>CM042440.1:14925091-15290091 GCA_023631565.1 Gymnocephalus cernua
CATCGACATCATGGTCTTACTTCAACAAATGACAGCAGAGTCGTAACGACGTCTTTCTAACCCCCTATAACCTTAAAACATAACCCTCTGCTAAGTGTTAGATTTATGATATATTGTTTCTTCTTATTTCACTATATAATGCTACATATTAATGCTACATATTTCTAACTCATACATTTTGTTTTTGAGCAGCATCTTCACAAGGAGAGCCTGACTGATGGTGGATTTTTGAGTTTAAAAAAATTGGGAACAATATTTAAGCCAATATGATTATTTTTTTAAATACATAAACATTTTTCTTCAATTCTGTGTGTGTGTGTGTGTGTGTGTGTGTGTGTGTGTGTGTGTGTGTGTGTGCTATCATTCACAGACATACAGTACATACATAAATACATACAGTACAGTATACCCCTTGCTTGCATCCATATTCCTCACCTCACAAACACACAATATGTTGGTATGTGCATTTGCTGAGTGACAAGCACATATCAAAACCTGCACCGAACCTCCAAACAGCACGCAGCCTATAGCATAACATTAACCTGCGCCTGCTCTGTTATTGCTTCCTTTTGAATCATAGAGTTTCCATCACAACAACTGAACTGCTGAAAAGGATCAGCTACATCTTTGTGTGGCTGATTTGGCCAGAGGCACCGACAAAAACAAACTACATCATCAACCTTAATGAATAAGCCAGCGAAAGAATTTAGATAAAAGGATCTATGTGAAGTGTAAATGGAGATTTTCATTGGCACGTACCAGCCATGCACTTTCATTCAGACTACCTATTTCTACATGATTGTTTGACTCGCTCTCAAGGATTGAATGCATGTAAAATGTCTATTTGACCCAAAGCTACTGTCGTCAGTGACAAAACACAGGCGTCTGACAACATATTATGTCATATTATGTTTCTAACATGTTTTTTTTTTTTTTTGGCAAAATAATTGTCTCAATAAGACAAATGATAGTTTCAAAGTGCTTATGGCAAATTGCAGTTTCCTATCAATTATCTTCCATGAACTTTTACTGCACTATTTAAATATGGGCAGCAGGCATTACTGTAATATCGCAGTTGTGTAGACAGATACATACAGTACAGGAGGTCAAAGGGCTCCTTATACTGATCCTAGACCAGCAGTGTGGAGACTACTACAAGACAAGTTGAGTCGTGTGCAACACAAAGTAGAAACACCTACAGCATTTACACCATATGACAGAAGGGATGATTCTATATTCGCAGGCTATCTATACTATTTATACTCATATATAATCAATCTATTAAATCTGATCCATTTATATATTTACACTGAATTCATTCACATGAATCACTGTACAGTTCCCTACGTGTCGATGTCATATCAATACAAGGCGTTAAGGGTTCTGTTAGTCAAAACACACACAAGGCTGGGTGGTGCGAGTTTCTACGGGGACAACGGGGGTCACGCGCATACTTAGTTGCCATGGTTACGGCAATGTGACACCGGGTAGAAGTTGTGACTGCAGATGACGTCTACTACGTGGAGGAGTTTATCAGCAGTGGCGTCATTTACTCCTGGTTTTCAATCTTCTCTTTTCTCCCTGCACTGCAGTTTTTTCTGCTTTGTCATCCTCCTTCTCTCCATCTGTCTCTTTTCTTCACTTTTAAACCATGTTTCACTCCCTTTCCCTCTGCTGCAGTCATTCCTTCACAACAGTGTGCTAGTCGGACCTCAATGTCCTCAACCTTTTCACTGACACAGGAGACACCAACAATACTCCCCAGTTATTTTCTGTTCAAAGAAGTAGGGGGGGGGATGCAGCTCCTTCCTGCGGTGTGCGTATATGCGGTGTGTGACACACATGTATGTTTTGTCAACACTTGTCGATTTCAGAGCACTCCGTGTCCATGTCAGAGTCATACAACGAGTGGCCTGTTGGGTCGCTGTCGGGTGACAGAGGGTCCTTTGGTGTGCCAGTGTGTGAAGTGTGCGTGTGTGTATCGTCCTGGAAAGTGTCCGTGCGGGAGTAGAGGCCCAGATCGGGGAGTTTGGACTGCGAGTCGCTGCCCTCTGTGGTGTTGCTGTAGCAGAAGTCCTCCAGGTCCACGAACCACTCGGGCCAGAATCGCCGGCGGATGCGCTCGCAGTACATGGCCAGGTTGATCAGCTCCCCTGGAGGAGGACAGAGTGGGTAAGGGGCTCTGAAAATGTCCTTCAATCCTATTGACACCACTAACACTTGATTAGTCCCTTGGCATTGATTTTGATAATTCATATAATAATTAGTTATTTTTCAAGCAAAAACCAAACATTATCTGGTTCCACCTTCTAAATTGTGGAGATTGGCTTCTTTTTTTTGTTGTCTTATGTGATAATGAACACATCAAATCTCAAATTATCTTACAAATTAAATGTTATCCTTCTTCATTGTATTGGATTGACGGCAGAAGATTTAATGGTGGATATCTGAAAATCTCTGTAAAATAAATATTGCAGTATGTTTCTTTATAACATGGGTGAATGGCTGATGTTACCTTTGATCAGCTGCTCCGGCCGTGTTCCTGGTAGCGTCCACATAGCAGGGGCCAGGTGACTGAACACTGCAGCGTCTACTGTTGAAAGCTTAGAGCCCATAAGATACTTCTTATCACCTTAGACAGCACACAGAAAGAAAAAAATAATATTTCAAATAACAACACACAAATACAATCCATGTAGAGACGTTCTTTTCCTCTTAAAGGAAAAGTTCGACCTTTTGGAAAAATGCACTTATTCACTTTTTTGCTGAGATTTAGATAAGAGAATTAATAACAATATCATATCTGTACGCTGAATATAAAACCAGAAGCTGGTTAGCTTAGCTTAGCATACATACTGGACAGTACAGAGGGAAACAGCTAGCTTACATACAGTACATTTGAATAGAAAATGTACACATGAGAGAAAACTGAAAGGGAAAAAACCCTTTTCAGGCCACAAAGTAAAAGGCATCACTGATCAATTGATGCCTTTAGGATTATATATTTTAACCTTAGCGAGCACCACTTCAAACCACAGCTCTACTTGCATGCTCTCGGATCTGTCTCTCTTACACTTACCATAAACTGCTAGAGGTTATGTATTGATTCTAAACTGCAATGCTAACTTTCCACCACAGGAGGACAGTATTGTGTTATTATTGTGCAAAAGTACAAAGACGATGTCGCTGCTTATAGTTCCCATGGCACACACTGAAAAGTAATATTTCTATTACATTACATTACATGTCATTTAGCTGATGCTTTTATCCAAAGCAACTTATAGTCATACTATATATGTCAGAGGCCACATGCCTCTGGAGCAACTATGGGTTAAGTGCCTTGCTCAGGGACACATTGGTTGATGTATCGCAGGGGGAATTGAACCCGGGTCTCCCACACCAAAGGCATGTGTCATAATCACTGCGCCATCACCACCACTACTCTGCCAATAAATGTTGATCTTGATTGTGACAAAGTCTCACAATTGCCCTCCTTAATAATCTCTTTGGATACAGACTACACTCATAAATGCTCCAAGAAATATATTATAATAGATTTAAAATTTTCCAAATGACGAGCATAATTGTTTATAAATAAAAAAAGAATTATTCCAGATTTCTCACCTAGTAGAGTGGCCAGGGTGCGCATGTCCTTCTCCATCAGGGCATAAACCTCCTCCTCAGAGAACCGCCCGATGCCGTGCCCATACATCTCCCTCTTGACGATCCCACCGGTCAAGTGACTCAGGATCCACTTGAGCAGGTCACTCAGCGGCCCGCTCACTGACAGCATCTTCTGGGTCTCCTCCAGATTGTCCACCCACTGACAGTAAGCTATGGTCCTGCAACACAAAGACACACACATCTCAGGATTAATATTCAAGTACTTCTACTAGAATAATAAAAAAGCATAATATGATCCTGGTGGAAAAATAGAGCACAAGTTAGTTAAATCTCACAAAAATTGCTTTAAGAATCATCTTTAAAAAAAGTTTAATATTCATATTTTCCACTCCTGCTGTATCCTGTAAGACAACAAAAATGCAGTTTGAACATCCCTGGTCTCTTACCAGTAGAAATGCTCCTCCACCATTTTGGTGATGGCACGAGAAATGGCCTTCTCCTGCGGCGTCAGGCTCTTGTTGAGGCTCGCGCCCAGTCTCTCCTCCAGGAAGTCGATAATGAATTCGGTACCAGACACCTGCTCCTGGTTGTATTCAATCCATGGCATCTTTCCCTGTGGTGAAAGCTTCCCATCAAAGTAGTTCTGTGAGAGAAATGAGATTCAGGAAAAAAGATACAGAAAAAAACTGAATAGAGAAAGCAGTCGGCAATTGGTATGATGTGAATAAAATTGAAATTGGATGCAGACAAAACATTTCATTCTCCCTTGCAGGAACCTGAGCGATGGTAACAACAGAGACTCAGAGTTGGACAATAATTAGTAATAACAAAAGAACAAACAAAATGAAATGGGGACTAAAACCTCCTCACACTATTTGTAAACACACTGTTAGAGAGTCACCTTAGGAGAACAAAAGATAAACAGATTAAGTAGTGGTGCAAACACATCACCACAGCTCTACCTGGTAGGGCAGGTCCACCATACGAAGGTAGGTCTCCATCTTAAGGCAGAAAGGGGACAGGGACGGGACGCCAGTTTTGGGCCTGGAGAACTGGTGGAGTATGATGGCGTCTTTAGAGTCCAGCTCTTCCTCCTTTCTGTGTGGAGGACAGAATGACAGAGCTGAACAAACGTGTGTGTGTGTGTGTGTGTGTGTGTGTGTGTGTGTGTGTGTGTGTGTGTGTGTATGTGTGTGTGTGTGTGTGTGTGTGTGTGTGTGTGTGTGTGTGTGTGTGTGTGTGTGTGTGTGTGTGTGTGTGTGTGTGTGTGTATAAGGTGTCACCAGTATCACCAATGTGCCAAATGATAAACTACAATGATCTGCAACCAAGGTCCTTCATCCGGCCCTGAGTGATTGTCAGCCCTGGGCCATTTAACTACCAGCTAAGGAAAAACTGCAATGTCAAAATAATAAATCATAACCATGTGAAAGATTATGGTGCATTCACATGGATACTGTTGGAGCCTATTTCATGGACTAGGGCAGGCCAGCAAATGGCAACAAATCCACGTGAGCACAATGCAGAATTAAAGGGAGCTGTCCACTCTGTAAAGTACTGAAACCTAAAAACAGAGTAGAAGAACTGTCTATTTCAGGGTGGTGCTGAAACGCCTGTTCACTCTTAAATGGGCTGGTTTTGGTGCAATAACCGAATCAGGGTACTGTGCAATATAGCCTAGCATACAGTGAGAGACAGAGCTATAACATTTAACGTCAGACGGTACCAAAACAACCGCTTGTGGGAAGAAAAACATGTCCCGAAAACTGGCCAGCCAGCCGGGATAAACTCCATCCAAATAATAACTGCAACAAATAGCATGTATTTGCATGTAATGTATTCCCGTATCAACATCGACCCAGCATTTATGACAGCTAGTAGCCTATACCTGTATAATGTATGTAAGGCATAAGCACCAGAATGCCCCTCGCTGTCAGTTGAGCTAAAACCACTTTATATGACTCAAACATAATAGTAATATTCCCAACGAGGCTAAACATTGATCGTTAAGCGTTAGTTTTTTTTTTAAGGACAACAGACTCAAACCCCTTATTCCTGCCAATAAACAATGAATAATAATACACATAAATATATTCATATCTAGCACATTTCCGACACAACAGCCTTTCCTGCCAGTTGAAAATCACATAACCTAGTATGTTTGGGGCTTTGACGTTAGTTTACATTAGAGTTCCCCCCCCCACATAACTGCAGTGCTGCTTCACACTGAAACCAAACACCGAACGTGAGTGTGGAGCGGGGGGGTGGGGGTGAACCTATCATCAACAAGATGAACCTATCGTGTCGCCCCGTCCTTGAGATAGACAAACGAAAGTGACCCGCTGTCATAGTCTATAATGTCAATTCGTATGACAAAAGAGCCAGTTGAAATAGGCCTACAGACTAATCTGTACAGCAAACAACAGCAATTAGCCATTATCGTTTTGCAATCGTTTTCAATAACCAAGTCAGAAATATCGTGTCACTAATATCGTTTCGGTAAAAAACTAAAAGAAGCCAATAAAAGAAGAAATGTCCTAATGTGTGTGATTGTGAGGAGGGAGTTGAGGGTGGTGGAGGGTTTCGTTACATCACAGTCCACACACTCACGATTCCATATTCTTCACCGACTCCGCTCTCACCCCGCCCAGCCTGACGAGATTAAGTAATGTAAAACCCCAGAGAAAATACAGCGGACCTGGGAGAGTTGGACTGCCACTATGAACAGAATCAGCAGTGGTTTTCAGATTGATCTGGCCCAAGAGGCCTGAGTGTGGAAGGTGATGAGCTCTGCAGCTTCTACAGTGACTCCCATTGGCAGCCTCTGTGTTGTTGGTACCTGATGGCCAGCAATTCGTGCAGCAAATAAGCAGCGGCAGCGAGCAGAGCCCCTCCAGTCAAATACAGCGTCTTTCGCCACCACGAGTCCGAGCCCAAAGCTGACATTATCCCGCCGTAGTCCTGCAGTGGGCAGGCGATGATGTACCCATACAACGAGAGCTGCTCATCGGAGCCCAGCAGGCCGGAGGAGAAGCTCTGGTTTTGGCCAAGATCAACCACAAACGACCGCGTCCAGGCAAACCCGACGCGCCAGTACATGCTTTCTGTCTCCGGCCACTTTCCGCCTCACTCTGGCAGCTTGGGTCTTCATCAGCGGGGGCTTCATGGGTGCAGAGGGCTGCAGGTGCGGGGCGACTGGGCGAGAAACACAAGCGTCCCGCCCGGAGCTGGTCCCCGCAGGGGGGTCGACATCCTCCGCAGCCCGCTCGGAGCTTGCTGGCTGGCTGGCTGCCTCCCTCCTATCACTATCAAGTCAGACAAATACACCACAACGCTTCCGGATCAGACTGTCAAAATAAAACGTGATAATGCCTTGCAACATTCTAGGAGTAATACATGGACAAGAAAAAACTAACCTATACTGATATAACCATACAGTGCCCACTAATAATAACAATATAACATTACAACATGACCAAAACAGACAATAAATATATATAGCAATTTTTAACCTTTCCCATAAAAAACATACCTCTACAACGTTGAGGGATGCTGTGGCATAACTGTTGCAAATATATTTTCTTTTAAACTCTCCACCCATCGTAAAGCATTATCCCCCAATTATTTTATTAATTACACCTTTGCTATATGTAACATGTAAAACTGTCTTCCATGCATAAGGCGTGTCAGTTTATCTCTACTGTTTTTCATTCTGATAATGCTGTTTTGTTTCTTGTTATAAAAGGTTTTATTTTGAAAGGGGAAATGCTCTAGCGGTGGCGTTATCCTCTTCACGCAGCCATGTGACGTCACGGAGATGGACTATTACCAAAGTCTCCTTGAGGAAACTAAAGGTAAATATATCCTCTGGTGCTTTTTAGTGAATCTATTTACGTTTTCTCAACCAGAAACAGAGAAAATGTGTAATTTCTTGTTTCTACTATGATTTATTTAACTCCAACCTCACGGTTATTAAAAATATAGAATTTTTATGTCATAACTGATATGTAATATGTTATATAGGCTATTTTTTGTTTCTGCCACTAGGGGTCCTACTACAGCCAGTGTGTTGAAGCGACATTGAAGTTAGGTAATGGGACTCAATGTGAATTTTGTAACATGCTGGTAGATTCCCCAAAGTCCAGCTTAAATAACACCACTTTATGCACACCATACATTTTTATTACCGTAAATGATCCTCCAAAAATGATAAACAGAGACTTTCAAGTAATAAAACAATTGTGGGCGATGCTTTTACCAGAACTAGTAGGATTATTTAGGTTGGGTGAAGCCATTTACATTCTCACTCCCATTCATGTGAACATGTCATGTAACAGATGGAGCTGCTGAAGGGGAGGAAAATGCCAGACGGCAAGGCTGCATCCAACTTGCCTCAGGGCTTCTCTGTCAAACTTGTCTTGTTTCACCTAGTATATGAAAGTGACGTGCTAGTGGCCATTTAACACCCGTGTTTTTGTACCTTGTCAGTTGTTTTTCCAATAGTGACAAAATGAGGTGTACAGGAAGCCATTGAGGAAGATGCATCCAAGCAATACGAAATCCAGCCCTAAAACGCAATTTACAATTTGACTGAACTGGACAATGTGCTTTTATGAAGGGTTCTCTCTGTAACCAGCAGCTTTCATTTTATAAGGCTTTCAAGCACCTTGTTTTGAGTACAACTCCCACTGTATTAGATCACAAAAATATAGAGACATCTACAGGTAACATTTGGACACACTGTGTTCAAACTTTAGACTGGTACTGTATCCACACAAATATATTGTCACAATTCAGCGATTAAATAAATGGCAGGCGATAGACTGAAAATAAGAATATACAACCAAAAGTTGGCAGACAAATCTAGAATGATTGTGGTTTGTGTTTAGTCCAAAAAGCCATTTTCTTTGACAAATTAAAAACAAAATATTTACAAAATATAGCTTTACACAACACATTATTCTACAACTAAAGCAGAATAAATGAAAAACCAACTCACAATTTCCATTTAAGTTTCCTTAATTAAACCAAAGCATGTAAGATAAAATACATGAATAGAATTATACGGATATCTACAAAAGGGAAGAGGGAATGGCATGGAGGAGGTGAAGTTGTCATGATTCAAAACAGTAAATTCTTGGATTCAAAGAGTTATTTTCTACCATAACAAGGAACCTGTCTTGGGATTTTTCCTGCCATGGTACATGATCAACCAGCAGAGACCTCACAGGGCAGAAGTATCCAATCACATCACAGTTGCACAGGGTGATATCCAGTCAGATCTGCACAGGATCTAATCATTTTACAGACTACTATAGTCCCTGAGGAATAGGAACACACACACACACACACACACACACACACACACACACACACACACACACACACACACACACACACACACACACACACACACACACACACACACACACACACACACACACACACACACACACACACACACACACACACACCTCTTGTGATCAAGTTTTCTGGAATCCCACGGAGCTCCACGTGAAAGGACTTGCTCCTCTGGGCTGTTCAAGGATGTCAGGATCATCACAATGACCTTAAAGCAGGTTTCTACTGAACCATCACATCTGTTCTATCAGTGTTCCCACATTCCCAGCTCCCCTCTCTGTACCTCCAAATGTTCATCAGTTTTGAGTCATTTCAAGTCTGAAGCAGAGTACAGAAACTCATCGAAAACTCACTGCGGGCATTTCAGTGGCTGCTCGCTAAATCCATAAACCCATAATGATCACAGAAGAGAAAAGTGAAGATGTGGCTCTCAAGAACCCCCCCTCCCCCCCAGCTAACGTCACAAAAGGTTGCACCGTGTGACATTTTAAAAACAAAAATATGGATTCCCATGGAAATATAGACGCCACGCTAGGACTGGCTGTAGGAGTTGCTTTGGTTCCCATTGGAGCTCTGGTCATTTTCACTGTAGACAGATGGAAGAAATAATTACAGTACATACAGCTCACTGAGAAATAGTACAAGTGCCCCGTTTGACAATATAGTTATATGTTACTATGACACCAGGTAAATGCAGCTTGATGTTTTTATGTACAGTTCTCACTGTTTACTATACCTTATTTACTGTATATTTTACTTGAAATAGATCAAATAAAATGTATGTACTGTATATGAGGGCAGGGTTACAAACAGAGCCGAGTCAGGTTTACCTGTTAGGAGGAGGTTTGGGCTTTGGCATCTTGTTGAGCACGGCAGCTATCTCCTTTCTGTCATCAAAATTTTTCCACTGGTCATAGAGCTTCAGAATGACACGGATGATCTCCAGGATCTTGACAGAAAACAGACAAAAACAGAAGGTAACTAATGTGGATCTACGTCAGCTCAATACAAAACAGTCAAAAGTAAAATGGGTACAATAATGTTCATAACACAGCTACTGTAGTTCCAGTCCAAGTTTAGAGTGGCAAAGTCAGGCCATTTTTTTTCCCATTCTAAAAAGTTTTACACATTATAAATCCAAATCCAATAAGCCTACATAATACTCCCCTTGTTGTGCCTATTAAGCACCAGATGAGATACAGTGATCAGACTGCATGCTAAGGGTGAAAAAATACTAATCAAAAATCCTACATATCGTGATTTTTTTTGCGTTGATTTTTAAAATAGATTCTATTCCCTAGAATCAATACTTTTATTTATTTTTACCAATGATTTACTTAAATATTTTCTGTTTATAAGGTACTGCTGACGGCAACTACTATCATATCAGTTTCCAGCAAAACAGAGCGAAAGCAGAAAATACGTGTTATGTAAGCAATAGCAACAGGGCTAGATGCTGCTACAAGGCAGACTACTCATGAAGATCATCAACTGGGGAACTAGGAGACAACTAACAGCACTACGCTGCCTTAAAAGTGAAAAGGTTATAGTATGCTACCTTTATCTTTTAAGGCAGCAAAACATTTAAAAAAAGATTTTTGAGAATGCAAATGAAGCCGTTCTTACTTTGTCCATGTCAACAGAGAGCTCTGCAAACCACTGCCTGGCATCTTTCTGCTGTACCACACAGGCAACATGCAGACAGGCTGTGGGAGGAAGAGAGCTGATCATGTTACATCTAATACATCTCGTTTCAAGTCAGTAACAGCATTAAATAGCCGCGATGAGAATACATGGGGACAAATCTTACCCAAGGCAATCATGAAGGGAGGGTAGAGCAGACACAGATCCGTCCTGTATGTGTCATTCACTATTCGCCTGGTTCAGAAAGATAACAGCACAGGCAGTGAGTAAGCCTACCAACAACAGCAAAATCTAGCATTCAGGGATGTCAAAAGAGACCGATGAATACAGAGACAGTATCGTACCAGGCCAGGGGCAGCAGCATGTCTTCCTGTCCCATATCCTGCACATACTGCAACAGTGGTCTGTAGGGGTGGTACACTATCAGGCAGCAGTCCTGAAAAAAAGATTATAGCAACAATAAGTCATCCAACCATGCATCAAATCGGGCAAAATACAGCCTACAGTCCTCCACTCACCATCAACTCCAGAAGGTAGAACTCACATTCCAATATCTGTAAAGACACAAATTAGAATTGTTTTCATCATACAACATATCAGACCAGTTAAACTGAACCTGTTTTTGAGGCCACTCGCATATACTTCATGTGTAAAACACACCCTCGTCAGGTTGAAAATAATCCTTCATAGTCAATTAGAATATATCGTTTAGTAGTTAATTATGTTTCGTGTGCAGTGTATGTTTTTTTTATGTGACAGCCTGTAAAATGGCACTTAAAAGCTTATACTCCTTTACTGAAATGTAATTTAAATAATAAATATTTACTGTATATTACTGTATTATTACTGTATATTATTACTTTTTACAGTTGCGAACAACATTTCCCAATCAAAATGTTGAACACACAAAACTTTTTTTTATTACCTTCAACAAACACTACAGCTGTCATCATTAAGTTGCCCATTGTTCACCGTGCCCCCATCACTATTACTATGCCCGCAAGGTTGGACATGAAAAATGACGTGTAGGAGTTGCAGAAGCCCACTAACTCATTCTCTGCTGTGTGAACCACTCCCTCTATTTATCGCTCCGTGGTGGCTCACTATGAATATTAGTTTACACAGCTTTCAGACAGGCAGCGTGTCTGAACAGCCCCGGTGACGTCCTTGCAACTGGGTGGAGATGCTGGATAAATAAAATACTGACGGTGGACACCACTTGACACGACAGTGAGAAATGCTGCACAGAACAAATGCCGTGATCGAAGCCATCTCCCACTGCAACAAGATTTTTATCGGAGCTTTGCGAACATTAGTTGTGGAATCTCACGTATTGATAGACACCGACGTGGCAACACTATGATGCAGCGTAAGGGGCTCTTGGTATGCTGTAATGTAGCACGGCAGTGCATAAATAACTTTGCAGAGGAAGCAGGAAAACAATCAGGTGGTTGATTCATAGCATAGCTGATCCACTAACATACGGTTATTAGAGTGGTTCTGTGTTGGCATGGGTGCACACCACACTTAAGCTTAAACTACAGCCTCTCTCTTCTTAGTTTCAAGCTGAAACACATCACTTTCAACTCTGCCCCCCCCAACCGCAAGCCCTCCTTTTAAGTCTGACCCTTGCTCAAACTCAGTTAGTGTCATCCGCATCCCTAAACACAAACAACACTCTTAATTAATGAATTAGTCACCTGTCTTTGTGCGTCAGGGTTATGACTTGTGTTCATCATGTTGCTGCAGTTACTGATGAATGTTATTTCTAACGCTAGTTTTGATGTTGCACTTTGTGTAAGTCACTCGGGATAACCGCATCTAAACGCCTAGAATGTAAATTGTTACACAGACATTTTACTTACATGATTCATTCTGTAAGGGAACTCCTTTGGAAAGGCATAGGAAAATCTTGTTTTCACTGTTTGAGAAAAACAAAACACGATTATACCGTCTCCACTACAGAAGAAACACAAGTTGAGAGATTTGTACTACTACTACTTCTTCTTCTTAGGTGTTACTCAACATCGTGACTTACACACAGATGTTGCTGCAGAGATCAGCCTGGTATTGGACACAACTCCAAATTCCTGAAAAGACATAAAAGTTTGAGCTCAGATTAGATAAATAGAGCACAAATAAAGAAGCTACTACTTTACAAGTGTAAAATCTATACCTTCTTGATACCAAAGAAACTTCCATACCTCAACTTTAGAAGCCAGGAAAACACATGTAGGAGCCATGAGCACTGGGTCTATACTTTTCAGGGAATACCTGCAAACGTGGGAAAAATAAAGATGTATCAGCTTTGGACAAGTAGCATTGAGGCTCAAAAGAAATGCGGTGGAGATAGGGTGATGATGAAGATCACACTAAACTGCTCAGAGCTACAATATGTTGTACACCAACAGGAAAAGGGAAAGATGTGCACTAGCTCTAGGTTTTAACTCAGACTATGGTACATTGCCAGTATGAATTATCATAACAGTATTGCTTCAAAAGCTTGAAACATTATTGAGATATATTTTAGACAATGATGCTAGTGTACTCATATGATATTCTAATCAAAACTGGAGGTGGGTAATATGGTTTCAGACAAAACAATAGCATTAGTAATGTGGATATGACGATCAAGCAGTCAGACTTAATCACCTATTCAGATACAGTACAAATGTCAGACAAGTGAGCCAAATGTAGTGCAGCTGTAATGTTATTACAGCTGCTACATTACTATAACCAAACTGCTACATTACTATAACCAAAGTCCCAGATCACTCACAGTATTATGCTGATACCGCTTCCTTACCTGGCATAGAAGCGTTTGAAGTAAACAGTTGCGGTAGCAATGACCTGCTGTCGCAGCTTCAGGTGTTCCCCCAAAGCCTGGATCACTAAAAGAGACAGAAATAGACATTACATAACTTTCAAGTAAAACAGCCAGACTTCATTATCTAGTTAAAAATGTGTGTTGGGTTGTGAATAGTACGTGTAAGTACACAGAATTAAATAAAAAAAAGGTGACTACAATACTCATACATTCTATACAAGAGTAGAAAATGCAATTCAGTTGGGCTGTATAAGTAGCATACATATGATGCTGTGTGATTTAATGCAATCCAAGCAGTCAGCAGGAAATTGTAAAGGAGTGCAGATCTCAGACTATGAAATGTTGTAACACAAACTAACCATTTGCAAAGAAAATCTGCAGCTTCCAGTACTCCTCTTCTGAGAGAAACTTCAGATCCTTCTGGCGCTCTTTCATCAGATCCTGTTTGTCCAGAACCCACTGCAGACTTTGACGAATAAAATAAAAAAAATATTATTTCAATATAGTCAGAGTTACGTTGGTTATTCAAACTGCCATCAGCCAAACTAGCGGGGAGCACAACAGTATCAACATAACGTTACATGTAAACCACTGTTAGCCTTCTACATCTCTGTCGCAAAGCATGAACAATATAAAAATAAGCTAGTACAATTAAGCTTTTATAACAGCCTTTCTCTTTAATAAGTTAGCTTTATGTCTGGATTTAAATTGCTCTTTTATATCGTAGCAACAGTTCAGGAGACACTGTTAGCGCAGCCGCACAGACACAGCTAACGCTAGGCCTCAAAACACAGTGATTTACAAAATAAAGACGTAACATGTCCAATTTTCAATAAAAACTTACTAATGAGAACTTTGCCAAAAGTTTCCCGCCATCTCGTAGCAGCTGAGGTAGAGAAGAACACTTTAAAATAATATAACTTTACTACAAAGAAGCGGATAGCACTGGCAAAGTGCTATGGAGACGCTGGAGTGACATCAAAACCGTCCCGGGGAAGGATAGAGAGAACTTAATGGAATGGTTCCGGAATTTTAGTTCCGCTTATAGAACGTATAGAACGTCAAAAGATTTTTTTTTCTTCAACATACCTATATATATATATATATATATATATATATATATATATATATATATATATATATATATATATATATATATATGTTCCTAGTTAATTTTTTGATAAAGCCTACAAGTTTGTATCATTTCAACTGGAAAAAGTTGAAAATGATAGATAGTATGTGCAGTTAATGTGGGCACAGACATTCCCAACAGATATGTCATCATTTTAAAATTAAGAAGCTTTCAACTGCATATAATAGGCTAAGTTAATTGACGTAACCTTGATAGATGTTTGTCGGGACATTCACCCTTGTGTTGGGAAGGTTCAACATTCCTCTGTAGTGTTTAGGGAAGGGTTGGTGGTATATAGACCCTACCACAGGCTTAAAGGTGTGAGTGACCAGTTTCCAGTCCACAGTTGAAGTTGCAGAAGTTACAGGAGTGTCAACATGAGCCGCAGTCCAGAGAGGATGTCTTCATACCGCCGGCATTTCGAGGGCGCCTTGGCCGCCCCTCCTGCTTACCAGCTCCGGGTGTCCAGTCCCTCTCCCAGCCGCAGGGACACCCGCCACCGGTCGGCCAGCTTCACCCGGAGTGGTGGGGCGATGGGGCACCGGGCCATCTCCAATAAGGCTCGCATCACCAGGTGAGTCACCTGTCATTATGTTGATTAAGTGTGCAGCAAAATTAAATCCTAAATCATCTAAATCACTATAGGCTAAATTTATGATAAGATAAGATAAGATAGACTGGGGAAATTCCTTTGCTTTCCTTTCCTATGATCAGTTTTCATGTTGTCAATGCAGCTTAATCAGAGATAGTTACCATAGTTATTAGCCTACAGTGTAGGCTACAGTGCATAATAAGCACTGAATGGGTGTAGATGTGTCAAAATGAAGAAAAGAAAAATGTTCTGGTCCTGTCTACAGCAGTGTGAGTATGGGAGCACTGTGCTTTGGTATGTCCATGGGGCTCGGACCAAAACTGGACTTGGATGCGGCTGCAGCAGAGAACCATGCCTTTATGAGGACTCGCACCACTGAAAGGCAGGAGATGGTAGCCCTCAACGACCGCCTGGCAGCATATATTGAAAAGGCAAGAGGACCAATCGCAGACAGACACACATTTGTCCATTCTTTCACTCCTTAAATGTCACACAAATCATCATTTTAATTTATTGACTCTTTGGGTCTTTAGCCCATAAACTTTATTTCAATTATTCCTACATAAAGCATTACAACAAAAAAATATAGGCCTACATGAATAAAACCATGTACTGTAAATACTACTTTGTTTTTGTACTTTGAACTTGTAATCATCAGGTAGATCTATATCTCCTGTATTTCTTCTTGTAGGTGCGAACCCTGGAGTCAAAAAACAAGCATCTGGAGGCTGAGATTGAGGCCCTGAAGAGCCGCCATGTCAGACCAGGCCTTAGGCAGCTGTACGAGTCTCAGCTGAAGGAGCTCAACAGGGACGCTGAGAAAATGAGAGTCCAGAGGGTGAGGGAGGTCATATCTCATGGCAGCAACATATTTAGATCATGGTTTGTTGTGACTAATATAAAAGCCAGGTGTGGTTCAGAATGTGCTAACAGCGGTGCTCCTTTTCACCCTATTATCTGCTGATTTTTTTCCATTTAACAACTGTTTGATCATTGTATATCTCATCTGTGCAGGATATGTCTTTGGCAGCCAAGGAGGCGATGTTGGGCCAGTTGGACAAGCTGAAGGCTAAATACAGTGAGGCTGTGGATGCCCGGAAAAAGACAGAGCATGACATTGAGAATCTCCGTCCGGTAAGAAACTGTAGAAAGTCTTTTCACAACTTTGAATGTTGTGAGAATTCAATGCTTTACGTTAATACAAGACTTATCAACATCATTTTGTTTGTATTTCACCAAACCATTCAAACCTCATGTGGTTCAATGTCCCAGGATGTGGATAAAGCAACGTCAGCACGGATTGCCCTGGAGACACAGCTGGAAAACCTGGAGGTTGAGCTTGCCTTCCTGCAGAGAGTTCACAAGGAGGTAATATATGTTTTACTCTCCATTCACTGCATACTATGTATAGGAGTCAGCGGCTGGTGGCTGGAATGCCTTTCGTTTTGTTTAGTGGGCTGGTAATTATGGCAATGACCGGTTATACTTAAATGGAGACCCGTTGATGGATAGAGTAAGTAAGGATGCAAACATGGCAATTATCAGCATGGTGTGATGGGTTCATACTGTAAGAAGCTAAAGGTGGTTGGTGCAGTTTATAACATAAATAATTGGTACTTGTGGGTATCAAAACTATATCAAAGAATGTTGCATGCAGGTGTACCTTTATGCAGGTATGGATATATTTGAGTAAATGTGTGGTGTTATGCCTGTCTTGAAGCTGCTGTGACACTGTAATTTCCTGCAAAGGATTAATAAAAGGATCTATCTATCTATCTAAATGTTTCCATATTCCTTACAGAGAACAAATACTGATTCCATGTATTTCTAAAACTAGACCTGTATTTTAAACTTAATTTGCGATACAGACCACACTGTTTTAGTGCTGCATATATCGCTATTCTTCTAACTCTGGTTGTTTGTGATCCACTGAAAGGAAATTGAGGAGTTGGTGCAACAGATCTATTCAGCAACCAGCAAGGTGGACCTGGTATTTGGCCTCCCGGACCTCTCCTCTGCTCTCAGACAGATTCAGTCTCAATATGACAGCATTGCTGCCAAAAACCTACAGGTAATGTGCAACAATGAGTCATGTTCACTTTAACTCCTCCAACGCACAACAGTCTTTAACCACATGATGGAACCGTGACAAACACAGGTATGTCGTTAACATTACTGACACATGCGATCATTAGTGTGTTTGGGTTATAGACACTGTCTGCTCTTCTCCAAGGAAATGGACACTTGGTACAAGTCAAAGTTTCAGGACCTGAGCAGCGCCTCCACCAAACACCTTCAAAGTGCTCGAAGTTTGAGAGAGGAAATCGCAGGCTATAAGAAGGACGTGAGTACGTTTTTCTGTTCTTGTTCATGGTTACTACTACCACTTCTTAGCATAAAACAGTTGTGTGTGTATGTGGGTGTATAGCTTCTCAACAAGGAACGCGAATTGGAAGCAATGAAGACGAGGAACGAGTATTTGGAGGCTCAGATTCGTGATGCAGCAGAAAAATACAAGAAGGAGGAGGAGGACTTGGAGGTGATTGACAGGATGTACCGTTGCAGGATACATATAACATTTTTTAAATGAATATAAAGACATTTTCTAGTCATTCTCTGGCTTGAAACCTTTTAAAATCAAGCAATTCTGTTTCTGCACCAGGAGCGTATCAAAGCAATTAAGATGGATCTAAAAGTAACCAAGGAAAAGATTGCCCTGCTGCTACGGGAATACCAGGACCTGCTCAATGTAAAGATGGCTCTGGAGATTGAGATCACCACTTACAGGTGAACAAAAAAAACCTCATGCCATTTCCACAGCATGTAAACCTGACTGTTTTACATTAGGTCAAAAATATAAGACACACAGGGTATTTTTCGTTTTGTATGCAGCATTCATTCCCCTCTGTTTATTTGTTTCAGGAAGCTGATCGAGGGGGAGGACAGCCGTCTGAGCACCATGGTCCGAAACCTGTCCCTGACTGGAGGCTTGCGTCTCACCTCCGGTGTTTGCACGCATGCTGCCTCTGCCCCAGTCTCTGATAGCTCAGCCCCTGCAGCCACTTCAAAGCTAGATGGAGCCCCCAGTGACAGTAGCAGGGCTGAGAGAGCTGTGGGGGCTGCTCGAGTGGAGGTGGCCCCATCAGACACCCAGACAGATGGTAACGTAGAGGAGCAGGCAACTGAGACGTCTGAGAGGAAGACTGTCCTCATCAGGTAAAGGGCGACTTTGGCACAGAATTTCTATCGCCTAACATTTATGATTTGTTCTCAATCATCTTTTACCGATACGATAAAACGTCTTATTTCCCCACCGCTTTCTTCCCAGAACAGTTAAGACAGATGAGGACACTTATGAGAGCGACACACAGGAGCGCACTATCATCATTTCTGGAGCAGCGGACGACACAGATGAAGAATAGACCATTTATCAACCCTGAATCTCACAGAGCGACCCTTGCTAACTGTGTGCTATGCAACAACGTTCCACGTTATGTTATTCTGGTTTTTCCAATGCTTTGAAAATCCTAGAATTTAATATTGAATTGAAAAGAAAACACGACTTGTACTCAAGCAGCATGTGCCTATTTCAAGGATTGTGTTCATCCTCCAAGGAGACTTTACAATTAAAGCTACACACTGTGTGCAGTCCCTCTGCTCTGCCTGCTCCTAACTCCCTGTCAGCCTCACGCTGCCTTTCTGCTCTTTTAATCCTCCTGTGTCGGAAAACGCGCCTTTCAAAGTAACAAAATAAACAGCAAGCAATCATAATTGTGGTTTTTATTTTAATCTAAAGAGACACACACAATCTTTTCCATGATTTTTTAAAACCAAAGCAGCAAAGGCATTCCAACGGACATTCAAGGGAAGAACAACTGATACAACTCCCCTCATGTAAACTTGTGATGTCACTCATAAAGCAAAAGAAATGACCTACAGTAATCGGTCAAAAAGATTCCATTTAGTAGAAAGTTACAAGATAACCCAAAGTTAATTGAAACCATTAAAACCTTATAAATTTGTGAGGGACTACAATTGATGTTTTAATTATGGCATATATACAGTTTATGTATCAAGTTTATATCACACAGAAACCCATAATTTCCTGGCAGCCTGATGGAGATATAATAACTGGCCATATAGCATTACTTAAAGTAGCATAAAGTCCGTTCATTGCCCCCCCCCCTCCCTGTGCATCCCATATATTCACAATGATTGACAAATACAAAGAAATAGAGAACTAGAGTGCAATTAACAGTACAAAATAATTTAGCACCTCAGTGAAATGGAGCAATTTTGACAAAATACAGCTTCAGAGAATGATGCTGTCAACTGAGATTGCATTCAAAAAGCATCTATTGATTAGTCGATGTTGTATGATTGTGTGTATGTGTTTCTAGTGCAATGGTTTGGGTTCACCCCCCACTCCCCCAGCGAGACGATAAACCGCAAGGCTGACGTCATGTGCCAGGGCATCAGCGCTCTCCTAAAACAAAAACAATGTATCAGAGAATAAAAGCAAAAAAGGACAGACAAATGTCCAAAAGAGGACCACAAATAAATTCTCACCTGTGTTTCTGCCTCGGCGTAAACTCTCACCACATCCTCGGTGCCGGAGGGTCTCACGAAGGAGCGAGCCTCTCTGTAATTCTTCACTAAACTGTTGATGGCCTCCTGCAGTCCTGCTGGGCTCACTGCCCGTCTCTCTGCGTCTGTTGTGTCTATCACCCTGCGGTCCGACACCTACAGGAATAAATCAAGCACAAATACAGCAATCTATAGCTGCTTGTGCGCAATATAATTGTGTGGAAGTTGAAGTGGCACTGGTGGGAGTACTAATTAGAGTTAAACTTGGAGTCTGAAAGTATTCTTGAGCAAGACACCGACACCCTACCAGGTCTCGGGTTACTGCAGTCACAGGTATATCAAATTGAAGTACTTTTTTATTGATAATAAAGGCCTTGATGGGATTTAAGGACTCATAATTCATGTCACTCTTTGGGTAAGACATGCTGTTGGTCCAAACCAGACAAGCAGGCCGAATTTCTTGCTCATGATTACTGTAAATTAAAAACTGCTGTTATATAAATAAATAAAAATATCCATCAGAAGCAGCTCTTCAGGATGAGAAGTGTCGATACAAGGACAGAGAGAACTGAGGCCTACTCATTAATTTAGGTACAATATGTTTTACACATAATATTTACTTTTACTTTTAGAGGGGCAAAGAAAAACTATTTCCCCACTATGGAGCTAGATTTGTTTCTTTATTACAGTCGAGAAAATAAATGATCTGAGAGAAGAAAAAAAATGTTTGAGAGAAATAGTTATCACACTGATAGCAAAAAAAGCATTTTATGAGAGAAAAAAAATGTTTTTGAGAGAAAACGTTTTCATACCAATAGCAAAAAATAATATTTGAGACTAAAAAAAAGTTTTGAGAAAATGTATTTTTTCATAGAACATTATTATCATTTCTGAGAAAAAAAAATCTCTCTCAAAATACTTTTTTAAAACCAGTGTGATAACTTTTTCTCTCAAACATTTTTTTTTTCTCTCTCAGATCATTTATTTTATCGCATGTAATAAAGAAACAAATCTAGCTCCATACCCACAGGATTATATATCAGAAATTGTATACCTTTTAATACATAAATGAATGAGTACCTTGACTTTGAGCTGCCTGTTTGGCAGGTCACTGTAGATGGCGTCCCACTGCTGGATAGTCATACCCTTGACGGCTAATATGGCTTCGATCAGCAGCATGTCAGAAATGGCATCACCTACAGTCTTTAGAAGATAAAAACACAAAGTAACACATCAGAACTGCGAGTGAGTGTAATAATACTGCTGTGTTTGCTTTAATGGTTCAGTGAAATGTGTGTGTGTGTGTGTGTGTGTGTGTGTGTGTGTGTGTGTGTGTGTGTGTGTGTGTGTGTGTGTGTGTGTGTGTGTGTGTGTGTGTGTGTGTGTGTGTGTGTGTGTGTGTGTGTGTGTGTGTGTGTGTGTGTGTGTGTGTGTCTGTGTGTGCACCTGGTTGATGACGTTGACAGTGTTCTGCAGCAGGAGAGCTGCTCTCTTCCTCTCGTCATTGATGCTGGAGTTCTCAGCTAGCTGCTGAATCTTCTCTTCAGCTGCTTTACTGAACAACACCTAAACGCAACACATTAGGACGCAGGCCTCAACACATCGCATAGTGTTATTATTATTATTATTATTTTTACTTATTATTATTACTAATCCATTAATCACATCAGACGTACTACAACACTGTCTAGATGTGTGATGGTTGGTGCTATATGTGATCTGTTTAAGTGTGTCTGATCTACTCACAGTTCCATGACCGTTGGCCTCGAAGTACACACCAATATCAAACTCCTGGGCTGCATGATGAAGGTGCTTCACTCCAGTTTTAGTACACCTCACTATCACCTAAAATCACATGAAAATGTTTGAACTGATTCATATATATATGTACTGTATATGTATATAAAAAACAGAAACGCACTTGTGTTTTCTCACCTTCATTGTGTCTTCCAAATAGTTTGTTGAGCTTCCGTTAGCATAAGCAGTTTGCACCACTGCTATCTCCAAGTCCAGACCAGCCTGTATGAACAAAAACAAACTATTTACTACAGGTTTGCATGCACATGCTTAATTATTGTTGTTGGGTTTGTATTTGAGAGCACACCTGCGTGAGCAGCTCTTTAAGGAAAGTGCTGATGAGAGTAGCAATTTTGTCTCCATCCAGCAGGTGAAATTGTCCTTCAGAGTCAGCGTAGTAGTAAACTATTCGGTCGGCGTCTCCGTCAAAGGAACAGCAACGCTCTCCTGGGCTCATCTTAATTCCTTCACACAGAGACAGAAGAGGAGAGAGATGCAATTTAAAACAGCACGTGTTTTTGTAATGTTCAAAGTTTTCTCTCGGCCGTACACGTTAATTTGGTACTTCTCTAACAAACTACATTTATAGGGAAACAGAAATTTGCACAGATGTCAAAACATTTTCATTATTTTGGCAATTTGCTGATTGACAGTCTCTATCTTGTGGTCATATATTGCATCTGTGATTTCATAAACCACAGCAACAATATATAATATCTACTGTTTTGGTTGTCACTCTATTTATACTATACTTACTAAGCAAATACAACGTATTTTACTTTTGAGACAAATCATTTCCATCTGCATCAAAACTTATGTTGCTTCTTCTGACAAGTTTAAAAAGGGAAGTCGCACCTGTTGGAGGTTTTTGCTGCACTTTGACAAAGTCAGCCCCACACTGGTGGTTGAGCTTTCCTTTACTGCCATCGTTGAACAGCGATATATGCAGCTCCCTCTTCAGGTGACTCTCCATCTCACGCACCTTTAGGGCCCCAATACCATTAGCGCCGTCCACAGAGAGATGCTTCTGGTCGTCTGTACAATTGGACGCCTACCAGAGAGAAAAAGATGGAGGAAGGGAGAAAGGAGTGATTCCTGGACCTAGATGGATATATTGCAAAAACACATCCACACAAACACAATAAAATGTACAGGGCTTGAATGAATTCATGAGAACACATGACACGTCCTAGTTTCTTACATTTTTCGTGAGCTGAATGAAAGCTTGGCAGAGTTTCTTATAGTATCCTTCCACTGTGGGTTCTCCGTATTTACACTGTGTGTTCTGACAGCAAACCATGTAGTGGAGCTGTGGGGTGGTCACCAAACCATAGTCTGATGCAATCAGATGAGAGAGTCAGAAGGCAGATTAAAGCAAGAGGAGAAGACAAAGGGTATAAAAATGAATAAAACTATCTAAGTAAACAAATTAATTAAATATTAGGGTATACAAGTTTAATTTACCCCACCTTTACTGTGACCACCAAGTGCAGAAACTCCATCCAGTACTGCCTGTGAAAGGCTGGCACTGCTGCTCCTATAGTTAGATATAGTGACACATGTGTTTTAGTCTTTTGTAGCATGAAATAATTTGCTATCACAGTAAAATTAAGATCAATAATACGAAAAGTCATAAAAGTGCATGTTGTCTGCACTGTTGTCCGGATGGCACAGGTGTATTTATAAAATCAAAACAAGAAATGACTTAAGATCATATACCTGGTGTCTTTGCCCACAAACACATTAGCTTCCTGGCTCATGTTTATGGCCTCCTTCTCTATAATGTCCTGCAGAGCAGCGAGCAAATCTTCCTGCTCAGCGTTGGCTAGCTGGGTGGCGTAGCCCTCCCATGTCGGCGTCACCATCTCTCCCATGGGGTCAACCAGCTTCACCCCGTTGTCCTCCTGCATGAGTGCAGATATGCAGAGAGAGACAGAAAGAAGATGGAGGGGAGGATTATGATTATGATGCGTTTATAGAGTTGTTTAAACCGTTAGGATCACATAAAATTAGCTAAGGGAAAGGGAGTCCGTGTCAATCTTCTATTAATAATATGATAAGAAAACAACATTATGGGGGAAAATAAACAAGGTTATGACTAGGAAATACAACCAATAATCTAAAACATAATACAAACTAAATCATAAATCTATGGCAAGACGCAAAGAGAAATTAATATTTCTGAATGCCTTTCTCACCTCAGGGTTGTGTGATGCGGTGACCATGACTCCGATGGTGGCTTTGGTCTTTTTGGAGCGGAGAGTGGCCAGCAGTCCCATCCTAAACATGATGTGGTCCAGCTGTTTGGCATTGGTCCTGAAACCAGCAGTACCATACTGCAAAACCAACCCTGGAGGCTTGGGGTGCAGACCAGACTGCTTTGATACTTCCTTAAACTGGGGCATAACTGAGACACATTGTAAAGACATAACAAACAGATCAGTCAGTGGAGGAAGAAGTATTGAGGTCCAATGCAAAAATAAAATGAAATCAATAAAATGTTAATTTAAAAGTACAGAAGTAGCCTATTATCACCACAATGTACTTTAAGTATCCAAAGCAAAAGTATTTATTATGCAGCAGAATGATTCCTGTCCCACTTATATCATAATATTAGAGGTTTATCATTACTAAATCACTATTATTACTGCATAAAGAAGTATTTTGACGTTGTAGCTGGTTGAGGCTGAGCAAATTTGAACTCTTTTATATAAACTATTCTGAGAAAACTTTTGAGTTTTTTTTTAAACAGACAGAGATTAATAAAACATAGTTAACATGTTTTTGAAATGCCTACTGAAAACAACGCCTAGCCCTAGACCAAGCTTTCATATAGCCTAACATGTCAAAGGACAAGAAGAGGGCAAAGTTTACACTAAATTACAGCAGCAGTCTGTCGCCTACTAAACAGATAAACTCAATAAACTGAATCATAGCCTATCAATTCAATGACAGAGCAACCTATTAACTAGCTGAAAATACATTAACACACAGCTAAAGCAGTGCTACCAGCGCTGAACGTAAGAGACAAACTAACGTTATGAATGTAAATGCATTAACTTGTTTTTCCATTCACTTACTGGTTTGTTTTCTGTATGTTTAGCAGTGAAGTGTTGTCATGAAACGCTTCCTGTTTCTTCCTCCTTGCCATAAGTTCTTCCCACTGACGACGTGGCTACAGTTCCGTGTACGTCACGTGACGCAAGTACGCATAGCGTGCCTTTTCCCCATGCATGAATTTCTCCAATAGTGTGATGCAGAGACGTCATGAACACCACAACCGAACCAAATCTCTAACTGCAATTATATTTATTTTATTTTATTTGTTACATGCACGTTTGTAAAAAAAACATTTTAGGCAAACATATCTCAGAGAAAAGCATTAATACGCTATTTAGGCCAATGGGCCAACCAACTGCTCTGTTTGTTTGTTTCTTAACAGAATTGTGGGCCAAATTATAAAACGGATCTATTTGACCACCTTAGCTGATCATAACCATCAATCTAAATGTGTAAAGTGTAAGCTATTTAGGCAAACAAAGGATCTGCTTACAGGCCTATCTACCGAAACATGTTTCACCTTCATGATCTGTCACTCTGTATGCTGCGCGTGCAAACCTGTGTGATGCATAGCCTACATGCAGCAGCACATAAGCCACCATCACGCTCATATTAACCCTTTGGCGCATAGTGATATGAATTTCTTATAGTGACTCCCCTTTAAAAGATGTGGGATATGCAGCGTTGTTATCCGGCCCTAGCTGTCCCCTCTGGGGGAGGAGAGTTTAGATGGACGTATAGATCGGCCAAATAAATAAACAAACGACAGGGGGGAAGGAGAAAAGGGAAATTCCTTTCTGCCTTTTCCTCTTCCCGAGCATCTGCGCAGTGTTGGCGACACCACCGGGGAGCGGTGCGCATTTTCCTTCGATCTGAGGAGAGGACCACAGCATCTGAAGCGACATTACTGAGCCAAAACGGACAAATCTAAGAGGATAGAAAAAAACACAATCTGACAACCAAGGAGGGAATTGAGGGTTATTGTCTTAATTTGATGCACTGACTCGGGAGGAGACAGCCAAACCTCATGCCCCCTCCAAACGGGATATTTGACCGACCTATGGAGTGTTGATTTACGTTCTGTCATTTTCCGAGAATATTTTTTTGGACACTCAGATGAGCCTCGCTTGTAACACATTTGTCATTGGCCTATTTCTTTTTAAATAAATTGCTGCGGGCTGAGAAAATAGCTTTCATTGCCAGTTTAGAGTTACATAACCGAGTGGCATTAGCTGTCCAAGGTGCTGAACTGAACTGAACGAAGCCGATACCGGGACGAGCCAAGGGGAATTCACAACCTTCCGTAAGTCTCATGTCACCGCGCATATCATCACCGTGACTGCACGATTGGATTCGAAAAAAATAATGTTTATGTAGTGGTTTGAGCTAATTGCATGTGCCTTTTTTCCGCCCACACAGAAGGTCACAGGCCTATCATTCGGGGAAGAGGAAAGCAGGGGATCCGCCAACTCAACCACCGGGAAGCAGCCGGTCTATATTCACACATTTTTTTTTCATCGTCCCGTGGTGAAATACATTCCTGAGGTGGTAGATTCAACGGAGAGAAAATGTCGGGGCAAACGCTCACGGATCGCATCGCCGCTGCGCAACACCAGCTAACGGGATCAGATATGGCCCGGGCTGTCTGCAAAGCCACCACTCATGAAGTGATGGCGCCCAAGAAAAAGCACCTGGAGTGTAAGTGTAGTCTTTCTTCCTCTTTCCTACTGTCATATAGGGCCTAGATTAAAAGGCTGCATGCACCACACACATCCACCCAGACCACATGCCATTACAGGCATATCATTATGACCAGTCATTTTCCTTAATTCCCTTATCTTAAATGGGTGTGGTGCCATGATGAATTGATGCAGCCATGGTGATGACCCCTCTGGTGACCCTTGTGTCAGCCTCCAATACAGATGATGGAAACCCAGAGAGAGAAAGGGAGAGTAGGAGAGAGGGAGGGAGAAAAGGTCATATTTTAAGCCATACTGACAAGTAATCCTCAGCACAAGACAATTTAATGTCCCTTCTCTGTGCTTCTGCAAAGACACTTTCCTTAACTTCACATTGAAGCTTTAGCAGAACTGCTGAAAGCATGCAAGTCTGGATAGTGAAGGAAGTGCAAGTGTTACACATAGATTAAACAGTAAATTAAAATGTAAATTCCAAGCTTATGCTGTATGAAAAACATGCAAAGAGACCTATTTGGGTTCCATCAGTCACTTTAGGCCGGTATAGGGCCATAAAGTCACAGATGAATAGCATTATCAAACCTCACAGCTTTATTGACACATCTCCAGATGACAGCAGGGACCACCTTATGACAAATCGTGATTAATTACTGTCATATAGCACAAACAGTGAGTCAGACCAAATTGGTAGCGTGGCACTGCAGATGACTGGTGGTCTGATTGGCTCTCCATGTCTTCCTTTTTTGTCTGTCTGTGTCTGTGTGTGGTCGCTGGGCAGGTCTGGTCCTGTGTCTTGGGCCAGGACCTTATATCTTGTGATCCGCTCCCCTGCTGAATAATTTAAAAATCAGCCAATGGCTGCCTTGCATTATTTACACAGCCAAAGGTGACAATGCTAATGCTAGCCATGCACTATAGACCATTGCTCCCTCACTCTCGGCTGTGTCCGTAGCTTTGTTTTCTGTGTCTTTAACTTTCGACTGCACAGACTTGGACTGTTGAGCAAACTGTCACTGGTACAAGCCTTCACCTCTTTCTCAAAACTACAGGAGACGCTTTATTGACCTCTTGATATGACAAACACTCCAGACACGTGGAAATATCCTTATACACTTTCCTTATGAGACAAATAAGCAAGACACACATATGGATGTGTTGTCTTCCTTGAGGTTTTTAGTCCATGAGGTTATGCTGTCTCTGTTACTAGGGCAATTTAACAAGCCTCTTGTATGTAGGCCACTGTGCTTCTCTTGCATGTGTGTCTTGGCTGGAGGAAACTCCTAACCTAAAAAAACTCAATGATTAATTTTTTTTGTCTTGATATAGTTTAGGCTGAAAATAAGAAGAAACAGCAAAGTAATCATTGAAAAAGTAAAGGCTGCCTAAATAATTAACTATCTTTCTGTATATTGTATTTACAAGAGCTTCTTTGATGAAAGCCAATAAGTCATATTTATTCCACAGTGACACAGTCAGTGACCCTTGGGGTGGGTGGGTGTGTGTGTGTGTTGTTGGAAGCAGTGGTGGTGCAGTGCGTTTCTATGACAACAGATTGAGAGTGTCAAGGGAGGGCACTGTAATGACAGAGGGCAATTGTTAAAAGAAAGAGGACAGATGACAGGCCTGTTATCTCTAGTGCGCAGAGACAATCATAATGACTGTATATTTCTTTAACTAGAACCAAACACTGAATGTATTTCAAATAGTCTGCGAGTGCGGCTAACTGACAAAACAAATTTTTCTAACAAGTGGCAATTTTTAGGAGGACGAATGGCCTTTACTGTCTTCTGAGTGTACATGTCAAAATGTAAACGATGAACAGCCTGAAGTGATTGGTTTGAATGCGGGTGTGTCACAGGTGCCTTTTGACCCATGATTTAACTACAAAATAAAAGCTGCAAAGGTAATTATGTGTATAAAGAGCAAACATCTATTTTTTTCTGCCTTTAATGTCTGCATTTGATTTCAGTGCAGGGAATGAAACCCAGGTGTCAATTGTGTGTTATTTCTTGCTAGCAAATTTCATATTTGAGTTTGTTTAGTTGTGCACTGTATATAGACACGGTAGCTGTAGTGAAAAGTGCACTGGAGGGCATCTGTTACAAATTGAAGGGAACATGTAGTCCACGCAAGGTCAAATAAAAGAGTTTACTCAACACCAAAGGCAATAGGTATAAATTCATCTGAGGTCATGTTAAAAATATACTGGGTGTAGAAATAGCTATTTCAAGGAGTGGAATCAATGTACTGACCTGAAGGAAGCAGTTGACCACATGTACATAAGCATTTAGCAGTTAGATTATGTGTCCAGTAATATGATGGTGTGCATGTGTGAGACACAGTTGCTGGAGCCACAGTAAGCATGCAGGGATGTGGTCTTTAAAGGAATAGTCATGTTGGGAAGTTGCTCTTATTTGCTTTCTTGCTGAGAAATGAAATGGTCCCTCTCATATCTGTCCGGTAAATATGAAGCCACAGCCAGCTAGCCTGGTTCTGTCTGAACAAAATCCAACTACCAGCACCTCTAAACTCACCAATTAACACGTTGCATCTGTTTAATTTGATCCCTACAAAAACTGAAGTGTAAAAAAAGACAGGCTGCTGTTTTCAAGGGGGTTATGTGCCAGACTTTGTCTTGGCAGGGAGCAGTAACTTCTTGTCGTCACTGTGAGGCTGGTTGGTAAATTATGCTACCTTCAGATAGAGCCAGGCTAGCTGTCCCCCCCCCCCCCCCCCTGTATTTCCTATATAGCACAGGTATATGTTCAAAATCTCAATTTACTGCTCACTATGGAGTAAACTGTTGTGTGTTTATTATATAGGGAGTAGTGAATGAGCTAACGAGGAAGTTATTTTGGACACTTGGTGTGAAAGCTTCTGAGGAAACGCTGTCAGGATGGCACTTACTGTAAATAGCTGACAGGAATTTAGGCTATCTGGATGAATCTATACATCAACACAATGTTAATGTGTGAGTTCTGTCTAATTTTATCTGGAATGTTCTGGCTACTATGACAGTGATTTGTTGTGCATAAAAAAACGATTACAGCAGACAGAGACTAGAAAAAGACACACAGTGTCACACACAAACATACAATTGCACAGTATGAGGCCTCAGTTCATTCTTAGAACGCTGGATTACCATCTAGTCTTTATTTAGCTCAGCCAATCCTCATTACTCATACACACACACACACACACACACACACACACACACACACACACACACACACACACACACACACACACACACACACACACACACACACACACACACACACATATACACAAAACAGAAATCATGGATTATATCCTATGATATGGCCAGTTAACACCAGTGAACAGATATAATAACATATCTACATACCATAGACTGTAAAAATAAGCTACATACACAGTTATAATTGGGTATTATGAGCTTAAAGTATGGCTGTGGATAGCGCTGTGTTCATCATGCTAGTATGAATATTAACTTGTAGCTGTGCCAGTGACATGATAATGTTACATAATCACATTTCAGCCATTGTGGACCATGTCTCTCGGTTTGTGTGCGTTATTTGAAAAGGCTGCAGGCAGAATGTAATATTCAGCCATTTCACAGAGAAGTGAAGCTAAAGAAGGAACGGGAAAAAATGAGAACATTCAAAAGTAGAGGGTGGAATAAAAACACTAATGTGGGGATCTTCAAGCTGACATTGTCCTTTTCTTTTTGTGCTGGGAAGATAATCAAATAAACCTGAATCATTATACATCAATAGCACTAGTGACACAAAGCTGATAATAGAGATGTGTTAGATGGTGAACGTAGAGTGAAACAGGTGGTGTAAAGATGTGTGTGTGTGTGTGTGTGTGTGTGTGTGTGTGTGTGTGTGTGTGTGTGTGTGTGTGTGTGTGTGTGTGTGTGTGTGTGTGTGTGTGTGTGTGTGTGTGTGTGTGTGTGTGTGTTTGTGTGTGTGTGTGTGTGTGTGTGTGTGTGTTGTTCGGGGGATGGGCAGTGAGACAGCCACCATTGAAAGACCAGGACCAGTGATTAGTGATAATCTGTTTACAACCTCCCCAACCACCCTAACCCCCAACCCCTCTGTCCAGCTATGACCTTGTTGGGGATTTTCCTCCTCTGTGTCCCCCCTTTTGGGACAATGTGTGTGACTCCAAATAAAAGACCTATATATAAATTGGAATTGCATTGATCCTAGAGCCAAATAAGACGATAAGATGAATTCAAATACATTTGTTTAATCAGTCAAGCATCGGAGTTTCAATACACTGTGGGATCACAAGGCATGCAGAGACTAAGTTTCCCTAGACACAGACAAAAATCCAGAGCCGGTCCACGTATCTCTAGACTGTCAGACCTTGTGAGCCCTGATCTATACTTCCCCTCATCTCTTATACTTTCTTTCTTGGGCCCCCTCTTCTATCTTCACACAACACCCGCCGGGGTGGGGGCCACTGTCTTATGTCTCGTCTTCATTTGCTCTCACGCGAAGCGGTACATTCTGCTCCTGTTTCACTTGTTATTACTCAATGGAAACCTTTTACATTCTTATTATATTTATCTGCAAATAGTAAGAACATTATTCTACAACCTTCAACAGCAGTTCTTACGCATTCATGTCTGCATTAGTGCACTCATCAGACCACCTGCTGTTTTACCTTGAGGGCCTCTCTTTCTCTTCCCTTCTGCCCCTCTCCTGCTCATCCCCTTGCTGTATTTTTGGTCATTGGTTTTTGGTATCTATCTACTCAAGACAAGGCCAAGGCCTGTTCGATATAATGGCCTTCCACTCCTTCCATTATCAGAGTTGCCTGCCAATATTTGCTGCATTCCTCTCTGGCACTCGATATAGATACAGTCAGTCCTGCCCACGTTGCTCAGCTGTCAATATATTTATATTATATTATATTTCAAGAACTTAAAGGATATTGTTATTCAGTTATTTTTCTACCACAACTGTGCCCTCAATACAATATATGCCCCTGTATTCATTTATGTCAGGTATGTTAAATATGTTTTAGGGCCTCTAGTGTGGTTGGCATGATTGGCAAACATTCTGAAATAAACTTCATTAATAAAACATTTTCAATCGCTCTGTTTTTAAATTTGACTGTTTCTGTGGCCATCTGTCTCTCTATCTAATAATTAACTCCCACATCAGAGAAAGAATAAATAAGATGTTAGATATATGTTATGTCTGCTTACATGCAGATTGCAAATGGTGGCAGCATCATTTTTTCACAAGTGATTGTTCACAAATCTTGTGATACATTTATGAGTATGATGTTTGTGTCAAAATGAAAAGTGTCACAAATTATGATGTAAAAATGATTGAGAGGAAATGATTTCATGTTGCAAACCTGGGGTGCCCCAGGCACGCAAAACTTCTGTATGTCTACAATGTAGTATAGAGCTGAAATTATTAGTCAGTTATTTAATTTGTTAATCGACAGGAATTTGATTGGAAGCTATTTTGATAAAAAAAAATATTTGTAAGTCATTGTTCAGGCAAAAATCCTAAACATTCTCTGGTTCCAGCTTCCTCAATGTGAAGGTTTGCTGCTCCTCTTTGACCTATACAGTATGATGATGAATTGAATATGTTTTGGTTTTGGACTGGAATTTTCATTTAGACCAATTGGTTAATAAAAAAGATAACTGGCAGATTAACCGATAAAAGGATTATGTTCAGTCTTAATATAAAGTATGTTATCCATTAAATTGTCTATAATAAACTTAATATAAATGTTCTCAATATGTAAGAAATGAAATAAGTTTTCTGGCTAACTGTTAGTATTTTCCGTGAAGCAGCAGTGGCTTGTTTGACCCACAGAAGGAGATGCAGTATTCATAGTTGAGAGGAGGAAAAGAGTTTCACAGAAAATATTGCAGATACGTGTGAGAGTGGACTCAGATGAATTGTGCTTGAAATGGATTGAGAAATGAGAAGCATCACATTTTACATTTATTCCACATTGTACTATTGCATTGGTCTGGACACCACTGTTGGACACCTCTCTGTCTGTCTGAGTGTCTAAACTGGCATCCAGGGTCAAGAGCTGACAAAGCATTATTTTGTCTTTCTGCATTGTCAGCGTGCGTGCGTGTGTGTGTGTGTGCCTGCATGTGTGTGTGGGCTTGTGCACCAACATAATTTCATATGTACATCAGGTCTTCCTCCTGGCCTAATATTCTCATGGGTGTCTAGATCAGCTCTGCAGCGAACACTAATCGCCTGCACACTTAATCAAAGTTTAATCAAAGCTGTTCAAATGATGTAGGCATTTGACTAGACTAACCGTGTGTCTCCTCTTACATACCACCTTGTATGACAATTCCCCTTCTAAAAAACTACTTTATGTCTTCAGACCTCCAAATTTCACATGATGTCAATGATGATAATGTTTCTGTGTGGCTGTGTTGCAGACCTGGTGTCAGCCACCAACACCACCAACGTGAACATCCCTCAGATGGCTGACACGCTGTTTGAGCGGGCCACCAATGCGAGCTGGGTGGTCGTCTTCAAGGCCCTTGTCACCAGTCATCACATGTGTGTCCACGGCAACGAGGTTAGTGGGTGAGACAGGCCGACCAATCAGGTGCAATTCAGTTCAACCCAGTTTAATTCAGAGATATAAGATGAATACAAAGGTTTTAATTTGATTGTTTGGGATTTTTTTGTCTTGGAATAAATGGTGGAAATTACTGAATGGATTTGCTGGGTGGATGATCACCCATTCCAAATGTATATTTAAATGTATTGATATTTAACTTGCGAGGTTAACACTTTGGAGAGCTGAAATTGGCCTTCTGAGTGCTTTGAGGATTGTGTGTGCTGAGTGGAGCTAGACAAATAAAGGCTTTGACCACAGTTCCTCAAAGTAATGAAATAAGTCCTGTGGGTTCAGTGTGTGAGCAGCCATCCATGCAATCAGGTCTGTAAACGCTGCTATGTGATAGAGTGAAACATCAATAAAAGTTCTAGGTCTTAAAGTGTTTTGCTGTGTTTAACTTTAACTTAATTTCTTTCCTCCAAAGTGATTGGTAGTTATTTTCACATGTTTTGGGAGTTTACCCCAGTGGCTGAATTTTGGAAGATGGTTGCCTTTAACCTCTCTAGTTGTTTAAGATTAGATTGCCCTGTTCGCCTGTTACACTCGTTTTGAATGATTTGTCAAGGCTAGGTTTGACACTGGATAAGAGAAGACCATTGCTGGCTGGACTTAGGGCTGCAAAAAAAACTAGTTGCCACACATTGGAAACCTCCACATTCACTCTCTTTTCGAGCTTGGGTTTTAACATATTTGGATATTGTTTATTTGGAGTTGTCGACAGCTAGAGTCCACAGAGCAAAAGAGTCAGCAATAGAGGCTTGGTTTTCTCTTTTAACTATCTTCCGTGGGCTTCAGGTGTAATATGTAACTGAGATTTGGAGTTCTGGATCCAGGGGGTGGGTGGGTTATATCTGGGGTTTGATTTTTTTAGTTTTATTTGTATTATTTTATCTTATACCTGTATGTATTTTTTCTTTAAAAAAAATTTTTTCTCTTCCTCAGAGGTTCATTCAGTACTTGGCTTCCAGGACCTCCCTTTTCAACCTCAGCAATTTTATCGACAAAACCGGCTCTCACGGTAAGAATAATATCATCTGGCAAAAAAGAAACAGGAAATGAACCAGCCATCTGGCAAATACGTAGATGGGACTGGACATGATCACACACATGTAAAAAAAAAAAGTACACACACGGATACACATTCACACATGCATGCAAACAGATGCTGGAATTTCGAATGTCTAATGGTCTAATGTGTTATTATGCTCGTATTCATACATTTTGTTACTACGTTTTTTTTTACATTCTTAGTCAACCCAGCTGTATTTGGGTTGCCCTATCTTTTAGTGCATTTTTTCTTTGACAATATATAAGAAAATGAAACTGCAACCTCAATTCAGATGTTCTAAAGAAAATAATGAAAGGATGATTTATCTCAAAAATGACCATGTGTGTTTGAAATGTTGTCCATGTGGGATAAAAGAAGAAATTGATAACAAGACAGCAGTGTGCAGGTATTTTCTTTTTAACTTGTTGATTACCGGTATCTCTAAAAAAAAAAAAAAAAAAAAGCAAACAAAATGACCTCTGCCTGCTTTTTGACATACATTTCGTCTTTAGGATATGACATGTCTACATTCATCAGACGGTATGGACGATACCTGAACGAGAAAGCCTTTGCCTACCGCCAGATGGCTTTTGATTTCACCAGAGTGAAGAAGGGGTACGTCAAACATGGAGGCAGAGAGGTTGTGCATAGGCCTTTACTTCCTCACATCTCTACTTTCTACCATCTAGGCTTTTTATTCACTTGACTGCTATATCCAATGGCTGTTCTCATCCTTGTGGAGCCTCTCACGCTCTGTTGTACTCTTTCAGTGCTGAGGGTGTGATGAGGACCATGACCACTGAGAAGCTGTTGAAAGGCATGCCTGTTCTGCAGACTCAGATTGACACACTCCTGGAGTTCGATGTGAGTCAGACTTTGGCTCGATATTAGCACTATGCAGCAACGCAAGACAGAGGTTTTCCCAGGGCTTCCAATTCTCACATGTCCTCTGTTTCCTTTCTCAGGTTCATCCCAAGGAGCTGAACAATGGGATCATCAATGCTGCATTCCTGCTTCTCTTCAAGGACCTGGTCAAACTGTTCGCATCCTACAATGACGGAGTCATCAACCTATTAGGTCGGTAGTCCATGAGTATCTTTCATTTGGCATTTCTCCAAAGATGAAAACATGCATCACAGAGAATCTGATCCTGCAAACCTTTTGCTTCCCGTACGTAGAGAAATACTTCAAGATGAAAAAGAGTGACTGTAAGGAAGCCTTGGAGATCTACAAGAGGTTCCTGACCAGGGTGACAAAGATTGGGGAATTCATGAAGCTGGCTGAGGTATGGGGCAATCAACAGTCCTTAATGCCACCTTCATAATGATGCATTATTGTCATGACAAAACTCTTAAGCTCTTTTTCCTTTAACAGACAGTTGGAGTTGAGAAAAACGACATTCCTGACATCAACTACGTAAGTTAAAACATATCGTGGCTCTTAACATTATTTTCCTGGAAGGATTACGACCAAGAATGTAATTCAAATGAATACCACCCATTCCACCTCTCACACACACAGAGATACACTCACAACTCACCCACTATAAATCTCCTCACCCCAGTGTCTCCACCCGGGGGTAGTAGTGGATCTAGCAGACTCAGATGATGAAGACTGTCCTTTTACGCCTCTAGAGGACCCGGTAACCACAAAAACACAGGGTGCCCTGGCTGAGTGCCTGTTTACAGGATGGCGTGTTGGCATGTTGATCCTAATTGTATTTCAGACACACAAAAGTGTGTGTGTGTGTGTGTGTGTGTGTGTGTGTGTGTGTGTGTGTGTGTGTGTGTGTGTGTGTGTGTGTGTGTGTGTGTGTGTGTGTGTGTGTGTGTGTGTGTGTGTGTTGTACATGCATGCGTGCTATGCATTAAGCCAACGACTACTTCCGTTATCGTTGTGCACATGACAAATAAAGAACCTTGAACAGAGATTTTCCAAATCCAAATTATTACCACTTTTCTTTTTTTAAAACATGGACTTGCACAGCCTGGCATTGCGATATAGTAGACAAATAGATTAGGATTGTTTTTTGATTGTTCCACTTTTTTTTTTGTCAGGCTCCCAGCAGTATCCTGGAGAGTCTGGAAACGCACATGAATGGTCTGGAGGATGTGAAGGGTGGAAAGAAGGGGTAAGAGATCGTCAGTTTGGGTGCTTCTTATGATAAGCAATGTGAAGCCAGATTAGAAGAATTAGGATCACATAACAACAAAAGTAAAAGAAGTTGAGGTCTGAGAAACTCCCTCTTAGTTTTTCATGAAAATAAATATATGTTACCAAGAGAAATGTTGGTAGAAAAAGGCCTATATTTCTATAATTTCCTTTAACCCTTCTTTTCTTTTATCCCCCTTTGTGTTCATTTGGAATCACCAGGGAAGGGTGAGCATATGCTGTATGTTTTGTTTGGAGTTTACTAACTTGTTAGAAAACCGTGTAGATTTATTTTACTGTCATTTCCCCCATGGCCTCATCAGGTAATCTTACACATTATTCACGGGAATTGCAGTATGTACTGTAGGTGATCTCCATGTGAATAAGCATAACTGCACCATGGCTAAATAGGTTTTAATGTGGAAATGTGTGCATTGATGAGATTACACATGAGAAACACATGTTTTGATAAGATCACCTCATGTGTATTATCACATCCTGACATGCAATGTGAATCAGTATGATGTTTTTTTTTCCAAAGTTGAATTGATTAAAAATGTTGACAAAATGACAGTCTTTTAAACAATTGGACATACATTGTTTTGCTTTGGAAATTAACTCTTCATTGGATCACATACTGTATGATGCAATCTGTCGTGCATATTTGTTCTTGAGGCTGTTTTCAACTTTAAAAAACTAGATCCATTAAATCATTTTCAATCTGTGTCCAGGAGTTCTGTCCATTTCAAGCAAAAGCACTAACAATTCCTTCTACTCTTTCACTCTTTCAGGTCGCCAACAAAGGTGAGAGGCACAGCCAAAACAGTCTATAATTTTATTGAGCTGTTCCAGTCTGATGCACTACTGAAAATGGGGCTTCTCTGTCTATCTTTCAGGGGTCTCCGACAAACAACGTGTCTCCAACATCGACTCCGGCCAAATCTTCCAACGCTGTTCCCACACTGCAGCCTCCTCCTGGTGAGAGTGCTGCCGCTGCTGCTGCTGCTGCTGAGCCAGCTGAAGAGTAAGTGCCTGTAAACTCTGTGACCTCCTCTCGCTTCTCTGCCTTTCTATGATTCTCAACATTTGGCAATAAATGCAACCTATGAAAACCATGCTTAAGAGCTCACTCTGCAGCGATTCTTTGGACTTTTTGCTGATATAGTTTGAGTATAACCCTAAAACGTTTCTGGATGTAACAATCTTATTTTAACTAAAGCTATCGTGTGGCTCTAGGGATGGATTTTAGTCGGTCGGTCCACCACCTTGATCCAGACACAAATATGTTAACAATTGTTTTATGGGTTGCATTCAACACAACAACAACAAGCCAATGTAAAAGAATTACCTTCTGCAAAGGATGATGAACTGCATGTTGTTCACTCTCCGTATCTGCCTCCTTCACCAGTTCCTTGTTGGACCTGGATCCACTGTCCTCCTCGGGTCCCTCAGGACAATCAGCTGCCCCCACGTCTTGGGGAGGTAAGTGTCCCTCCTTCCGTCAACTCAGCTGCTGGTTCATCTGAAAGAATACAAATCCACATTCTAGCATTTACAGTAGATTAAGTCGCCATATAAGTAATCTATTTTCTGTTAGTGAACTCAAAAACTGTTTTAGCTTGGGCTTAAACTAACACGTATTTTCCTTGTTCTGTTGTTTGCTGCTTCTAAAGATCTTCTTGGATCAGGTGAGGTTTCACTCTACTCTTCACTTCTCCTCCAGCGTCTACAGTAGTCTAGACTAGTGTAGTCTTAATGCATCCTCCAGGACTAGAGTGCGGATCGGGCCGCATTTTTCTGTCCGAGCCCAGCCTGTGTCCGACAGAGCAGTAACCGAACCCGGCCCGAGCCCAACATGCATTAAGATATGTATGTTTACAGTTAAAATCTCGTTTTTTTTTTCTCATTCTAATGACACATACTTTTGTTTGTGTAGAAAGCCCTCTTTTATTAAGCAACTGTAGGAAGGCATTCGGAAATGTCAACAGATGAGCGCCTCAGCGCACACGGGGCAACAAGCGCACGTTAACACAGGCGCACACCTACATAATAAGCTTTTTTTAAATTTAAAATGTTTAATGCCTTATTGCGCTGATGTGACCGAGCTCGGTTAGGGTATCCATCCTCTATCCAGGACACCTCAATGACATTGACTTTCTTTCAAAACAAAATAAAAAACCTCTAATTTGAAATTGAGGCGACCTGGAAACAATGTCAATGTTTTAATCCAAATTAAACATGAAAATAGACTGTAATGTACAAATCCTCCCTGTTTGTCTCCTCAAGCTGTTCTCTTTAGTCTGAGTAGTCTCTTTGTTTCTCTCTGCCTTCTCTCTCCCTTCCCTCCACATACTCCATTGTCTGTTTTTGGTTTACAACGGGGGCTATTTTGGTTGGTTGTTTTTATTTGTTGGTTATGACTGGATGGTGTTGAATAATTTAATTTTAATTTGGTTAAAATTTGGATTTTACTTTGCTTGGTCAATTCCAACATTTCTTAACTGGCTATAATTTGTATTGGACATTTGTTTTGGCTTGCTTTTATTCACTGTTGTAACGGTGACTCGACCGGTTATTTTGGTTGCTCTTTTGGGGTTTATTTTGGTACCTTTCTTTGGGGATTTCAAACACCCCGTTGGTACTCGCAGAAATGGGCGACTCCTTGCTATCTGAACCCACCCTCACGGCAGAGCCCACCCCCTCCTCTGCAGCAGCAACGCCCACTCCTGCAGCCGCAGAACCTGGAGTCTCTCTAGCTCCTCCCACTAGCACAGCAGCCGCCACCTCCCCTGGCGCCGCCAATATGGATCTGTTGGGAGGTCAGTGGGCTTCCAGATAATTCTCTACGAAAGAATCACTCTGGGAAGCTCGACCCTAAAACCATCACACAAATATGATAACACAAAGACGACTGCATGCTCAAACACATACAGTATGTAGACGAACTACGCTGATTTGTCACTGATATTGTCTGCATTCTGCTAATGAAGTTGCATCATCAAAAACAGTGTCTTAATGATGCACACCATCATTTTCAGCTATCAACTGCCTAGCGTGCCTAGAAAAGTATCCAATATTAAATAGATAAATGGTGTTGATTTCATAATGACATTTGCCCGATAACACTTTTTACACTATTTAATAACATAACTTTCTGTGACAATGTTGTTTTTAACATCCGCGCCCCCTCACCTTTCAGCCAATCACATTCCTCCAGCCTCTACAACTGCTACCAGATTTAGCCAGTTAGCTCCTGTTAGCTAGATCAACAACAATATTAGTTATTCCTCATCAACAAACAAGAGACTGCTGCTGTAAATAAACAACAATGCACACACACACACACACACACACACACACACACACACACACACACACACACACACACACACACACACACACACACACACACACACACACACACTAACTCACCTCCCCTTTTTTGCTAAACAAGGCTACACATGCTATCTACCTAGCTGGGCTGTGAGCTTATATTACTATCACTCAGCATCAGAGACCGTGTTAGCAGTGTTAGCTAGCATCTGTTAGCTGGAGAATGTCTTTTTGCTCAACTCTGTAGTTCTGTGTCTTTGTTTGAGGAGCATCTTTAGAATCAAAACACTGCAGACTTTGTGAAATGACTAGCTAACAGCTCTTGTTGAACCCAATTGGCAACATTTGCCAGCAGTTATTCAGCTTGCTTGCTTAAGAGAGGCAGGGGGCATATGATTGGCTGAAAAGGTGAGAGGGCTGTGACAGCTGTCATGAAAAGGGATGTCATGAAATAAAATGTGACATGATATCAAAGTGTCATTGGGGAAAATGCCAATATGAAATAAAAACAGACTTGACAATCTTATGGACAACAAATAAACTCCAATAAAATGTGTCAAATGTCACTTTGAAAGTAATGATGAAATAACATTTCTGAGTAATGAGTGGTTTGATTTCACAAATAATTGCTTCATTTTACATAATTATTTCATTTGATTATATACACAATTTACAGAAACACACTATCTAATTTTCGCTCTTGCACTCCACATACTCACAGACATTTCTGCATTATGTAATTATGTACAGCCACAAACTCACCTTCCGCTTGCACATAAACATACTGCTACAGTCATTCTCCACATGCGTCTTGTTTGATAGGCAGACATGCTTTTCTTTGACTTCAGTGAAAAGCAATTCTATCAAACCCTGTCACTTGGCATCAGCTACAAATGGCAGCTGTAACACTTGTAGATTTCAGGCTTACTTTCGTGCAGTAGATTAATCCTTGCTGTAGTGCCTCCTGTCTGTATTCCCATTTGTCCATTCATCTGTCAGTCATTAATGTCCTATATTAAGGCTGCAAGCTACCATTTTTTACAGTTGAATAGGCTACTGTCACGAGAAGCTTACCTTTATTTTCCCAATGCTCTCTTTTCTTCCTCGTGTTTCTTGACTCCTTATTTTCTCTTTTCATCTTTACTTCATCTGTCTCTCTGGACGTCTCTGTCCTCCGGTGGGGTTTGTGTGAACCCCAGATGCCTTTGCAACATCTGCTCCTTCCGCTGAGGCCTCTGCAGCAGCCGCTGAAGGTGGGGCCGCCGCCACGTCCGCCCCTGCTGCCAACGCTGGAGCTGGTGGGTGACAGAAAGTTTGTCTGTGTGTGTGTGTGTCTGTTTGTGTGAGTGAGTTTGAGTCAGTGATGGAAAGTAACAAAGTAAATGTGTACTGTAAGTATACAAAGTACCTACAATTGAATGAGCTATTACATTGCTGTTTTCTACAAGGATCACCAACTGGTGATGATGCTGACTTTTCCCTGGTGACCTTTAACCTTGATATTTTAGCATTATATCAAGTATGTACCTAACAAATGCATATTTAGGATCCCTTTACATGGTCCTTGTTTTAAAGTGAGAAAATCAGCCGAAGACAGCGTTTATAACCAATATAACCTTATAACCTTATGAAGCTAACATTTGCTTAAATAGCTTGCTAGTTACAGTTCACCGTGGCCCTTTTTCAGGAGACATTTTGACATGTCACAGTAGGAAAAGCAAAGGAGCAGGTGTGTGAAGTCCACTTTCAGAGCGAGGACAGCTGTATCCCCGTTTCCAGTCTTTGTGCTAAGCTAAGATAACCGGCTACTGCTGTAGATTCCTGTTTACCGTACACAAATTTGCATTTCTTAGGATGGCAAAGGAATGTCCCGTTCTATTCTGCCTTTGATTGGCTATTAATTGTTGCCTTTGTTGGATTGGTTGGGTTTAGTTATGAGGAGTGAGCTTGGTTAGGGTAACAATACCAGGGTAAGCGAATCAGATGCAGAGTAAGGCAGGGTAGGGCGGGACATTCCTTCCCCAGCCTAATAAATGTAAATTTGCTTATCGTACAGGCATGAGAGTGGTAGCTCTTTCATCTAACTCTCGGTAAATCAATGAATAAACTTTTCTTCCCAAAATATAAAACTATTCCCTTAAGTACATCTTGCTGACAATAATTATGCATGTTTTTACTTAAGTAATGCTTAAAAATAGGACTCATAATGGAAAATGTCTATATTGTGGTATTGCGTCTTTTACTTAAAGGACTAGTGTGTAGAATTTATTGAGCGTTGAGGTTGCAGATTGCAACCAACTGAATACACCTTCCCTAACCCCTCAATTTCCAAGCGTGTAGGAGAACCTACGGTGGCCTTCAGGTGACGTAAAAACATGAAAGACCATCTCTAGAGCCAGTGTTTGGTTTGTCCCTTAATGGCTACTATAGAAACATGGCAGACTCTGTGGAAGCAGACCCGCCCTTATGTAGATATGAAGTGCTCATTCTAAGCTAACGAAAACACTACACTAATGAAAACATAACTATGAATATTAAATCCCATTTCTGTCAATAAATTCCCCTAAACAAATCCAATAAACATTTTTTTGGTTTGAGTGCCATGGCTGTGAATGTAAAGATGTTCAATAACTTACAGACCGGTTTGTGCCAGTTTGTTTGTGTGCATTTCTGGTTGGTCTCACGTTTTAATCATGGCTTCATCTCAAGGATTTGTGCAGGAACAGTAGGCGTATAGATTTGCTATTCATTACCGCTGGTGTCTGGACAGTAGTATTGTTGTTACCATGGCGATCGAGAACAATGCTCTTACTTGTCTTTTATCTTTTGGCATCAGAAGATTTGTGCATTTTCTGTTATGGAGAAGGTTGCCTGTGGCAGTTCCCTGGTTTTAGTTGTGGTTTGTTCCTGTGAAGATGCTCAATATTTGCTTCATTTGTCAGATGCTATTTTTCGTTGTTTGGACTGACAGCAGGAGTGTGTTGGAGCTCTGCACATTCTCTCCTATCATTCCTCTCACATTCTTTTTCTCCTCAGCTTTCGTGTTTATAGCAGTATTTTCATCATCGTCACATAAAATGTTGTATTAATGTCTTTAACATCCTCCCTTCCTATTTATGTGTTACATTTCCTCCTCACACCCCACCCCACTTCTTTCCCAAAGACCCCTTTGCTCCCTCGGATGGTAGCACCAACGCAGCGTCTTCAGGTCTAGACCTTTTCGGCATGATGACTGTGGAGAATAATAACCTGGGTAGTTCGCTGGATGCCTGTTTTAGCTCATCCCCCTCCCCTTCCCCGCTCTTCACCTCTGCATCCAGCACCATCACCACCACTGCAACCATTTCAGCTCCCAGCGCCGCCAACCCTGCGACTGACCTTTTCAGCGGTAAACGTTAGAGATGTGTGTGGTCCGGTCTTAATCTTAATGTCTTGTGCTCTTAGTCATATTGAATAGCATCCTGCTGATTTCCCCCATCTAGCTCTGCTTGTCATCTTCTCCTCTCTTTTATTCTTCTTCATTGGTATCACCAGATTTATGTGCATTGAAGGCTGGCTGCTGTGTGTGAGAGCAACCTCACCATTTTAAAGTGTTTGTTAATATTCCTGTCTCTGGGTGCGCATGTGTTCATAGATCTCTTTGATTCCACGCCAGACACGAGCTTCACCAAAGCAGACCCCGCTCCCAATGTTGACTTGTTTACAGCAGGTACCCGATTGCACGTACTCTGCAATCTCTCGTGCGCTCTACTCTCATATCCTGTCTTGCTGTGACTGACTTTCAGCTTTGTCCTTGGCTTTGATCAGGGAAGGGGAAAAAAAGGAAATGAGATTGCTCTCTTATGGGTCAGCTAAAAGCTATTGAGCTGTCTGAAGCGTTTACTAAATCACTCTTACCTACTTTCCCATTCCAGCATGTACTGCGTGCACTGCGATTGCAATTGATTAATGTGCATTATAATAAATAACTGGTCAATAGTATGTGTGTGTTTGTGCGTGAGTATGTTTGGGTTCTAAACACCATCTCCACCTTGCCCTTCCCAGCAGATATGTTCAGCTCCCCTGCCTCCATCCTCTCCTCCGCACCCCCACCCAAAATTGACACGGGAGCCATCATGAACCTGTTTGGTGGTGGGTAACTCACATGGCCAGCTGCCCTCACTCTGCCTCCCCTGTTGATGCAGACATAGAAGATAAAATCTGGGAAATATCAAATTAAACTACTAAAATTGATATTAGGCTTTATAAATACTGGGACGTTATGTTATTGCATATTTTACTTTTGTGTTGAAACTCATAGATATCATGTAACAATGGGAATACTTGAGATGAAGTGTGATCATGCTGAAATAGTCAAATTATTTCTAAACTGCAAGCTGTGACTTCAGACTTGGAATTTTGTCTTTTTTTTTTTACTTTCCTCTTTTTTTCCTGGCCTTGGTGTCTCTGAAAATGCAGGTGGATGCTTTACTGCGACTGTCAAATGAGTATGGCATTATGCTGAGATGTGTGGATGTGTGCATATGAAAGCAGTGTTTCCTGGTTTTATGTAAATATACTTCATTGTGTATTCAGTCTTCCTATCTAACTCTATGCACTTTGTTTGGCATTACCAGCGTGAAGCCGAAGGCTGACTATTACCCCTTCTTTGCCCTTATGCTGCGATGGCTCAACAACCTACTTTGACCTGGCATGGCATGGCATGGTTTGGTGTATTTTGGGTCGACCTGCCAGAGTCCACAGGAGGAGATGCCACAGCTGCTGCTGCTGCTCCTGCTGCCCCCGGTGCTGAGCTCATGTCAGGTAAAATATACAAATTAAAAAAAACAAATGAAATCTTACTCTGCATGCATAGCGTGTACAGTGGAGGGAATGCAAACACGTTGCAGACATTTCACAGAAATATTTCCATTTCTGGGAAACACACTGTGCTGTAGCCATGGATGGATTACCAAACAGGATTTCTGGACAAAGGCCAAAGGACCTCTGAGTCTTTTTATATCAAGTATATGGAGACCAAATCCAGTATACAACTCCAATATTTGTTATTGTGTATTGTTTCCTTCATATTATAGCTGCACAGAATAATTTGGCTATACATTTCATCAAAACACAGTCACATTAGTGAGGCTATTAAAATAAGTTTGACAGCAGAATAGCTCTGCTTTAAGAAAATATAGCCTGCCCCCTCGGGCTAGCTTTGACGGTTTCCTATATTTTGTATAGTGTGCTTCTTCATCTCCAGTGTGATGTAAATGCTGACCTTTAGACTTTTTAGACTATAGACTTTATTGTCCCCAAGGGGAAATTCTTATTCACAACACTGTACGTTATGGACTGCACACTTACAGAAAAAATGAAGTACAAAACACACCAGAATGACATGAATGACACAAAATAAACACAGACAGATAACACAGACGAAGAGGCACTGCAGTTTTTCAAACAACAGCAGAAGCTGAGAGCTCTGGTTTACCTGCAAAATGTTGTTACACTAAAAGAGACGCAGCAAGAGACGCTCGAGACAAATAGAGACGCTTGTTATCTTTCAGTCTGGGTGTCTTACTCCTATAATCAGGGGTGGGGGGGTCTTTTACATGTTTGTTCTTATAATCCATCCATGACTGTAGCTGTAATTTATAAGTAATTGCATGACGCCTTGTTATTGTCATTATAACATCATGTACTTTATTGACACCTTCCATTCAATTGTTTACAGTGTTTGCCTGGCAAAATAGCTGTTTTGTGTAGTCAGCCAGTCTCTGTTTTATTATCTCTGGTAATGTTAATGAAATGGTTCACTGTTAGCCAAGGTTTTAGTTTTATTCATTTGCATGTTATCACACTGAATACCATATCCCCATCAAATAAAAGCTTGGGTGTGATGTTTTGACTCATCCTGTCATTGGTTCAGTAAAGCAAATTCCCTGCTGAGTCCTATGGATTCAAACAATGTCCACATATGGTTAGATTAGCGTCATCATTGCATCACCTCATTTGCATAGTACTACCGTGGTCATTAGTCTCTGGGGATTCCCTCTGGTCTTTGCCACCATTCACGGCCCCTGTGGTACCTGTTACCATGGCAACATGAACCCTGTTCACCTGGTTCCTAGTCATCTCCTTTCCTGTGCCATTGGTCTTCATGTTATATATACTGACGGTCTGCAATACTACTGCTTTGAGGCTTAACTCTTTCTTTCCCCTCTCTTTCTATCATTCATGCAATAAACTCTAATGGTTTCATTGTCACCTGCTCCTTTAAACCTCACTGCATTTTCTCTCTGGCATCTGTGCTTTTACTTTTCTCTCTCTCTCTCTTTCTTTCTCTCTCTCTCTCTCTCTCTCTCTCTCTCTCTATCTCTCTCTCTCTCTCTCTTCCTCACTCTCCCTCTCCATCTGGCTCTTGGGCTGGCTCATTGCTTGCTTCCTGCCATTTGATTGGGTGAGTTCCCTTGCTCTTTAACACGCTAATTTCCCACAGTGCACTGCTGCATTGCAGTGGTGCAAGGCAAACTCAGCTGCACTGTCCCTGCCACCACAAGATTCTTGACGGTTACAGAGTGTGTGAAGTAGCAGTATTATGTAGTGCTTCTTGAGCAATTAACCCGGCTTCATTGTAGCTGCAGTGCTTTTGCTCTCATCATAATTTTTGAGCAATCACATACATAAAGTTAAAGTCTCGAAATAATTCTAATTTACCAACAAGCAATACCAAAATGTATTCTTGACTCCCTTGTGCATGTTGTTATGATGGTACAATGCAGTTCTATTTTTCACATATGATCATAAACTCTGGTTGGTATTCATCCCACATAAAAGTTCTTATTTCCTAAGCCCATATTGCAAATGGCCATAGTAGTAAGCAGCTGACCTGACAGATGTCTCCTATCAGACTTGATTTATTATACACATTATTTTACACACAGACTGCATTAAACAACAAATCATTTATCGTCATCTTAACACTACGACATTCTCTATTTACTATTTGCTATAGATCTTATTTAATTTCATATTTTATGATATTAACCTGCTTTCTAGCTCACATTTCAATGCTCCTCTCTTCTCACTGTTGTCATGGAGACATCTATTGGTTGTCATGGTAATGCCCAGTAGTAAGGAGGACTGCTAGTGTGAGGATTGCTCGCATTGAAGGACGCTAATATCTCCCTCCTCTCCCCTCCTTGTTCCCTTCCTTCCCTTCTGTAGTATTTGATGGACTAGGCGATGTAATGAAGCCCACTTTGACCCCTCAGGCGGGGGATGTTGACACCTCCATGGCTAACATGGCAAGTAGTAAGTAGTCATTAGATGTCATAGATATTGATTTAAATACTTGGGGAAATACGCTTATTTGCTTTCTCTGTGAGAGTTAGATGAGAAGATTGATGCCACTTTCATGTCTGCCTGTTAGATGTGGAGCTTCCACCAGAAGTTGGTAAACTTATCTCAGCATAAAGACTGGAAATAAGACTGGAATTGCACCAAAATGCTTGCCCTTGGGGGGAATTGCTGGGTCTCTGTAAATTATAGTGTGGTCTAGACCTACTCTATCTAAAAAGTGTCCTGAGATACCATCTGTTATGATTTAACACTATAAATAAAAGTGAATTGAATTGAAATGAAACAGTGGGCAAACAGCTAGCCTGGTTCAGTCAACCATAACAAAATCTGTCTACCAGCTCCTATAAAGCTTATTTATTAACACATTACATATTGTTTGTCTAATCTGTATAATAACCAAAGTGTAAAAATGACAATCCCTGTTTTATGGCACGGTATCAATCTTCTTATCCCATGTGGACATTATAATGTCAGTAAATGAAAACAGTGATTTTGCAGTACCTCTCTCTCTCTCTCTCTCTCTCTCTCTCTCTCTCAGATCTCACAATGGGAACCCCAGCGGCACCTCAGGTAGCTCCCCCCTGTTGGGGTGCTCCCATGGTAAATGTTGTCTGTGTCTTATAGCATGGAGTGGAGCCGCATGGCAGCGACAGACAGGGCATAGCAGCCATCACAAGCATTGCCTTCATCTGGCTCTCCAGGTTTCAGATCCAAGCATAGACCCAGGAAACTGAGAGGTGTGGCAGTTAGGAAAGGAAACAAGACTTATAGCAAACTATAAGTTACTGGTCGATTTTATTTAAATGACACATCTCATAGAACCTCCAATAGAGCACACGCACTGGTTGTAAATGTTTAGAAAATCCAAACCAAAGGCCAGAATGTAAGCAGATTTTAACATGCAGTCTGGCTCAAAATGTTTTTTACATTTCTGGAATATCTACTGGAGAGCGATGAAGTGGCAAATTATAGCGCTCAATTAAGAAGCTGTTGCATGGAAACAGCTTCTCCTTCTTCTCTTAAGTTTCTATTTTCTGTTAAGCCTGTTAAGAGTCCAGGCAAGCCACTCATAGCTGACCTCACCCGTTCATTGACACATTTGCTTCTTCTGGATATTTCAGCTGTCTTTTTTGGCAACAACAGAAATGACTCTCTCATCTTAAGGCTACCTGCAAAAGGCTTCCTCTCTGCTCTCTAAATCTTTGAGCATGTGTAAATCAAGGACTATTATTAACTATTACGTTCAGTTAGGGCTCTTGTTGTGTTGTTGTAGCTTTTTTTGTCCAAGTTTGGCGTGCCTCTGTCTTCACTAGTACTTCCGTGTGTTGCTAGAAATCTTTCTGTGTAATTTATTTTCAGCATTTGTGTTTGTGTATTGTTTTGCAGTGTGTGTGTGTGTGTGTCTGTCTGTCTGTCTTATATGTAGTGTAGTAACATCCCAACTCCTCCTCTCCCTCCCCTCCACACCTTTAGACCGTACCCATGGGTGTTCCTCATTTTATGGGGACTCACCCCAGCTTCAGCATGGTAAGACCACCAGTCCAGTATGGTCTAGTAATGTCTCTGAACCACTCTGGACATTACTGGACATTGATGGACAATTATCCCATTAGGTGGCCCTCACACCCATCATATGTCCGACACTTGTGTCTTACTGTCTATTTTCCCCTTCTGTCTGTCTCTGTGTAAGCCTGGGGCACCAGGAGCTCCCATGATGCCCATGGTGAGGCCAGGCTTCCCTGCCACTGGAGCAACCCCCGGAGCACCGGTAACACACTCACTCTTTAATGGATTTATACACGCTCATGACAATTTCATACATAAAGGTTACAGCTGCTCTGACAAAAGGAGTTTAAATGCTAAAAGAAGATGTGTCTGCAGATGTCTCCTGGAGCGACCCAGAGCCCCAGAAAGCCTGCACCACCGAGGAACGCTCTGGATGACCTCAACATTAAGGACTTCATGTAGACTGGCTGACCTGTACAAACCCCCAAGGTATATAAAAAGCGGCAACTTAAAGAATTGAGATGTATTCTTTTCACTTGTCATGTCATTGCAAATGTTATGGAGCAGAATCCTCTGTTGTACCAAACATTAGCCACATGTGAGACATGTTTAATCCTGCAGTCTTGGCAAGCTAACAGGGTTAATGCGCCCTGAATGTGAAAATCTGAAATGTCACCAGGCGATTACAGGGAGTGAGGTTTCTCATTTTTCTCATGAAATACTGGACACTTTCAGCTCTTTAGGCCTTTGAAAATACTAGAAAATGAAACAATCTTAGAAGGAAAAACTACTTTTTAGATTTGCTCACAACCCATGTCTGCACTAAAGACATAATCTGAGATCACAAATAGACATCTTGTTTTAAAGGGGAATTTATAAAGGACTACTCAACCTGTGAAAACAGCTGTATAATGTATTCTGCTGCTCTGGGAGCTTTGTCAGGTCTGAGAGAATAATCTCTGATGAGATCATAGTGCTGTCGTCAGCATTATCTCGGCTTGGCCTTGGAGACTACAAATCTATAACAGTGGGTTGGCGCTACTACTAACTGGAGGTGTGGAAAGATGTGAATTTACCGGACTGGGAGGTTCCAATGATATAAAAAATATAAGTTAGGATATCTGCTTCAGTTTTGACCATTCCTTCTATCTCTTGCAAGTCCCCCAACTTAATGGAAGTGCAACTACAAGCTTCATATGTCAAGAATCTGACTTAGGCTGCCAGTCTGAACATATTTTTTTTTTGTCTCTACATTTCTGAATCTGCTTCTCTGTCTGTCTTATCACAGCATACAGAATTAGACTTCACCTATTTCTATTGAGAGCACTTGTTTTAATCAAGTTTCATTTTCTCTCCCTCCTCTGTAGGTTTGTCAGTGTGTCTGGAGCTCTGTGGATGTGGATGTCTGCACTTCCCCCACTGCCTTCCCCTCAGTCATGCCCCAGCCCCTTCAGCCAACCAACCATTACATCCACGATCTTTGCCCTCTGACCCTCTACCAGCCGCCACCCCTTAAAAAAAAGCCCTGTCCTCCTTATCTAATGTTGTAGCACAACTGTGAATGTGAACCCTAGATACAGAAAAACAAAACTCAGTTTATGTGTGTGGGTGTGTGTGTAATTCAGTGTTATCCTTTACTTAATATACTATGGAAAATGAACAAAAAAATAAATAAATGTGTATTCAGATTCATTCTGGATTTCCACGTATCAGCTGATTTGGAATGGTGGATAAACGTTGGTTTCTTGACGCATCTCCCAGACGAGGACTGTGTTGTTAAATGTGGATTGTGTTCGGTGTGTGTAACTTCACTGGCCAACCCCCACCCCCCACCCCTCTGCCCCTGTTGTCCAAACTAATACTGAGCTATGTTTATGTCATTAAAAAACTTGGTTGTACCTATATCTGCTTGACCATCCATCCTCCCACCTGTCTACTTTCAAGTTTTTGGAGAACAAATGCACCTGGTAACAACTTGCACTGCAAATCTGGACTTATCATCAAACATGAAATTGTGTTCAGTTAAACATTTTTTTAGGGATTGTATAAAACATGCTAAAATTTGTGAACTCTGTTCAAATTGACATATGCATTTTAGACTATTTTAAATAATGGATTATACATATTTTCTTTAATCTTTATTTTGAGAAAAACAAATGTATCATATATTTTTAGTTACGTCAAATTGTATGGTTAAAAATCAGGAAAGTAGACAAAAAAATTCCCTGCCTTCTTTGTACATACCCCTCAATCTGAAATCAGAGGCAGTATTGAATGGAAACTTTGCCCCGAGTGTTTGCTGTTGGGCCCTCAGCTGGTGTGGAGTGATACTGCATCGTAGCGTGCGACACGTCAATCTGGGAATAATTCTTTCCTTGTCTCGGTCTCCACACAAGATGACTTAATGTTAGGGTGGAAATCAAAGGGACAAGGAAGCATTTGTGTATGTGGTTGGGATGTGGCCTCAGTCCTCTTTGAGTGACGCAGCAGCGGTCGGTACATTTGTTCATGTACTGCCACTGGAAGTCCTGAGGACTCTCACTGTAAAGCACTCAAGTATACGCTGGATGTTCTGTGTGTTGTTTATTTCCAAAAGTGACTGTATCTTAATCCATTGTGGCATTAACAAAGTGTTAATAAAGACGACACATAAAAAACAAAAATAATGTGGATAAATAATGTTTGCTAAGTATTCAAATGAAGGCTGTGTTGTTTTTTGGGGGGTTATTATGGATGGCATCGTTCTTTCTCCCTCACCCCCACCTGCATGTGAGTCTAAATGAGATGCAATAAAAGACAAATACACTGATACAAACTACCCTCACGGCTTATTACTTACTGTTTCGCTTTTGTTGGCTTGTTGTTTGAAAAATCAACATTTGTTATCAGCATGAATTCTTTCTTTTGACAAGAAAGTATATTTGTGGCATGACAATCTCAGTTACAAAATAAGACAAAATTACAATACAAGATATTATAAACATCAGAAAATGCATATATATGTTGTATGGACCCAGTATTCATTTAACATGAAGTGAAATGAGGACCAACAGGTTTCACTTATGTATGTTTCTATACAAAATTAAACAAAGCAAAATGTCTACATTGTGCAACATAGGAGAAAAAAATAGGGGTTTGTCTTTTCTTTTTTACATAATTAAAGTTTCAGAGTTATATAAGTTAGGTGTTTCAGAGACAAACAAATGTGATATTTAGAAATGGTGACAAGGAAACTCAATATCAAACATTTTGTCATGTGTTTAGCCCTTTGTGACTCATTCACAAGGATTTGAACTGATAAATGGCTGAACGGGCCACAGATCCAGAACCAGGGACTTGTGCAGCATTCCTGGATTTAGATTTGCCTGACAAACTCCGATCAGAATTCCAGGGCTGGTATGTATAACGCTGCTCAGAGTGAAATTTTGGTCTTAAATGTGTCAAAAATTACAGTAATTTTGTTCTTGTTCTTACACTTAAGAATACGTGCCATGTATGAATAATATTAAGAGTTAAGACTTGGTTTTATCATTATTCCAGACAGCTCCAGAGGTATGCTACATTAGTTAGGAGTGACCAGCAGAGGCAGTGGCTACACACTTTCCATATTTTGGAAATGTAGGATGATAATGAATAAAAGATACATATGTTCTAATACCCACACTCTTATACAACATGTAATGGCATGATGGTAATTATGTGCTGTTTGTTTTGGGGGGAAAAAATAAACTATGAAACGTTTACTTAATTCACATACAAGCATTTTATGGTGCCTCCACAAATAAGTACGTCTTAAAATGGTTGTTATATTCTTCATGAACTCATTTTGGATTTTTAAAATACCCCAAAACAGCACTTATTAACATTGTCATTATGCTGTAGGAGAAATCTTCTATAAGCTTTCTTCTTGCATGCTGCAATATATTTGGCGTATATATAATGTTGCACGCAACGGGGTAGGCTTAATTACGGTAAGGTGTGCCTGAAGCATGAAGCTGTGATGCAGCCATGAGACATAACCTTTGGAGGCATGCTATTAGCTGAAGTGTTTCAGGAAGTGCATTTTGGGCAGACATGATTGTAGTCCTTAACTGACAACACTTCAGTCTCCACTCAGGATTCACACTCATACTTTGCTAAAAAGTTAGCTTCTTTGTACAAAGTTTCTAAGTCCTATTTTTTACTAAGTCAAAGTTTAGAATATTCTTAAGACTTCTTTTTTTTTTTTAAGGTTTTATACACACAGCCCGGATCTTTGAGTCTCTTTGAAACTTACAACAAATATGTTTCTAGATCCATCGCTTCGCAGTCAAACCTCTTTGCAGAGACTTGGATCTCCATGGATCCAGTGACAGATCTGGGCATATTTGGGTGGAGTAATCCTCACTGCAACATTAAAGTCCCTCTGCTCACCTCCCTCCACCTCCACCCACTGATGGCCTGTAAACACCCCGATCACCCTGCGCTGCCACTTCCCTTTCCTGCCTTCCTCTCCCACTTCCTGTCTCAGGCGGACGTAAACTCCTGCTCCTGTGGCGCCCGGCTGCGCGTCACAGCGCTGGTACATCAAATCGTCAGACTTGTTTGCCACCGAGCAAAACCGGTAAACCACCTTCTCATTTCCACGCCCGTCCAGCAGGCTTTTGTCGGTGTCATAGCCTGAGAAGTGAATCCGTGCCAGGGGGGTGGCAGAGGGCGCCACTCCCAACTCCATGTACTTTTGTTTGAGGGGCCGTTTCAGCTCCAGGAGAGCGTAATCATAGTCAGGGGACACTGAGTTGGTGGAGCTCTTGGTTTGGATCCATCCTTGGGGGATTCTGGTTTGTTTGACTCGTGTCCAACGGAAGACGGGCTGCTTCCTGGGTTCAGCACTGCGTTGTATACGGCTGAAACTTCTTTGTTTCCCTCCTCTCTCTAACTCAGCTACACCGTCCTCACCCTCTTTTCTTCCCCTGCGCCTCCTGCCTCTGCCTCCCTTTCTCCCTCTCACTACATCTCCATCTATACTATTCTGCTCCTCACCTTCCTCCATTACCTGCTCCTCACCCTCTTCTTTCCTCCCAGCCCTCCACCGCCCTCCTCTCCTCCTACCCCCTCTTCTACTTTTAGTCTTGAGCTGCAACACCCCTACTCTGAGCCTTCTGGCACTCCTTAGGTAGTCCCTCCCATCATGGATGCAGTGTGCCGCTGTTAGCACGTGTTTCTGGGATATCAGGACTCCAGAGCAGCCGGTGGAGAGACGAACAGCGGTAGAGAAAGGATAGTTAGTGATGAAATGCGAGTCAGAGATCACAAAGCGTCCATCTGCTCCATAAACCTGCCGTTTCCTGCGAGTGCGAGCTGGTGAGTGGGCTGGTGTTCCTGCAGACGTCTTGGTGAAAGCCTGCAAACTGATATCTGTGTGTGTGCGAGTGCCATTCTCATACATTGTCTCATATCCCAGAATCCTCTCTTGCTCAGTCTGGTCCATAGGTGGTAGGCTGCTTTGACACTCTATTCCACAGAGTGTCTTTGTCCTTCCTCTCTCCTCATCCTCCTGCTGCCCTCTGAACAAAGGGGTGTCTAAAGGCTCCGTGTGTGTGTCCAGCAGCCCCGGGAGGCTCTGTCTGGCCCACGTGTTCGCCTCGCCGTTCTCATCTTTACCAAAAACTCCAGAAACTGTCAGGGCTGCTGCACAGAGCAGCAGACACAGGAAGTGATTGAGTCCCATCCCACTGAAAAAAAAAGAAGACACAGATATGGCAATTTCAAATACCAAGGTGAAAGAAACAAATACCATAGATCCAAACCTCTTAACATCTCTTATGTTTTTATCAGGCGAAGAGAAAAATCCTGTGATTGTTCCCACAGCTCATACTATCATAGCATGATGTTGCTTTTATATACTATGTGGCCTGCAGAGGGCGCATAAGCTTCATTTCTAAACAATAAACCACTGAGGAGTAAAGTGTAACTGTTATATGTTACTTTAAATCAAATGAGGTGTCTGCAATTAAATGAATATGATACATAGTTCAAAATACAGGCAATTCTATCGTTATGACATGCAACATTTATTTAGTAACATTTACAATGCATTTTGACATTAGTATTGACTATTTTCAGATATTAATAAAGTCTAGAAGTATGATATTATTCTATTAGCTTATTTAAAGAGTTATACATCATAGAGAAGAAGTAAGCTAGTCTGAAACCCAATGTAAAAATATTTTTAAAAAAAGATACAGAGAAAGCATAACATAGCTTTTATAAACATCATTAAGAGGAAGATGGTGGTGTGATTTTATTTTGAAACGATTGTAAAAACAAATAAAAGTCTTAAACTTTGTCTTACCTGCAAACATTAATACAAACTTCCAGTAAATGTTGTCCTTCTGATTAATAAGAAATCCTCTCCATCCAAACGGCTTCCAGCAGACTGGCTTCCATCATTTACTTAAAAAAAAAACTGGAGCGCGAGGAGAAGCTGTGTGCAAGATCCTCAAAGAAATCTACATCCCACTCCGATGCACACAAAAAAAAAACGATGCGCAAACAGCCAGAAAGGGGGGAGTCCGCCAGGAGGGGACAAGCATAAATGGAGGTTTTGATCATGTCATGACATTACATTTTGGGTCAAAAGTGGAGGCATGTGGAGAGAATTTGGGGTATTTTTTCTCGGATTCCGCAAATATTTTGATTACGTCGGGAATACGCGCAGAACAGTGACGCTTTCAATAGTAGGAAATTAATTTAGATGTAAAGCTATTTACAGAGATATATACCGACTAAATGTTGCCTTTGACGCGTGTTTATCCGGTGCTTTTGCGGTCAAAATAATTTAAGTTTAGATTTATGTCAGGTGACATTTGTCTGTGTACACACACACACACACACACACACACACACACACACACAGATCTGGGGATCCTGTATTTTAACCTGTTTATTTTGTGTCTCTCTGCAACAAGCGTTCATTCAGTGCAGCAACACCTCCTCCTTGACGCACACGCGCACACCCACACACCCACACACACCCACACACACACACACACACACACACACACACACACACACACACACACACACACACACACACACACACACACACACACACACAAAATGGACCTTGTGATGAGATTATTTTGTTTAAACACTGTAAGTTTTATTAGAATATATATAGCCTATAATATATTGTAGTATAAACATTTAGGGTAAAAGCATGTACGCACATACTAGTTGTTTTAGCATAAAAATGACTGAGGTGGGAAAAATGCCTTGACTTTGACATCATGTTTGATAAATACTGTTATCCTATTTGAATATGTGGAGTTGACACTGTTGCAGTATCTATATATGAAAAGTAGTCCTTAGGTTAGTTTTTAATCATACAATTGTTTCCCATCTGTGAAGGTGTGAAAGCTGTTGCCTGTGCAGGAAATATAAGTTTGAAAAAAGCATCACATAACGAAGCCATGCAAAACTATGCAATCCTGATGGAACTTCATTTGCATGTCAACAATGATTCTTTGTCATTTCCTCTTGCAATGCATAAAAACTGTTCCTCAAACTTGACTGACACAGTTTCCATCATCACTCACTTGGTGCACATTCAGTTTGTCTGCCAGCAAGTTTTCAGCATGGAACAACTCAACTCCACTGTGAACATTTCTAACATCTCCTCCTCCCCTGGACATCCATCTCCTGCCTCCTGGGACTCCAACAGCCTGGCCCCTGCAGTGGTGCTGTCCCTCTGTTTCCTGCTGGGAGTTCCTGGAAACATCGCTGTGCTCATCCTCAGACCAAACTGGCAGCACATGTCCAGTTTGAGCCAGATGTTGATGCTGAATTTGGCAATATCAGACCTGGTCTGCCTGCTCCCCCTGCCCCTGTGGATTTACACTTTACTGTACAGTTGGACACTGGGCCTGGTGGCCTGTAAGCTCCTAGCATATTTGACGTACTGCAGCCTTTATGGTAGCCTAATGACAGTGACAGCGCTGAGTGTCCAGCGCTACCTAAAGGTGGTTTACCTGCAGAGGTACTTCCATCACGTAGGATTAAAGAGGCTGCTGGTTCTACTCTGGCTGGCTGCAATGACTCTGTCCATCCCTGCTTTAGTAAATGGACAGTTGACCCCAGACCAGAACTCGATACACTGTGAGTTTCGCAACTCTTCCACGGCCCAGCGGGAAGCCGTGCTGCTGACAGAGACCCTGATGGGATTTCTTTGCTGTTTTGTCGTGGCATTTTCATACATCGGCCTTCGTAGAAAAGTGAACCAGGCAGCTTTCTTCAACCACCCACAGACCACCCGGCTGATCACAAGTATCATTGTGTCCTTTTTTGTCCTATGGATGCCAAATCATATCACAAATGTGCTTGGTGTGGCTGCTGTTTCTCTCAAAAACGAGGGCCTGTTGAAGTTTTACATGGACAGCAATGGCATTGTTGGAGCACTGGTATTCGTGAATAGCTGCCTGAATCCACTCCTTTATGCATTTGCGTTTAGAAACAAGTGCACTGTGTGCCAGAAAAGAGAACATTAGTATTGTTGTTATTATGCAGAAGCTCACCTTTCCAAGAATGTCTAATCATTTGGTTTTGTATGATGGATGAAAAGCCACCAGAGCCCAGATCCTGAAATAAGGTGTTTTTCGTCAAAAGATCTCATTTCCCTTGCTGATTCACAGTTTGAGGGTGTGGTTCTCTCATTGTCACAGAGAGAATGATTTGTGGTATAATGATGATTTTGTTTGCTTCTCTAAAATCAGCTGTGTGCTGATTACAACTGGTGCTCAGCCAGAGCTGTAAAAATAGAGGTTTGGTAAAATGAATCAGGCAAAGTTAAGTAACAACGTGGAAATTATTGATTCATTTGCATTTAGAATGCAACTTTGATTTCCTGTTCGCACACGTTTTTAGTGAACTTAGGTCATAACCTCCAGAAATATGTTTTTCTACTTCATCCATCATACATGTATTTTTCATTTTGTGTGTGTGTGTGTGTGTGTGTGTGTGTGTGTGTGTGTGTGTGTGTGTGTGTGTGTGTGTGTGTGTGTGTGTGTGTGTGTGTGTGTGTGTGTGTGTGTGTGTTGTTGTGGATGTGGATGTGGTAAAACAACCCTTTCGTACTGATAATTTCATTTTCTCTCGCATCTTAGCTTTTAAGGGAGCGATCCAGTCAGAGGAAACAACAGTTAATGTAAAGATTGAACAAATGTTTGTGTTGGAGGGCATCCGACAAGAGGAATGACCATTTGTCTCTAATGTTTAGCAACAGACTAACAGACATGAGGAAGGATAAAAAGAGAGAGGGAGAGTGTGCTCCACTGATAATACCAGCAGATGTATAAACTCATTAATTGATTCATTTATCCTTCTTTCTTTGTCTAGAAGCTAGACAGATTTTCAGGCAGACTATTTCAGCTATTGTTTTTTGTATATTGTATATATGTTTGTCTCCAGTAAACTGTGACACACTATAACATATAAAATGTTACATAAAAGAAAAGATACACAAGGATGAGATTTGATAACCACTCATGTGTGGTAAATACAAAGCTATAGCCAGCAGCTGGCTAACTTAGCATAGCACGAATCTGTTATCTTACCAGAGGCTGGCTAGCTGTTTACCCCTGTTTCCAGTCATTATGCTAAGCTAAGCTAACCGGCTGCTGGCAGTATCTTCATATTTATCGGACAGACATGAGAGTGGACTCAATCTTCTCGTCTAACTCTCGGGAAGAAAGAATTACAGAAGTATTATCAGCAAAATGTACATAAAGTATCAAAAGGAAAAGTGCAGATAAATGTCCCTGCCCTGTGACTGTTACATAGGCTATATGATTATTAAATCTTTAAGTAACTGTTACTGATAAGTAAGCAGTATTTTACTTTTGTAGTTGGTCGAGGTTGATCTAATTTTAACTAGTTCACTGTAACTGTAGTATCATAGTATCTAGAACAATAAATAATGTTTTTATCATCATATGCTTTGTACAGAATGTAACTAACCAGAAACTAACAGCTGTCAAATAATTGCAATGGGGTAAAAAGTACAATATTCTCTTCTTAAGTGAAGTGAGGTAGAAGTATCAAGTGACATAAAATGGAAATAATCAAGTAAAGTATAAATACCTTGTTTTTATGTACAGTACTTGAGTACACGCTAACTGTTTATAATTTACTTTTTGTGTGACTGTGCTCAAATATTATGTTGGTCATTGTGAGGATGTCTTCTTCCTGGCTTCTCGGTGCACGACACACTGCAAAAACTAGGGTGACGGACGCTCACCGCCGACCCGACTTGGACCCACGGCTAACGGTCTCCTTGGTGTGTCAGCACCTTTAACGGTACATGAGAAGCAGTCTCCCCCGCACAGTAGCTTCCAAATATTCTTCCAGGGAATTTCTTTGTTATTGTTACATGTTTCACTTAATTTCCTTTACGGCCTCTGTGAATATGCTTAGTTGCTGTGCAGATAACTTTTTTAATAAAGCTCTTTGTTGTTCTACTGATGTGTCTCATGATAGTTGGCTACATCCATCATTGCATCCGTTTGCTCTCCTTTTCTTTACACTGTCTCCAGCCTTCACCTTTTTCGCTTCTTTTCATTAATTTCCGACACGACTGGAACTGACACTTTGATATGTTTGGTGAACCAGAAGATTCAGGGGGGTCTCCCTGTGTGTGTGTGTGGCTGAGAAGAGTTTTTTTTTTCTTTTTTTCTGAAGGATCTCTGTCAGTCGTGCCCTCAGAAGGCGAGGAAACGCCATCATTTACGTCCTCTCTCCTCAGGCTGGGTCAACTCATAACCCTTTTTGTGCTGAACTCTGCCTAGACGCCACTGTTAATAAAAACCAGTCTAACCAAAGGTTCAAGACTGCTGCGGGAGAGAGTTTGTGTTTGTGCTGTCTGTGACTCAGTATTTCCCCCAGCTGCTCCTTTGGGCCCAGGCAGGGTTTTCTCTGGCCGGTTCTCAGCAACGAAAGCATCCCTTTCCCATGCAAGGATGACTTTTCCTCTTAATTCAGTGTATGTACTGCTGCCAAGATGCTTGCTTACAATTTTCATGATCTTGTAACTCACACAAGGGGGGGAGAGGGGGTTATCCCGACCCTCGGCAGACAAAGTAAGAAATCATCTGATTAGGAATCATTTTTAAGTGTATGGGCATGCTGAAAGTCTGGCAGTGTAGATGTGTGCTTTTTTTGTTTGTGAGCATGAAAACAAAATAACAATAATAACAAAAATAACACATTTTATTAGTTCTATTATTTCTCTGTCAGTGCACTGCATACAGCGTGGTGAAAGATGCAGTTCCGTCATGCAAAGAATACTTGATGGTGTAATTAAGATTATGATGCCTATAAATCACATCCAGCATTTTAAATTACTTTTCAAATTATAATTAGATTCTAGTCACTCAGATTGCACCATGATGAATTCCAACTCACTGCTTTACCCATCTAATCAGGGCGTGTTTACAAAAACTCTGAAGCTAATTATAACGCAATAAGCTTAAGGTATTCCTGTTTTTGTCTGTTTGATGTTTAAGTAATAGTTATACATTTTGGAAAAAACCCTTATCTGCTTTCTTGCTGATAGTTGGATGAGAAGATTGATACCACTCTCATGTAAATATGAAGCTACAGACGGGAGAAGGTTAGCGTAGCTTATGTAGAAATATTGACAGTTAAAGTTGTGCTCATTACAAAAGAGTACTCCGGGCGAGGCACATTTGCACTCCCCATTCAAAGTAGAGTATCTGATGCACAGGTGGTTTAGCTTAAAGTGCCCATATTATTTTTCTGTCTCTGGTGCTTCCACACGCCTACAAACTTGGAAAAAATGATCCATGGTGTTTTTAGTGAGATACGGGTTTCTGAATGTATCCTGCCTTCAGTCTCCGGGGGAGCTGGTCAAAATCGGCAGGGCCGTCAACATCATCGGCTGAAACATTTGAATATTCCCACCCACCACCCCCTCCCATCAGAGCATACATACAGTGTCTATGTCTCCACCCACCAGGTACAGCAGTAGCTTCTCGAATATCCGCCATTATGTTATCGATTCAGAAGCACCGGTTTAGGAGACACCATGTCGAAGCACCACGGAAAGTGTTCTGTTGCTGGCTGTAAAGACGAGCACAAAACACTCCATTGTGTCCCAGCCGCAGAGGACAGAAGAGTGGCATGGGTTGAATTCATTTTTGAAGGCAATGTCCCTGCTACAGTTGGCAAATGCTCGCAAATGCTAATGCTAATGCTCACCTAGCTGCTAGCATGGTACGCCCTCATACTCTGCTTCTGACTGGCTTGCAGTGCTGACCTAGCTACTGCACATGTGCAACTCCCAACAAAGATGGAACAGAAGTGAGATGCCTCACTCTGTAGCTAAAACAGAGAGCTCAACACACAGGGTGAAAAGAGGAGCTGCAGCAATGTGCAGTACAACAAAAATATGGTGTTTTCTGAAAATGAAACCATGTAAACCTATTCTGATATAACCTCTAAATACAAGTATGAACCTGAAAATGAGCATAATATGAGCACTTTAAGCCTTTAAAGGCATTTTTGTCAAACAGCAACCCCTAGAGTCGCTGTGGAGTGCTTGTATTTAACGTTACCTTTGCTGCTTTTTACCGCTCGCCAACGAGTGAAAGCCTGACCGAGTGGGACTCTTGTCCGGTTCCTCACACAGTCAGTTTCTCATTATCTTTTCCTTGACTCTTCCGACAGCGCTTCCTTTGTTTACTTCATCGACTCTGCCATGATTCACGTCTGAAATGCGTGCTAGTGTCTTCCATAGAGGCTGCTTCTTATATGTTGTTGTTGATGTATGTGACGTTGTGCCGTAAGGCAAGTCGTGATTCTTGGTCGTGAATTTGGCGATGTGCCACCTCTCAAACCTGCCAGCGGCGTCCCCCCCTGCTTTGCTATCGGGATGATTTGCCCTACTACGAGTTTGTTTACCATCAAAATTACTTCAAAGCTGTTATATTAAGGTACACATCTTGCATAGTGTGCCTTTAATATAGTTTAGGGCATAAAAATGCATTGTGTACCAGACAGAGAAGCAGAAAAACAGGAAAGGCAGTTAAAGTTACAAGAACAGAAGAGGAAGTTGCACCTCACAGTCTTCATTCTAAACTAAGCTAACCGTCTCCTGGCATAATAGTTTCATATTTACATGAGAGTGGCATTAATCTTCTCATAAAACTCTTGCAAAAAAAGAGCCAAGTGTGTATTTCAGGTGTCTATGTATGTGTCTTTGGAAAATCACTTGTGGTTTTAATTAAAGGCCTACAACCAATTTAGAACATTCAGTCAGTAAAAGAAAATGCTTTTTATTTTTGTAGATAATTTAATAACTGAAGATGTGGGAAGCAAAGCAATGGGAAAGAAACTTACTGTTACGTAATGAGATTTGTTCAAATAAGTTGGGTCAAGTCTGTGGAGGACTAGTGATAACAGTAACATTATTGCCCTGGGATGGTAGATGACTCACTGCTGCCTGCTCGTTCCTCTCTTCTCACGCATCTAGGATTTGCTGGCCTTCCCCTCTCCTCATCCTTCAGTTACTCATCTGTCCCGTCCTGCCCTTTCTTTCACTCTATCCTCATTCTTTCTATTTAGTTTTATCAAAAGACAGCTAGTAAGTTTTTCTTTCTTTCTCTCCTCCAGGTTTCTTCCAGCTGGCAGTCTTCACAGAGAAGCCAGGTGCTCTAGAGTGTGAGGTGAAAGCAGGGAGGAGAAGACAAGCTGGTTTATCTTGGCTCTCTACACGTCCCTGTGTCCTGTTATAGAGCTTTACTGGTTCCTGTCCTATTGTAATGCTTAGCTTGAATGGGATTTAGCAGCTTAGTGGAAAGTCCCCCCCCCCCCCCCCCCCCGCCACCGATATATAATATTCAGGCTCGACGTGACCTACTGAGTTGGCGTTTGTGATATTTTTAATAACGTAACTATGGGATGTTGTGATATCTCCAGCTGCAAGTATAAATCAACAAAGCTATGTAAATTTAGAGACTTTTCGTAAATCACAGACATTCAGCTGCTTTCCTTTCAAAAGTTTGCAAGGTGAAACAATCAGAAAAAAATATATTGAGAGGACTGTGTGGGTGTGTACCAGTGTTTTGGTTAATTCTTCATGTGCATACATGTTGTTGGGTGAGCTATTTTATATAGACAGAGCATTCCAAGTGAAAAGAGTCATAAAGACAGACAGGTATTAAAGTGCACACACTAAAAGCTATAATTAAGCAGTGTGTGCAGAGTACACCAAAATATTGGTTGAAACAATAACATTGCTCTGATTGCTTTCTGAAACAGCCTGGGGGGAGTGATATAGGATGAGTGGCTTCTTCTTTGTTTACTTTCCAGGGTATGAAGGATGTAAAGTCATGAGATGTCTGACATGGTAAACAAAGCAAATTCACACGTAATGCCAGTGGTGGAAGACCAGATCCATTAATAAGGTAAAAGTACTAATACACACTGTGAAAATACTCCAATACAAGTAAAAGTCTTGCATTTGACCTTACTTTACAAAAAGTACAACTTTTCTGAAAAATGTACTGAAAGTAAAAGTACCCATTGTGCAGTAAAATGTTCCCTGTCAGTGCTTTCCTTTTTATATGATGTTCGTGGATTAATATTACTGCTGCATTAATGTGTATGTTGCATTTCACTGCTGTAGATGTTTAAGGTTGTGCTAATTTGAACTGCTTTATAAACTGTTGGGTAGTTTACTCTACAGCAATGCATCATGTTTTATAAGATCACCATATGTTTGTAGCATCTCTGTCCTGTGAGAACCACATATCTCTAAAAAGTCAACTTTTCATTATAAAAACAGCCTGGTTTCAGCTTTGTGACGATGGGTTTTCCAGCTGATCCAAGAGGCTTTTTAAAGACTTTATTTAGCTTAACAAGTAGAATAATTTTCTCAACCCATAAAGGAAATTTTCATTTTTCAGTTTATCAGAAACATTCACATTCCAAATCACCAAATCTGGAGATACATGGTTTTCACTGGACAGGAAGGATATGAAAAATGTTTAATCTGAAAAGTAACTAAAGCTGTCGGAAAAATGTAGTGGAGTAAAATGCACATTTGCATTTGAGATGTATAAAGTTGCTTAAATGGAAATACTATATGTAAATGTATATGTGTAGAAAATGCATTTGATGCACAAATTAAAAACAGAAATGGCACACCTACACCCCTTATATACGTCCATGTGAGCCACAATAACACTCAAAAGCACAGACATTCCTACACACACCATTTTCAGTGAACAGCTGTGAATTCCTATTTTGAAACCATAAACTACAACATGATCAATACCTGCTTTTGTTCAAGTGAAAGAGACTGAGCTGGGCGTCACCCTGTAAATCAAATACAGGCTGTGTTGAGCAATCACATTAACCCACAAGCATTTTATGACTGGAGGTTTAACACTTAAATTAGCTGAGTAAAAGTGATTAGTCTTTCCTTTTTTACATTAGTGAAGAGGCACATCTGTAAACTTTTGACTGGCTGATATAAAGAAAATACAAAAGTCCTGGATGAAAAGCAGGCTTGCATTAGCCTGAAATAATCCAGACAGAACAGAACAGTCTACTGCAACACAGCTTTCCAGAAACTTTTTGTTTTCATTTGAATGAGATCTGACGTTTTTTTAAACATCAGTTCAGGGACATTCATATTGAGTTCCTCAATAACTTACAACAGGGACTTTCCGCGGCTGCCTATAGATGCCTTCATTAACATCTTTTCAGAGAAAGATAAACAAAATCAGCCACAGCTCGGAAATGGATGGAGAACATCAATGTCACGGGCAATTTGAGCTCACTGTGTTTTTCAGCTTTCAGCAGTCTCAGTGGACGATTTATATTGCAGGCCTGTTCTGTAGATATAGGTGTGTATTTGCTTGGCCAGTGTACTTCTTAGCTAACAGAAAAACAATGTTGTGCTGTGGACTAAACCGAGCAGGATACAGGCAGTAGATACAGACACTTTAAATCTTTCAGACAACTTAACAAAGGGTTAAAGCTGTTATACGTTTGGGCATGAGTAATGTTATGAACAGATCATATAAAAAGAATGTCTCATAATCTAATTGCATTGTAATTAAAAATAAATGGTTGTTGTACATGATTGGTTCCCACCAAGAGCTTTATTCACTGACCACTAGATGCCAAGTATTCCAGTACAATTAGATGTCCATTATATCAACTGGTTATTTAGCCGTCAACTTTTGGTTTTGCGGTGATGTGTTGCATTTGATTATACCAATATTTCGGGTGGGTTGGACGTTTTAATGTACATGTTATGTAAAGTATGTCAAACGCTAATAGTTATTTTTAATAATTCCGGTTACTTGTGTTGAATGTAGTTGTTTTTTGTATTTGTATTTGATTATTTTCACAAGATTTATAACAACGTATTTTGTCTTAGGGGGCATTCACACCTGCCTCATTTAGTGTGGTTTGTTTTCCCCCTTGGTGTGGTTAGTTTGGGCAGGTTTGAATGCAGCAATCACAAAAGCAGACCAAACAAGCGCACCGAGACCTAATTAAAACAACATTAGCATTGATTTCATCTGTTTTGGTCTCTGCAAACTGAGCGAAAAATATGGCTCTATAGGTGCTAAATGTTCATCAGCTAGCTAGTTGCTAACTTTGTCCTTCTGTATTTTGGTGCTAGGCAGGTAGCTGTTACTGAAAACAATGCTGATGAGACTGATGAGTGCTGAGGGGAACCAAAAACTGTAGTTAGTAACAGGATGAAGTGTCCATTTACAAGAACAGGAACACTTTTTCAGATTAGAATTACGGTAGGAACCGCTAAAAACACAACAACTTCGCTATCCTCTCCACCTGACACGCAGACACACTTCCTAGGCTTAGAATTACAGTGAGAACCCCTAAAAATAAAACTACTTTGCCTTCCTTTACACCCGACTGAACACACTTTATTGACTTAGAATTACGGCAAAAATCGCTAAACACAATTGCATAGCCGTGATAAATTAGCCTGAAATTAATGCTTACCTGTTCAGGAGGAAATTAGCCAACTCTGCGTCCTTTTAGGCTCTAAGCTGTCTCTATCTTTCAAATACATCTCCAATATTTACCCGGGGTTTGTTACGTCTCTGGTCAAGCAACTGTTAGAAACATGCCGTTTTTTTTGGCCGGGTATAATCTATCTCCGTTGATCCTGTTTGTTTGTTTGCTGCTTTCATGGCTGTACTAACGTTACAGCTGTAGCATGCTCGGTTTACGTTTTTACAGATATATCTGGCAAAGGGGCCTGGCTGTCAAACTGGGCAGTTGATAACACACGGGTCAAAACACAAACAGAAATTCTGTCACGGAACGGAAATTTCAAAAGGAGAAAATACTGACATTAGCATTGTTGTCAGAAAAGATAGTATTTTAACTGAGCATGTTTCCTTAATATCTGATGACGCATTAGGGTCATTTTTGGATTTATTGCAATAAATATATTACATATTGGACCTTTAATCATTGTGCATTCATGTCACTTTGTGCTCTAATAAGTAAGAGTTCTGATGAACAAGCTGACATGTGCGCTGACTGTCATCATCTCATCACTCTAACAGGAAGAGGTTTATTATTCCAAATCAAAACAGATGTGTGCATCTGTGGAGGCGTGTTTATCGGACTTGGACATCCATCCTGCTGTTGATATGTTTTTTGGTGTGTGTGCGTTTCTATCCGTCTGTCTTCCAGTACAAGTGTGTGTGGTCCATTGTTTCTGTTTTTAAACTATCTGCCATGATAAGGGTCACTTGTTTGTGCTGTTGTGTTTACTCATTTTTATGAGCGTTTCGCATCACAAATATGACCACCATATGTTTAGCAGTTGGAAAGATCTGTAGACATTTAATCCTTGCATGAACCTAGACACTGATGTGTGGCAAGACAGGCCAATCCTCACTCAGAAAAGCAGGTTTAGGCCTGAGATATTTCAGAAAGTAGGTTTGACAAACTCTGAGTTCCAACCTGAACTCTGGTTGAATAAGGCTACATTTACATTGGTTTAAAACTAATATCTTTTCCTACGTTTACACCTCACATTCACACTGTTCTGGTGTTTCAGAGCCCCTAAACTGGAGACATTTGAAAACACTTCTGACCCCGTTTTGATTTGGACTCTCCGGGGTTCTGTTTCAGTCTGCGGCTGCAAACAGAGACCTTTGGCAGCACCAACACTGACGCCAAAGTTTCGCCGCCTAATTGGGTCTTCTCAGTCATGACGTCTATTTCCTACTAACCTACTAACCTACTAACGTTACCAAGGCAACTACCAGCAACGGGCGAAGTATACATGCTGCCTCCTGTTTACGCCGGTACGCGCATGCTCAGTATTCAAGAATGTTCATGTGATATGTGGTTCGGGCATGTTAGTTTAAACGAAGATTAGTTCTTCTACTGGAGCTAAAAACACGTGTGTGCACAGAGATTGCTTTTGGCTCAAAACTCATCACTGAGTCTGACTTAATGTCCCGCCCACAACACTATCTGACTATCTTTAGCTGAGTATTATGTTGAAAGTTTCTAATTTATTAAAATATTGCTTAAAGCATTTAAACAAAGTTTTGTGTTGGAGTTTGTAACATTCCAAAATCTTGTGGAAATCTTCTGGAAATCCATAACGGTTCCAAATATTAGTTATCGGTTTCATTAACTACTAATAATCAGTATCGGCCCTGAAAAGCCAATATCGGTCGATCTCTAAACTTCACTAATGCTCTTGTGGAATAATCCCTGCATCCAGGTTTCTTCTCAAGAGAAGAGGGTGTTACAGCAGCTTATCACTACTCATAGTTTTGGAATGATTAGATGAATAATCACATTTGGGTGTAATACTCAAGTGTCTGCATCATTTTGGCCAGGTAGTGTATCTCTCTATTCCTCCTTGCTGAACAATGGCTCTCTGCGTGTTTGCCAAAAGGGGGAAAAAGTGGACTGAACGCTCAGCGTAATAAATGAGAACTGGAGTTATGGGCAATTGACTCACGCATGCCCTGTTAAAATACGAAGTTAATTGGATCCGTATTTGTCTGTAGCTTAACTGCAATCAGCCAGAGAGTTTTAGTCTTGGTGTAATTACAACATGTGACATCTTGGAAAATAAAATCATTGTGCATTATATTAATATCATGTGGACAAAATTTTAAATTCTGAGGAAAAACAGTTGCCTGCTAGGAGCATTTCATAGAAACTAATCTGGGACGAAAACTGGTTACGGTATGATTTGAAGACACAGGCCAATATTTTCTTGTAATGTATACTTTGTAGGAGACAGACTTTTTGCTAAACTGCATTTCATCTTAGGGTGTGGTGCTTAATAATAGTGTCTTTATCTCGATTATGAGGATTTAGGACCTTGAAAAGGGACACTACAAGCTTGCATCAGTGTAATTTAAGGGCAATTTTGCTGCATGGTAACCTCACCGCAGACACGACACCCTCTAGCTGGTGAAGCGCTCAGATTAGGAAGCGATATAGCAGAAGATGCACACACCAATTCATATTTCCAGAGGTTGTTGTTGCTTTATTTTCAACCCCAAAGAGATTTGATGACAAACTATTTTAAACAACTTCTGGGGAAACTTTGCAGCTCAGATTTAATTTAAATGTTTAAACCGCTGCCCTGCGTCTCTTTTATGTATCTATTAACAATACATGCTTTTAAACTGGGTTGGATGAAGAACTGGCTCATGTAATGGTTCATTTTGTTCACCAGCACACAACCTGTTAAATCAATGGCAGTAGCTGAAAAATCAGTAAGTCTGACTGCTGGCAGATAGAGTTTGAGTGGTCAACTTTATTAGCAAAGACTAAAAACAATTTGAGTGCAACCTAACTGGCTTGAAATATGACTATAAACATGCTAGCTAGTTATATGTCCAGATTTTCTCTTTTTCTTTCTTTTTGGGATGTGTCTTTGTGTTTCAGCTGTGTGCTATGTCATGCTATATGTGTGACAGCCTCGCAGCTTGTTTAAGCAGTAAGAGTGAAGGAGAAAAATTGAAAAGTTAGTGGGAGACAGTTTGGCAAAGTTACAGCATACATAATGACACATGAATAAATCCTCCACCTCTCCACTGTATGTTTTTATCAACTTTGTCTCTGTCTGGATCCATCTGTATGGAAAAGATGGTTAGCTTTGTTGCCAAGTTTCACAACACACAAACAACTGGAGCTACAGCCAAAGATAATGTCCCTCCCCTCTACCCTCCGCCATCTCTCAACTAAACTCCGTAAGGAATAGATGACATGAGCACATATAGCCATTCAAGATCCAAATTCTAAATATTTTGTATTTATTTGTATTACTATTCTGGATTTAACACATTTTTTAACCTTGTTTTAAATTGTGTAAAACATTTAGAGTTCTGTTTATACCCATTTCTATTCTGTATTTATATCATGTGTTTTATGTGTTTTGCTTTATTATCTTGTTGTGTTTCATCCCTGCACAACCAAAATTGATTGATTGGAGTGCTGATATAACTGCATGGAATGATGTTATAGGAAATGTAATCTTGGTTGAACAGAGGAAGAAGAAAGAATGAAATTAGGAGGGAAAACTACAGCTACAGAGAGAACCAAACGCCATATGCAGCCTGCTGATACGGATACTTGAAATGTGGCTGGCGGAGACTTTTTAGGAAGAATAAAAATGAAGTGAATGCAGCTGTTGATCTTAATCTGGCTTTTGACATGTTGCACATTCCAATGATTGGGTTTCACAAATTTTAGCCAGCTGGCAGGAAAGTTGGATTGATTAGATTTTATTTATTTTTTATATGATTTTGGGGGGGGGGGCATTTTCAGCCTTTATTTTGATAGAACAGCAGAAGGGGGGAGAGAGGGGGGAATGACATGCAGCAAAGGGCCACAGGTCGGAGTCAAACCCAGGCCCACTGCGTCGAGGAGTAATCCTCTATATATGGGCGCCAGCTCTACCAACTGAGCTATCCGGGCGCCCCAATTAGATTTTTAAACATTGATATGGATTAGAGTGTGCTGTCCATTGCTTTAATGGTTTTGTAGCTTCACAAAGGTGTGATGACCTAATTACTTAATATTAGGGTAAAAATAACAGAATGGATCACTGAGTTTCATTTAAATTAGCTGTTGGAACAAAAAGTGAAGTGTTGGTCCAACTAAGCATGTACAGGCTACATGGCGAAGTCATCTATTAATTCTTTTTTAAAGAAAGATATTCCCTCTGGTGTAATTCTGGCCATTTCTTACCCACCACACACATGCAAAGACACTAACATACTCACACACACACATCTCTATGACCACAATCAACCTTTAAGTGTTTTTTCCTCTCTGTTCCAAACAGGAAAGGCTCTGATTATAAACACACAGCAATTATTTATGAGTCAACAGCAGAGAATCCAGTACAATAAATACTTTCGGTGAAACACAGTCCAGGAATAATATAAATAGTTGAAGAAGTTGAACAAGTGTGAATGATCACTGAAAGACGTTGTTGGTCCCTTGGCTATATATATATATATATATATATATATATATATATATATATATATATATATATATATATATATATATATATAATGATAAAGATTTTAATGTAAAAAACATATAATTTGAAATTCACTATTACAATCGTACAGTGACATGCAAACAGAAACACACACGCATGCACGCACACACACTTTGAAATGAAAAATTATTCTAACCTGCAAAATGCAGAGCCATATATTCTATCTCTAGATTGTGCCTTTTATGTATTATAATTCCATTCAAGTCACAGAGCTATGCATTTCATTTTCTGAAAAAATAAACTCTGCAATTTTCTCTGCAGCGCACACAAATATTGTCTGCTGACAACAACAACAATAACAATAATAAATAATAATAAAAAAAAATGTTTATGTTAACATTACTTCTTTTTGTATGCTAACGTTTGTGTGAGGGCTTCTGTGTTTTTAACCGGTGCTGTCAATTGATGGCTTCTCACTGGAATTCCATGTTTTACCGTGAGTTCTCTACCCCTCTGCTGAGCGCACATCCTGGACTGTTCGTCTATACAATGTGAACCAAATTTGAAGAATTCTACTATCACTTATCTTTGTCTATATTGATGTTACTGTCAAACGTTTCTGATTTTTAAACTAAATAATTATTTTCTTGTGTTGTACAAAAAGAGCAACGGCATATGTCATATATGTCACCTTGGATGGGAAATAGAGTCACAGTTTATAGAGAAGTTGTATTGTGAGTAGACAGAAAGCTTTTTCATCAGGAGCTAAAAACTGTCATTGTAGAAGGATAAAAAGGTAAAGGAAGCTCAAAAAGGCAAAACAAAGTCAAGAGGAAACATGGAACAGTGTGAAAAGCAGGCTGTGGAAGGAAAGCATGAGAGTTAAAGAGAGTAAGCTGTGTATGTGACATCAGGCTTAGATGGACCCAGCTGGCTGGATTGCTGTATGTGAGGCAGTGACGTGGTCCTCTGGGGCTTGAGTTAGCAATTTTATGTCAGGCTCTTCATCATCTGTCCACCTCTGCTCCTAATGTTTTGTTTATGCTTCCCAACCCCCTCCTTTTTCCCCACCCTTCCAATGAAGGATGGGATGTCCAACTCATCATCACTCCATGCAGTCTTCACTTTAGTCTACTCTTCTGTCTCTTCACCCAAGACCTCAATTATACACCAGAGACTATTTATATAATTTAATCTTTCATTCACTGTCCTCTTCCCTCCCATCACCCACCACTGTTCTGCTTGTTGGGCGTTAGAGAAGAGCAGAGGAGTGGGGCTCCACCCTAAACCTTTCATGATAGAGCAAAGAGCCAAATGACTGACCACGGCACAAAATTACTGCCACATCACCTGCAGCTGCAGCTTGCGCAAGGCTTCACCAAACCAAGGAGTGGATTTTCTTCAAGATCTCCCCACTAAGATTGTCTTTGTTGCTCTAGAGCTGAACACAGGCCCATAAAAACCATCCAGAACCTGATCTGAGTAGTAAACTGTCATATTTTGAACTCATGAGTAAACTGTTACCAGGAGGGTGTGACTGCACTGTGACGGTTTGGTGTGCTTTTTTCAGTGCCATTTCAATATATGGTATGACCGAGGCCACACTTATGATGGTAGCTAGCTGATTGCAGATGCAGAAGCACAGTGGGAATGTCATCTTCCACAACATTTACTTGTGCACATGCAGAAGATACGGACAGTAAGATGAGGTCAATAAACGGTAACCATTACAAGGGAAATACAAGGAATGTGTGCACGCACGCACGCACGCACGCACGCACGCACGCACGCACGCACGCACGCACGCACTCACACACACACACACACACACACACACACACACACACACACACACACACACACACACACACACACACACACACACACACACACACACTTTGGCTGATACCACAAAGGCATTACTTTCTACTTTTGCATCGCCATAAATCATCCTGCAGAATCAAAACAAAGCTGATCCTAAGCATTCGCCTCTGCTGCACCAGTCACTTGAGTCATCCGACCCACAGACGAGGAACAGACAAAGTTGTGAGCCGTTGCCGTGTCTACATAATAATGCTGACACAGGTCTCGACAACAATACATCTGCAGAAAATAATTAAAATGTTGCATTGCTGAGACAGCGGTCAAATCAGTCATGCAACCTGAATGACACAGATTTCCCACAGCAGATACATACAACATCTCCAATGGCAGCATTTTTCGAAACAGAACAAAGGTCTCACCCTAAATCACGTCACACATGTGAAACACATGTGAAGAGAGAATGAGACGCTGCGAGTGATTGATGGCTAATTTGGGTTATTTTGTCATATTTCATCAGTGCACTTTACTCATACAGCTTTTAATAGCAGAATCATACGCCGCATTAAAGGATAAAATGACCTAACTTGGCTCGTGGATGACACTGTTTAACCAACACAGCTGTACAGATACATGTGCTAACATTTCAGTGGAGTCTGGAGTGTGGGAACGTGATATTAAGAGAGAGGAAAGAAAGGATGAGTGCATAATGAACTACTGGGTTAGGAGTGTGAAAAGAGTGCCATCTCGTGAGATGTCAGAGGAGGTTTCAACAGTCAGTGTGTCTCCAGTTAATCCAGTACAACATGGGTAGTTTTCTAAAATCCAGCAGATGGCACTGTAATACCTTCATGCTGTGTGACCTTTGTTGAGACTATACAGGGGTTTTCCAGTTTCACCATGAAACTGAAATAAAAGTGAGATGAGAGTTAAGAAGTTATTCATCTTATTATGAGTGTAAATTATCCACAAATAATTATAGTTACTTCATTTTCTTTGTCATATCATTTCTCAGACTGCTCAGTACCTTGCGCCACATTTGCCGTTTGGTAAATCTAGTTAAACACGTTTATTTAGGAATTTGCAACATATACACAAAAAAACTGGAATAATGAAATAAAAACAAAATGTTCACACAGGAACCATGTTTATACCCATTGTAACCAATTCAACTAAAGACTTTTCCCCATTTTGTTTCAATAACTTTTAAAAGGCTTGCAGATTTTTTTTTATCCTGCTTTCCTTTTCTTATTTATAATCTCAGGACCCCTCACATTTATCTTGCGGCCACTTGTGGTAGCCCTGACCCCTAGGTTAGGAACCACTGGTTTACAAACTGCTCATAAAACTTATTAAAAAATATAGTTGTCACAGCTAAGGGCCAGGAGTCAATTCATGACATGTGTTTGTACATGTGTGTCTCTGCATGTGTCTGTTTACATAGGACAGAGAGCACAGAGTATCAATGTGGCCTTGACATCTCCTACCACAGTACCACACAGGAAGCTGAGTCACTGATCGAGAGCAATTTACTTCCTGTTTATTTAGTCACAGCAGTTTTCTGCCCTCAGCCATGACGGGTCAGGAAAGCAGAACAATCTTAGCAAAATAGGGAAACATATTGGCATTGGGATTCTCTGAGTCTCTGGGGCTGCATTAGAAGACTGAGGCCTAGTCCACACGTACAGTACACGGGTGTTTTTTTAAACTTAGCTTTTTCTATGCGTTTTGGCCTTCCGTCCATACACAAACAGCATTTTAGGTCACTGTAAACCGACCTTCAGGAAAAATCTGGCCAGGGTGAAGACTTTTGGAAGCACTGTTTGTGTGTGGTCATGAAGACAGGGAACACGGAGTTTTCGGCGTGTAAAGCCAGAGTGTGTGCCGTTATCTCCTTTGTGAGGCGTCACAAATGAGGCGACATTTCTTGCAATGGCAGCCATGGACAAAACAGTACTGGTAACAGGATTTCTAGCAGGACTTTTTACATGTTTACACATAAATGTACACTGACTCTTTTTTTGTATTGTGGAACAGATGTGTCACAATGTGCTATGGAGGTCACTGTTACATAATCAAACACTGCCACGACACAGCTCCCACCGCCAACGTTTTTTTTTCAGGCTTCTGATTGGCCAACATCTTCTTTTCTGTGTGCGACTGGGGTTAGGCTATATCGCCGCCTGTTGGCTTGGCATGCTCTTGACAGCTCAACAGTTGCGTTTTTGCGTTATCATGTGTACGGAGATTTTTCTTAACAGTGCATGTGTGGACAGATTTTTTTTTTAGTACTACTGAAGAAAAACCCAGTTTTTAAAAATACCTGCGAATGTTTGGACTAGGCCTGAGTTCAGTTCACAGGATGTTTTTGTACAAATAATAGCCGCTGTGGGAATTGTAAACCATTTAATGACTATAAAGACATAAAAAATATGTGTTTTTGCTTGGGTAATGCATGTTTGTGAAAGTGTGCATGGTCAAGTGTGCTCGGACAATTACAGTAACTCTTGCACAAATTAAATACAAAGACAGAAACGTTTGCAGAAGTGTCTGTCATCTTTTCAACATGATATTCTTACAGTTTAGATAGATAGATTGACTTTATTAATCCCCAACTGGGAAACTACTGTGTAACAGCAGCAGGTATAAGACACACAACATCCACACTTCCTTATACAGTATGTGTCATTAACATGGAGCACATTCTTGGAGCACTGCAGCATGGCTTACAGCGCAGGGCACGTTAGCGAATCTCATTAGCGGCTGTGAAAGAGTTTAGTGGGGACTTACAGTACCACTCAGCAAAGTTCTATTACTGAGGTCAGGGTTAAAACTGATTGGAAATACTGTTTAGGTTTGTCTTTGCCTGCATACAGAGTCTGTAGCTACATTAGCTACTGTGTGCTTTATGCAATAGACTGAGAATGTGAATTTCATGCATAGGCTATAGCAGGAAGTGCTGTTACTGCTTGCAGAAGAATCATTACTTGTAAAGTGTAAGTTGACAACTTCAACAGTTATTGTTCGTCAACCAGCATGAACCAGTATTAGTGCAATTATTTCTGCAACCCCATGGATTATTTCTGTCAACTCTGATATAAAGAAAACTGGATAATACAAGACAGATAAGAATTGCTGGTTCCCAAACTAAAATATAAGTTAAAGGATTAGAGGTCCTTGACAATAACACAGGAATATTTTAAGATACAGGCATGCAAGGGAATTAGTAGCAAAGTAGGAAGTTTAATATTTATTTCTGTTTTCATTAAAAGAGGTAGATATGCGAAGAGGTTGTGTGACTAAAGCTGCATTTAGATGATAGGCAATTTGCTTTTTGCTCACCGCATGGCACAAAGCATAGTGCAGACACTTGCAAAGGCAAGGCGCAGTGTAAGTATATGTCATCATTGTTTCTGGCTATGTCACATACAGCTGTTGGTTGCACTTTAAAAGGTCAGCAACAACCAATGTTGAAGTTGAAATATTTTTAACTCTGAGTACAGCGCTCTGTGGCTTCTTTGAGCGGTGTGCAACACCAAGGATAGCGCTCCCGCCTAGATGTCGCCATTTCTCCCCCAATAGGAAAACTATAGCACAGCAAGCAAAGAGCAGTTTTACCACTGATCACGTGTAGGCGGCTTGAGAAAGAAAAGGAGGTAGAAGTTTTTCGTTTAAAATGGAAGGTGAGGTAAATCTATTGTAGCTATAGCTAGCCACTTTCTTTGCAAAACCTATACAGACCTAGGTCTAGACCTAATAGCAACCTGGTGAAGACGTTAAGGATACGTTGTTTCCATAGAGCAGATATACTCATCCCTTGAAATAAAATCTTACTGTTAATGTGATCTGGTTCAATGTTAACACCAAACACTAATGTGCAACAATGCACTGAAACACATTAATCGACATAAAGCAGGTAGCTAAATTTCAACCAGCTAACGTTAACATCTTTACTGCCCCCTGTGGTGTCTCTAAACTGGAAAAACACAAATTAGCTTACCAATAGCTTGTATTTACTGTAACTTGGAGCTAATGGTATCATTAGCTCAAATTAGCTAGGTTAAAGATATGGTTGTTAATCAACGTGATACCGCAGGATAACCAACTATAAAACTATTCATACCTAAAACTATGTTTTACTAAAAAGGACATTGAATCATGTCCCTGTTAGCAACTTTGTACACCAACACCTGCGATGTGGAAGCCAGGTCACTTGTAAATAGAAAAATATAATCATAATGAAAAAAGATGCTGTTATTTTCTTTTACCCTAAAACAAGTTAGCCTTTACCAATACAAAGACAAGATGATTATATTCCCTTTTATCAGTTGTAAAATACTTATTTTACTTCACAACAGTGGAGGAGGTAGAGAGAAGTACTTAGATGGCCTCAGTAAAGAGTTTACGTTCGGTCAACATGGAGTCAGAGACAGATTTTTTCCCCTACTAATGGAAATCCAGACGAAAGAGTAAAAATAGTTAAAGGTGTTAAGCGAGTGAGGCGGGAAAGGGAAGGAGCAAGAAAGTGGAGGCACATTTAGCTAACGGGCTAACTGTAATCTCTTAATGAACTTCTACGTGTGGGAATGGTGGAAAAGGAAATGGAAACGAGGATGAGCTAAAAAAAGGGGAAGAGTGGGATAGGACGGAGGGAGGGAATAAGGGATTGACAGGGTGAAGGAGATACTTTAGATGTGATCGGGAAGCAGTGATGTGTTGACCAAGTCTTTCCGACTTTCTGAATGAAGCGTATCTTCAATTACTATCATGTTTCTGAGTATAAAGAGGGATGTATGCACAAACGGCTCATTCACACAAATTAATTCACACACATTTGTTTCTATATGTGGCGATCGGTTTGGCAGCCTGACAAGGGGTCTGTCTGAATTCCCCTCGCCAATCCTCTGATGTCGTCAGACATTGGGAACCAAGCCGGTGTCATCCACTTGACAAGTCAGAGGTCAGGTAAGTAAAGTAGCAGCTTCATGGTAAGCATCCCCAGCAGTAAGACACTGAGCCTATTGGTGAACGGTGAAAGTGCGGAGTGTGATTCACCTGCTATTTTGTGTCAAACCATGAAGCTACATTGTCTGAAAAACGTTGACGCAATAATTGTCTTTAATTTACCGTGAATAATGTTTCAGGCTTTGCATTGCACTGAAATGTATTTACATTTCAATTTTTCCTTAACTTAGAGTTGTTAGTAATTCTGCTCTGCTCACAGTTTACCCAATGAGACTCAGAAAAAAACAATACCAAGAACTGAAAACCGCTCCCAAACACGTCACTAAATATCAAATGCCAGTAATACTGAAGTTAGTTCCAGTAAACTTGACTTACAGCAAACATATATGTATGTGTATATAAATGATGTGAATATGTATCATATTGCATGTGATATTTATGCCTTTATGACTCAAATGCTCGACAGATAAAGTGCTCTCAAATACAGAGTATATTGAGACAAATATTTAGATATCACAGGTTTTGAAACTACTCTTATGTGAAAGAGTGGAAGTATGTACAGTAAGCTTACTTTTTTAATTATCTGAGCATGCACAGAGCATGCAGTAATACACCTTAAAGTGGTATAAGCATATCTTCAGAGGTGTGAGTCTACACATATGCATGTGTCTCTGTGCGCATGCCTGTGTGTGTCTGTGTGAATGTGTGTGTCACTACACATATAGGGTAATCTGCAGTAAGCTGGTTTATGGGCTCGTCTGCAGTGACGCAGATATCCACGCCAAGCTCTGCACTGATAGATTCTTCATGACAACTAACCTGCCAGACTATATGGCCTATACCCTACATACTGACACAGGGCTTACATCCATCAGAGGTGCTCATCACAAACACTGAATACAGATCTTTTTCATAGTTAATTGAATATATATTGCATTAGATTGTCATACAGATAGGTTTTCTGCAAACTTTAAGTTTGTAAAGTAACCCCCTGCACACAAATGCCTGCAGGGCCAAATTATGCTGGGTGAAAAACCACATCTAGAGGGGCGTCGGGTATATGTGCATTCCCAGCCTTACCTGTGAATAATCAGACTTCTGAAGAACTGTAATATAAGAGTGAAATTATTTACATTTGCGATGCTGTTATCCAGAGGGAATTAGAACAGACTTACTGCTCAGTAGTCGTCATTGTGCAGGCGCCAAAGCATCCCTAGTGATTGTCTGACCATAACTGTACCAGGTTAAAATTCATCACACTCTTCATGAAATGTCTACTTGTTAAAATAAGCTGCACTATTGATAATGGAAAATGTAGGACAGGTGTAGGGTGGCGTTTGGACAGGAGGGAAAAGTGCTGAGAAATCGATTCAAAGAGAGATTTTTTTTGTGTGAGAGGTCAGCGTCTGCCCCCCCCTCCTCTTCTCTTCTAACACCCATTCTCCGGACACGCCTCAGTCTCCACTCGAACTAACTATGGGAAGCAGCGGCAGCTATTAGTAGGTGTGGGCTGTCAATCAAACCGACCCGCCCCAACGCCTCTCAGACGGGAAGCACTCTGTTCACAACTTCTACAGCAGCTGTGGAGTGGGACCTTTGTGGCATGACGCAGTACCAATGAGCAACAGACGGCCAAAATGTGAAGGAAAAGAAGCCATACGCCACTTTATGAAAGTAGGTGTGCAGTGAAGAAGTCTAGCAGTCTAAAAACGAATGCGTAAAGTTGTTGCTACGCAGTAGGGACGCGCAATAATCTGTGCGTAAACGTTAGTCAAAAAAAGGAAAAACGTAAAACTTCTGCGGTGCTGGAGACGTTCTCTCGGCTGAGATGGATGCGTCAGTGAGCCTTTGGGCTGACACTGTGATGAACAATCATTTCGACCTTTACAGTTGATTTCCAGAGTTTGGCGATAGCGCCGGAGCGGAGCGCGCATCGTGGCAACAGATGCTGGACAGTGACTGGAAAACTCATGAATTGAAACTGTCTGGACTACAAACTTTGTAAAAGTACGACAAGCGCAACACCGCCCAACAAGTTCATTCTGTCATGCGTAAAGACGCGTTGTCGTCCAACATCTTGTTGTCATGATATGATAGACATCAACTCCAGCTCTGAACGGCCAGTTCTTCACAAAGTTGCAGCTGCCTGATGCCACTACTCCAGCAGGAGTCAGGGGAACGTTTTGTCGTTTACATCCTTCTGTCTACCTCTTCTCAACATGGACGAGAGTGTTGAGTCTGCAGCGTCCGACAGCTGCTCGGACGGGGAGAGCATCAACCTCAGCGTGCTCAACTGGGAGCAAGTGCAGCGACTGGACAACATCCTAACCGGCTCCATCCCCATCCATGGCCGGTGGAGTTTCCCCACTCTGGAGGTGAAGCCACGGGATATCGTCAAGGTGGTCCGGAGCCGAATGGAGGAGAAGCGGATACATGTCCGGGAGGTGCGACTGAACGGCTCCGCGGCCAGCTACGTCCTGCACGAGGACAGTGGTCTGGGATGGAAAGACCTGGACTTAATATTCTGCGCGGAGCTGAAAGGAGAGATGGAGTTTCAGATAGTTAAAGACATAGTGCTGGATTCTCTTCTAGACTTCTTGCCCGAGGGAGTGAATAAGGAAAAGATCACGCCAGTGACCTTAAAGGTAGTATATTGAGTTATTATAACATGTGACTCACATATGTAGATAGCATGTTTTGTGTGTCAAAGTTTTAAACCTGACAGGATAGATGTTGAACTTATTTGGTTTTATTTCCATTCACACTTATTTACACACTACACCATGCTGCAGCTATGTGCATTTTCTGTTTGCAAATGCACCTAAATTAAATGTAAATAAATCTTACACAAACAATATTCAGATCTGCCCTGAATACATCCAACCAGCACAGAGATGTACGCCTTCAGATAGTGAAAAGGTTGGTTTCAAATTCAGAGAGGATTCTGTTTAATCCAATTGGAATCAGATCCACATTAATAAATCAGCTCTCAGTTACCTGGATACCGAAGACTACCTAGGCTACTAATGGCCCACCAACAGATTTGATCAGCACAACATTATGACTAACAGACCAAATCCAAGATTTGTATGTGGTGCAAACAGCAGTAATATCTGGTTGTTGAAGCCTGCTTAAACCATAACTAATTTTTAACATGTAACACCCACAGTGCAATCATTCTTAAACACCACCATGCATACATGTGTTTTTCAGAAGAAAGAAAAAAGTGTTTGATGCACTGGTGCAAGAACTAACAGCTGTGAAAGGAGGGACAGAGAGGAGGAAGAGTTAGTGAACAGACACAGAGGAGGCAGTAGGCCTTTATGACTCAAATATGTAACACTTAAATATAATAATATAAAAACACTATAACTTTAATATAACACAGAGCCAAATGTTTTTATGATGGTTTATTGGTTAACTATATGCAGGTGTTATTTGATTCATAAGTATGGATATGGAAGTTAAATCCACCTATATGTACCTATTAACTCCAACAATGTCTTCAATTTCTTGACTTTAGTTTTCAGTCATTGACCTAAAACTTGCACAACTTGCATTGGACTTAGTCTGTGATGACACTCAATGCTTTAACTTGTGTCTGTTTTAGGAGGCCTATGTGCAAAAGATGGTGAAAGTGTGCAATGACTCAGACCGCTGGAGTCTCATCTCCCTCTCCAACAACCGTGGCAAGAACGTGGAGCTCAAGTTTGTGGACTCTCTTCGACGGCAGTTTGAGTTCAGCGTGGACTCCTTCCAGATCCGCCTGGACTCACTTCTCCTCTTCTACGAGTGCTCGGAGCACCCCATGGCTGCCACTTTCCACCCCACCATCCTCGGGGAGAGCGTCTACGGCGACTTCCCCACCGCCCTCGATCACCTGCGCAAGCGCCTCATCTGCACCAGGAGACCCGAGGAGATTCGAGGCGGGGGTCTGCTAAAGTACTGCCACCTGCTGGTGCGGGGTTTCCGCGCAGCCTCTGGCACAGAGATGAAACTGCTGCAGCGCTACATGTGCTCACGCTTCTTCATAGACTTTCCTGATGTGAGCGAGCAGAGGAGAAAGCTGGAGTCCTATCTGCAGAACCACTTTGTAGACCTGGAGGACAGGAAGTATGACTATCTGGCCACGCTGTACGAGGTGGTGCAGGAAAGCACGGTGTGCCTGATGAGCCATGAGAGGCGTCAGACACTCAGCCTCATCTCTTCGCTGGCGTTGCGGGTTCTGGCCGAGCAGAACGCAATCCCCAACGCCGCCAACGTCACCTGCTTCTATCAGCCGGCTCCATATGTCTCAGACGGCAACTTCAGCAACTATTACGTAGCGCAGGTTCAGCCCATCTACCCCTGTCATCCCTCGCCTCCCCAGCAGTACATCCCTCCTCATCATCATCCCATGTACGCTACCTGGTTGCCCTGTAACTAAACTTTGTGTACGTTCATGCACTTTTGTGTATCCGGCAGAACCTTCTTGAAAGGGGATGAATGATCTTTTTTTATCTCTTCCTTGAAAAGGGAATTGAGGGAAATGAGAGAAGGAAGAACATGAGACCAAATTAGATAAAAGGAGAGAATAAAAGAAGGAAGGGAAATTAGGACATGGAACCTGGATCAAAGCAGTGGGCCAGAGAAAGGTTTTTCCCCTGGGGTAGGGTGACACAGCAGGAGCAGCTGAGCACACAAGGAGAGATGCCAATGAGAGAGGCTGACCCATCAGTTTTAGGGTTCTCTCATCAGCACTAAGGTAGACCCTCAGAGTGACCAACAGCCTGGATACAAGGATTTTTTTCTTGTCCGTTTGTGAGTTACGGAACTTACTTTTGAAATGATGACTATGTATAATATCCACATCCTCTTCACATTAAAAAACAAACTCACATGCAGCCACAGAGAGTAACAGAGGACACACATGACATGCTGATATGCATTCATGGTCAAACAACGGAGACCTTGTGACTATGTCCATGTGCACTGTGTTTGTATGGGACTCATTTTCACAGGCAATGCAAAATGAGGAACTGGATACTGTTTACAAATCCAAAGAGCTAGTTTGATACTGAACTCTATCTGAATTCTTAGACAAAACAACGAAACAATGCATGCTTTATTTCTGTACAGGAATAATTGTCTTTAAGTGCCTAGATAAAGCCTAAAGGGAAGAGATATTTTTGTGACTCTTTATCTTAGAGAACAGTTAAGTCGTAATTGATTTTCAAGGTGATAATGAACGTACTGCGGAACAGAGAGTTTACCTATGCTGTGTAAGGTCTCTCACACTGAGGGAGGTTTTGGTCCGACTGATTTTCTTTACAACAACATTTAGTTAAAGACTCTGCTCTTATCTGCAGTCCTGCTCGACAAACGCACACCCTGATTACCAAAGAGGAAGTAGCAACATAATCTCATCATCTGTAGAGGGAGGGGGGAGGTGGAGATTGGATCAAAAATGATTATAAGAGGAAAATAGATGGTGAGTTTGAGAGAAATGCACAGAGAAATGAAGTGGTTTGGCAGCAAGAGAGCAAACGAGAGAGAAAACTGCTCTTATTTGCATTTTTATTGGATTGCAAAAATAAGGTGGTCCAATGCACAGCTTAATAACCAAAAACAATTTATCACAGACAGGAGATAATGTAACCATCTCTGGGGGATGCAATGCGACATAGAGAAGTGTATTTGGATATGTAAACGTTTTGCCCATAACACTTTTCAAAATGCAATTTCATCACATGTAGTTTCAAAATGCATTTGAGATATTAGACTCAAGCTTACTTAAAGGTGCCCTGTGGAGTCTTAATGTAAAAAAGAAGTTATGTTTACATTTAGTCAAAACGCATTGTGTGTAGGGTCAGTGTGATGGGTGTGCTTTCTTACTCCTAAAACATTTGCAGAGCAAATACCTTTGGAATATTTAACTCCATGCGTTGTTTACATACATGTTTGCTTGCCAGCGGGCTTCTTCATTACTGCCTGGGGAATGTTGGGTCCCTTTAAATTATAGAGTGTGGTCTAGACCTGCTCTATATGAAGAGTGTGTTGAGAGAACGTCTGTTATGATTTGATTAAATTTAATTGAATTGTCTTTAAGAAGGCAGGATCAGTAATTGTGTGAGACTGAAGGCAGGATATAAGACGCATGGTTGCATGTGTTCATAAGCACCCTGGTGCCGTGCACAGTAAAAACAAAACAGGGGCCCACTGGTAAAAACATTGCTCCATAGCGCTACTGGTGGTCAAGAACTCTTCAGGGCACCTTTAAGTTTCAAATACGTATTAAACATTCAAAAAAGGGCCAATGTGTTTGAAATGCATTCTGAAACAGGGACAACCAGTTTTCTCAAATTACACTGGAAAGTTTGAATACACTTATATATAATTATATTATTTCTATATTTTCTTCTTCTTATCAAATATATAAAATTGTATTTTTTTTTTTACATCATTTGTACACAGTTTGAAATAATTTTGACATGCTGTATGCACTGTAAGAGAGAAAGAAAGGAGATGTCTGAAAACATCTGCCCGACTCCAAAAACGGTATGTTTGTCAGCGGGGTGTGCAGGGATTCAGCAGCAGAGCAAAGTCTTGAATGAAGAGGAGTAAAAGCATACTACTGGTAGAATCAGAGTCCCAGCAAAAGAGAATATCTTCAGAACGTGCTGCATGAAGCCTGAAAAGCTACAAATATAATGTAAGCTCGGTGAATATTGGCCAATGTATATTTCATCTTCTCATCTTCTTTATGGAAAAGAGTCAAAGTTTGGGATGTGTAGAAATTTGGTCTGTATAAGCAGGTAACTGCAGGCTGTCAAAATGTTATCTCTCCTTAGCATGGAAAAGCACCAAACCAAACCAACCAAAGACCATCACATGGATATTTGAAGGACAATATGACAAATAGGCTTTTTGTGATTATTGTAAAAATAACAGGTGAACATTCCTAGCTTTACAAGTGCAAGAGACTCAGCGTATTCTCTCAAACATGTCAGATCTATTTTTCTATCTATCTCTATTTTTGTACAGTTTGGCTGATGTAGCAGGGAGATTCAAAGCTGTGTTGTTGAGTATTTTGTGGTGTGTGCGAATTTGTGCTTTGGCTGATGAAGAGCAGTGCAGGTGGACACGGCGGCTATGCTGAGATGCTGATTTAGCTTGTGTTTATTGTACGTGTGCTCTGAGCTGTTTGATTTGGGTTGTTGTTGCTCTAAAGAGATTGTTTCACTGTTCTGCGTGTTTTTAACTGCTGTCCTGTTTGGACATGAAAATAATGATGTGTCCAATTTGACCAACTTGAGAATTAAAAGCAACAAAACAAAAAAAAAAGACCACCTAACAATAGTTGTTCAGTTCAGTTTTTTGTTATCCCCCTCATCACATACACACTACCAGCTACAATAACAATCTGCATGACATATATTTTCATGACGTTTCACCTTATTTAACCTCGGTTTAGCCGAAGCTATTAGCTCTGGCATTTAGGTTTTGTGCCCAGGCTTTGGCAGACAGAGGAAGAGCCTTCATCAGGTCAAAGCCCTGAGATGCCCACACAATCCCAGAAGGCTGCTGCCAGCAAGTGACATCTGAACTTGACGGGTTTTCCCCACAAGAGACGTTACAAGTGTCAACGAGCGTCAGCAGACGTCATCGCACCGTTTGCCAGACCTCATTAGCTGAGAATGTATTTGCAACAGCAGGTAGATGCCATGCATATGCCCATACCTTACTACCAGCAGAGCCTTGGTATCCAGGGAATCTGATTGAGTAGATTGGCTGCAGGTCTGCAGTACTCTAATGCCCAAAGGCCCCAGCCTCCAGATGTCACTTTCCCTACTGACATTGAGAAAAAAAAAAAAAATCCTTAGTCTCTCTTTCATGTTTTTTCTTTGTCCGTCTGTCTCTTTGATGTCCTGTTTTTTTTCTCTCCTTTATTTTCAACTTTTACTTTATTTCTTTGATGACACACGGCTTTTTACAAGTGGTTGTGTGCAAGTCTAATGCCACTTTAGTGTCACAGAGTACACAGCTTTATGCCATCTTTACCTTCTGTTTTTTTTGTCCTGACTTATTTCCCTTCATCTTTGCCGGCATGGGCCTCTTGATGAATTCAAGCAGAGAGAGATGGGCTATGGAGAGGAAAACAGGCAACACAGCCAATGTTATCCCCTGTTAGGAGGGAGAGAGTGGACACTAAATATAGCCCTCCTCCCCGCTCTCAGCCACTGTAAGGACATTAGCGCATATGCAGAAAGCTGATTAGCCTCCCTCCATAAGCATGTGCTCAGTGCTCTGGTGTGGTTACTGCCGAGAGATTTACCAGCTATTGTGCTCTAACACATACCTCCCCCATCTCCCGCTGTCTTTTAGGTCACTCTCACCACTTCCTTCTCAAGGGCATAAGGGGAACTGAGAACTAGGGATTGAGGCATTTAGTGTGTTGCACAACGAGGAAAAGAGCTAACCCAAAAACACAGGCACACTCATTAGTGTAGGTAGTGTGTTACTATAGTGCTTTTACAGTAAGTATTATCTTGACAGGTGGGCTGAGCCAAGGAAGTTAAAGCCTTGTTTTATACAGTCTATAATTAAAGTTCATGTCTAGCTGATGAAAAATGTAAGCAACGCCCTGATTTCTGACCTGGAGAGTTTGGGGAAATATTCTCATTCACTTTCTTGCCAAGATATAGATGAGAAGATTGATACCATTCTTACAAATCAAAGTAGTATTAATCCTCTCATCTAACTCATCAAAAAAGCTAAAGCATATTTCCAAAAATGTCAAACAATTTTTCTAAGATTGTTGTAACCCACAGTGAGTCTTTATCAACTTATCAACAACAAGTCCAGGAGGACATTATATCTATCACCACACTGTTTTGTTTTAGCTTTTCAGACACTGATTCAGATTGGAGAGACAGATATATAGACGCCATGATAGATATCCACATTGTGCCGATGGATCTGTTGAAGCCGACAATTTGGAACGATGTATTATATTTAACATTAAAACGTCAGTTAAAATGTAAGTACTCAGAGGATATGATTGTCTAAATGAAATGATAATTACATTTGTAAGGACCACCATGAAGAAGCCTATCCATAATCTTAACATAAGACAGATGGGGGTATGAGATCTGAGTGTATTAAGTATACACTCTTAAGTATTAAGTATTTATTCAGTTTTTCTTTTAAATAGAAAGTTATTGCGATATTATTTCTGTATAAGGTACTTTTTGAACTATTCAAGTGGTCATTTAGTGTTTTTAATTATCAAAACTTTCCTTTCTCACTGTTATTCTCTCAGCCTCATGTGTGGGTATTTTCACAGGCAAAGGTTGGATGGAGTCACATCATTGTTGCCATCTTTAATTGATTTGAGCTTCACAATAACAGGAAATGAATAGCACCAAAAGGTCAGTTAGCAGCTTGTAAAACAGTGGAATTAAGGGTGTAGTGCTGAAAAGATGGTTTTCATTTGCGTAGAAGTACATGAAGACAACTTCATATAGTTTAATTCTTATTTAGAAGCAGCGGGTAGCATAGATGCAGCTTTTCACAGACACACATTATGCATGATACTTGTGCTTTTTGGACCACAGAGTGACACAGGAATTGATAGCATGTGAAGATGTGTATCAGTCTACACACACACACACACACACACACACACACACACACACACACACACACACACACACACACACACACACACACACTTAGGGCCAGAGGGGTTATATTGGAGATGAACCAGTTGGAGCAGAAGCAAGACCAAGAGTCCATCCAGCTCAGCCAGGGTCAGAGGCCCCCGAGAAAATCAAACAAAAGCAAGACCAGACTGTGAGAAATAACGATGCGTGTCTGTGTGTGTGTGTGTGTGTGTGTGTGTGTGTGTGTGTGTGTGTGTGTGTGTGTGTGTGTGTGTGTGTGTGTGTGTGTGTGTGTGTGTGTGTGTGTGTGTGTGTGTGTGTGTGTGTGAAAGAGAGCAAAAGAGATCTGTGAGATCGACAAAAAAAGAGTGTGTGGGCATTGTGTGTTTGCATTTGTGCATTTGTGCTGTTTGTGTATTTGTGTTACCGGAAAACTTGTCTAGTTTTTAGTGTGAGACATGTGTGGGTGAAGTTGTTTTTGGAGATTATGAATAGCAGCCTTAAGCAAAACTTGATCCTCTTGATTATTAGGCAACACAATAATAATAATAATTTCTACTTTCTGGCTGGCTGGAGCAATAAATTCTCTAAAGTCTTTATGCCTGTGTGTAATAGTTTGGCCAGCTGGACCGGGGCCGGAATACGATTGGCTGGTAACAGAGAGGGAGAGACACATTGGTAATTTGACACACAGAAATGAAAATGATTGGCTTGTTTCTCAATAGGAACAGGAGTCAGTAATAAATCCTTAAATACGTAGATGTGCAACGTCTCTCATGTGTCTGCATGTTTGTATGAATGCACGGGGCTGCACAAAAACATTCAGTTTAATTCTAAATACTTCTATTAAACGTAATTAAGTTAAATTCAGTGTTTTGGTATCACTTTTTAATAAGGCCCGCTTTAAAGCAACCCTAGAGAACTTTTCCGACTTGGGTCCCCCTACAGGTTGGAAGCGGAATTGTCCAATACCTTACATTATGCAAGTTTGCCAGATCGGGTAGCGCGAGCTGTAGTTCAAATGACACAAAAAAAGTTCTCTAGTGTTGCTTTAACAAGACAAAGAGTCTACAGCCATGCTACAGCTCTGAGAAGCTGTACTTATAGTAGGTACAACGGTGCATTGAGTCAAATGCTAACATCAGCATGCATGTTATTTGGCTAAAAATGTTTGCAAGTAATAATTAATGTAACCCTCACTAATGCTTTATAAATCAGTTAGATGCCATTAAGAAGTTGGGGGGTTGCCAACACCACTTATTAAGCATTTACAAAGATTAATAAATGGTTCTAAATAAATAGTTATTCATTCAATAATTCATCAAGTTGTAAAAAGCTAGCTAAAAACCACTATTTTAAAAGACAAAGCAATTGTCATGTTTGAGGACAAACCAGCTACAAAGTTGTCCATATAAATAATTAATAGTTTAATAGTTTATTACTAATCTAAAAAGCATTAATTATGAATTAATTAACAATTAAGAAAGCAATTAATTAAAATGTAGAAACCCTTCATAAAGGGTACCTTAGAAAGTGGTACCAGTTTCAGACATTTCAGACTGCTGTAGCATCAGAGAAAGTTATATTTTACCACATCAGTGTTGCTTTTTTACAAAAAGCAATGAGAGGCTGGTCTCCTCTCTCCTGCAAAATAACATCTGGTGCAATGCTCTAACGCAGACAGCACACACACACACACACACACACACACACACACACACACACACACACACACACACACACACACACAAGACACGCACACACTCCCACTAAAGTAGCACATAGCTTAGCAAACAAAATATGGGGCAAACCCTTAAATTGTCACATTTGGGGATGAAGCACCACAGATCACAGATAGCATCGAAGCGCATGAAAACATTACGAAACAAAACAAGCTGCTTAGAGTGCAAAGAGTCAGCAATAATTGTGGGTGTCATAGTCTAATAAGAATTGTCATGTCTTGTCAATTGTAGTCTGTGGTTAGTGTAGCATGAAAGCAAGGTGGATATAGCAAGCTAGCTAAATAGCAACTAAATAACAACTCAATGCTTTATACACACACTCTTGTCACAGCGTAGGAATGCACATTCATATTGCCAGAGAAGTGACATCTTTGTTCAGCTCATTGTATATAACAATGTTTCATGAAAGCCTGTTGAAATTAGCAGGCTAAGATAGTTATCTAATTTAGCTGAAATGATGTATCATGGCAACGCATAGCATCCGTTCATAATGATGCGTCATTGCAACGAGTAACCAATCACAGATAGAAAGGGGCGTAACTTGAAAAAGGGTCGTAACTTGAAAGGGTGGATCTTGAAGCAGGGGGTGGAACTTGAAGGGTCTTGCGACGTGCAAACGGACTCACTTGGGCCTGCAACGTTCTGAAACCTGCCAGTTTACACCAATGCGACGAGACGGTGTATATCATCTTCATAGCAGACTCTTTGTACTTCTGTCCCAACTTCCGACTTTGATTTTTGTTGTCTAAATATGAATGTGGATAACATTAGTGATAGTGAGATGCTTGCTACAGCTGCATTTTTAGTGATGAAATGGCGAAAACATTTAAAGATGCAGTAGGTAATACTTATAAAACTAACTTTCTGTCATATATGCTGAAAGTGACCCTATGTTCCAGTAGAACTATATGAAGCAGGTCATTTAAAATAAAATCTGGCTCCTCTGGCATCACCTACAGCCTGTAGTGTAATTTGCAACAATCCACAGCTCCCTGTCCAGATACACCAATCAGGGCCAGGGGGGGGGTGTCTAACTGTGTGTCAATCACTGCTCATGCACACGCATTCATTCTCCCTTGTGGGGGGAGGGGCTTAGGAGACCGTTTTGGGCTTTAGCAGAAAGGGGGGAGGGCCTGAGAAGTTGTTGATGTTCAACTTTTTTGGCTAAGTCCTGGATCTTCACAATCCTACTTACAGCGCTTTTAATTTCTCTGATTCACTGCTTTGTTTTAACGAAACTCACTCCCTTCAGTCACTCTCTAGGTTGCTTGACCATAGACCTATACTATACCTATACTTGCGGGGGTGCAAGTTGAGCATCCAGGTCGGTTCAGACCGCTGCAACTTTTCCCTGCAACGTTCTAAATCGGTTTTGTCTCATCACAAATCTTTGAAGCTTTTAATAAATATTTTTTTAAAGTGGGTAAATAAATCTAACCATTACATGACAGATTTAAGTTTCACTTTCCACGATAAGTGACCAACGGTCGCCCCCACCCACATGATTCGATGATCAGTCAACGACTTTACAATTCGGATTCGACTATGAAAATTCTTAGTCAGGGACACCCCTAGCTTGCAATCATAGAAACATGAAGACATTTTGCTGATAATACTTTACCTACTTTAAGGGTTAGCTTTATGTTAGGACATGGATTTAGGATTCAAGGTAAAATCTGAATTAGGATTAAGGGACAAAGTTGATCATGAAGTAAAGTCAGTGAAAGCCCTCACAGGTATAATCATTCAAAGATGTGTGTACATGCACATGTGCACACATCTGCCTGTTTACAGCACCCAAGGAGGTGCTGTAAAGCTGTGATGGATTTTCCCCAGATGGTGAGGCAGCAGAAATGAAGAGCAAGCTTGAGAAAATATCAGTTTGTCTCCTAACTACAGTTACCCTGGATCTGTCTGTGTGTGTGTGTGTGTGTGTGTGTGTGTGTGTGTGTGTGTGTGTGTGTGTGTGTGTGTGTGTGTGTGTGTGTGTGTGTGTGTGTGTGTGTGTGTGTGTGTGTGTGTGTGTCCATGTGTATATGTAATCATGTCCAAAAAAAAATAACACTATCTGTGGAATGCATCTCCTGGTTGTCCACATATTGGAGATTAAAAAAGGCAAACAATTTACTGTAAAGTATTCATTAATGAATCATGAGTGCTATTTAATAGAATGTAGGTTCATAGGTAATTTTAGCATTATGCTGCATGTTATCTATAAGCAATTATAGTCTAAAACACTGACTTGCATTTTCCTTCTTCAATGAACAGCGGTAATCTGTAATGGGCATTTATTCTCAGCACAGATTCCTTCTAAAGGGTTCATTTGGAGCTACATTTGAATCACCAAGATGCTAATTTGTGTGTGTGTGTGTGTGTAAGATGCAGAAATGCCGGTTTTGCGCGCACATCCTGGTAAAAGCATTATTGCTTTCCTCTTGGTCCGAGCCTCCTGCTAACACATCTCTTCTTACTGGACTGTAATGATAGTCATTATCACATTGTAATAGCAAACCAGGGCCAAATGTTTTCGAGGAGTTATGCATTTTTAATGCTGCTGGTCAGAAAAAAAAAACACAAGCAGACTGTGCTAAGTCTGCAGACTGGATTTGTTGGTGCCAGTTTCACAGCAATGTTCCCAGCCAGAAAAAAACAAAACACCTAAAGCCCCACAATTCGACAAAGCTGCTCGTTTTTCATCAATTTCAGCTGATGCAGCAGTATGACATTTGCAAATGACATGAATGACCAGAAACAAAATGCCAGCTGCCTTTACTACGGTCAATTTACTGTAATGTACACGTTAATTGAAGAAGTGCATTTGTACCTGACAAACCAATCTTTAGGGCTCTTAAATAAAACAATATATATTACTATGCTAACCTACTGTACCTTGACATGTGCTCATGTAATGTAAAAGGCCATTTTGCTGAATGGATGTTGTGTGGAAATGGACCAACGGCCCACATCAGATAAGTCCTTTACTCAGATTTTCTCATAGCTTGGATCCAGCTGTGCAAATTACTTTTCTTAAGACTTAGAAGTTTAAATCTGTCATTTTCCATTTGTCAGTTTTTGTGTGGAAGTCTGGCAATTATTCCAAACAGGCATCACAAAGCTTGGACAATTACCCAAGTAGGAGAGTCTGCTACTACTTAGCTTATGATTAACTCACACGATCATCACAAAAATGATTCACATTAGCATTTTATAATCTGCCACTGCTATGTTTAGGGTTTGGTTTGGCAGATAAAACTACTAAGGAAAGATCATGGTTAAAAGAAACCAGTTTTGACTGTTGGAAAAAGACAGGTTTACTGCAGTCACTGGCATCAAAGTCAGGCACGTTGTGTACACGTCCACCCAAACCCAAGAGGTTTTACAGCTCCATAACAATGTCAAGCTATGTGCCTTTGCTTCAGAGACATAACAGTTGTTACTCTTTATTAGTTCTGCAAACAAGAGATATGCGACCTGTCAAGATACAACAACTGTGTATTTTTGTGTATTTCTTGACAGCCGAGTATGTGACAGTCTGGGCAATGTGCGTAACTGCCAATTTCCACCGGTTGCGGAACGGCTCCGGAACGATGGCAGAGTCAATCAGTTTCCATTAAAGTAAATGTGTGTATTTCCAGTGACGGCTGCGTCCCGACTCCGGCACAGCAGTGGCGGTCCGCAGCCCTCCGGAGTAGATACACAGAGCTTCTATTTTTGCCGGACAGCTCCGCAGCAATTCAGCACAAGGCAGAGTGTGGAACAGGAAGTCGAGCACAGAAACAAAATAAAACATCCGGTTAACTTTCAAAATAAAATACACCATGCTCACAGCACACATATTTCCCTTCACTACACCTTGAAAAGACAGCACAGAGTTGTTTCCCTTCTACTCCTCTGGATGGAAACAAACTGTTGTTGGTTTTCTGGTTCTATTCCTATGTGAATTTGCGAGATCTCGTGGGTCCTCGTGACTACAGCTGTCAGTCATGGCCGCAGCCGTGCCGCAACAAATCCGAACCTGCTGGGTATTGACGGACGGCACGGAGCCGACACGCAGTGGAGCCGTTCCGCAGACGTTCTGCAGTTGGTGGAAATTAGCAGTAAGACGCTACAACACAGAGATAGATATGAAGGATTTATTGATTAAAAACACTATGGATACCAGCTTTAAATATTTTTTCTTGTGGCCCTTAGTTATATCTATAGTCAGTCTTGTAACTGATGAACCAAAGGGTCGCCTTTGACAGGGCGCTAGCACATGTTGCTACATTAGTGTGAGACTCTATCAATCACCAAGGTGAAGCTAGCTTGGATGATCTTGGGCCTCTTTGGCTCGGTCTCTTTTGCCATCTCACTGCATAAAGTGCTTGAGAGAGAGAGTACTGTTCATCTGCCATCAATGAGCTAATACTGGGGGATGAGTTTCTCTGCAGATGCAATCAAAATCAGCTGAAAAAATATTTTTTTTTAATCCAACTCTTGCTAGACTACCATCAGTCAAGTGTACTGGCTAACCTCATCGCCATGAATAAAACTTTTTTATCATCAATAATGATGAGAAGAATAAGAAGAGAAGTTATAGTTTTCCTTCAGAGAACAGAGGTGGCTGTACATCCCATTTCCTGGTCTTTGGCAAGCACCATCATACATGGAAAGTGTGCATGACCATGCCTGTGTGTGTGATTAGTTGTGTGTGCACGTCGCTGCCGCTGCATGTTGTCTGGCAATGTTTGCACAGCAAACAAGAGTGATAAGTAGGTGGTGTTTCTATTCATTCAACAAAAGACAGTTAAGTTTTAAGAACTGAGTGACTTCCAGCAGCGTAAATATGATGCCAACATGTTAAAACATGTTGGGTACATACAACAGGAATTTTACATTTCTGTACATTGGTAACATGGTTTACTCAGACTAATGGGCAATAGTTGACAGCTATTTTAATGCTATAAAACAATAAATGATATGCCTGCTTCAGCATACTCAGTATATTAAACCAGCATATTTCTTTCTTTTTCCCTTCATTCTTTGGCCGATATCCTTCCAAAACCATTACTGAGTCTATATTCATGAAGTTTCTCAGACCGTTAATTTGTTACAGAAGGTTTGAGTGCCAATATCAACATCCCAGTCTGGCCTGTCAGACAAGCCAGTGATTCCAATCCAACCGTTACCAATCTGCAAAAAAGTTACTTCCTTATCCGATTGTCTGGTCAGATGTTTATTGGGATTCTGTAGCGTTCTTTGACCGATTTGGAAAACAGAGGGTTGTTTTACAACCATTTTTATCATTCACAAAAGCAAAATCTTTAAAAACAGAACAACTAATTGCATGGTAATGTGTATTTTAATTGCAGTCAAGTAAATCATAGCGCCATGGTGTGACCGCAACGGTCAGACGGTACCCATTCAACCGTGGCCTTCAAACCGAGTTCACCAACATGCATTTCTATGAAGAAAAAGGAAAAGTTACCCACACTGAAATTTCAACCCCCCCCCCCCAACCCCCTACTTTTTTTCCACATTTTACCTTTTTTTTTTTTACACTTTTCCCTTATATTTCATTCTTTTGGTGTTTCTATTTTCTTGCTCGCTCTGCATTCCATTTATCATTTAATTGATGGCTATGGTTGATCAAGGGGATTTATAGACATATAGGGCCAGATGTACTAACGCTTTTGCGCCCACTTCAGGCGTATTTGTGTAGCAACGTGCGCGTAAAATCATGGCGAGGTATGTACAAACAGGCCGCAATGATGTAAAAGCGCAAACTGCATGTCGTGGGAGCTGAAAAGGGCAAATTGCGTTTTTCGTGTCATGCATATTTATTCATGGGAGGGTCGCGGGGAAAGTGGGAGTTTACCGTAAAGAGATGGGAGGGGAAGCGTAAAGAGCGCTTAATTACGTATTCCGCGGTATGTACAAAAACCGCCAGTGATAGCGCGCCTCTATTTTGCGGTGAAAATTCTCCGCCTCTTAAAAGCAGGTGTAAACCTGGAAGCGGGTTTCCTCACATATGCCTCCTGGTGAAATGACAGCAGTAATCCGAGCAAGACGAAGACATAGGCCAAGGAGACGAGCTGAAAGGAGTTTTGCCACAAGGATCACAGATTAAGCAGCCATGCAAGATTACAGTTACTGGAAGAAATCAAAGATGACATCGAATCTCCGACTCAGAGTTCACATTCCAGCAGTTGTTAAACTCCTCGCTACATTACAAATATTGGCATCAGGATAATTTCAAACAGTCATAGCATCAGCAGTGGGAATATCGCAGTCTGCACTCAGCCGTATCATAGCACCAGTACTTACAGTTTACGGTATAGTGGGCGGAGAAAGGCGCTAATTACGGATGACCTGCAGGTTTGGTAAATATGGCGTAAACTATGGTATCATTGCGTTCGCTATCTGCGGGTGAGCCATGGCGCTGATAACGCTACGTTCGCAAATGTACGTACATCTGGCCCATAGTTTTTTTGGTTTGTTTTGGTTTGTACACACACACACACACACACACACACACACACATATATATATAGCCCTGTATACAGCCCTAATATATATATATATATATATATATATATATATATATATATTAGGGCTGTATATTAGGGCTGTCAAAATAACGTGTTCATTTCGATTAATTAATCTGAGAAAAATTAGTGCGTTAAAAAAATTAATCGCAATTAATCCATTCCATATTGACCTTTCAACCGGAGCCGTTCTAACCCTTGTTCTAACCACCTTTCGACTGTAAAATGAAGGAGGGAGACCATGGATGTAGAGAACAGAATGCACAGAACAGAAAACATTGCTGGCTAGTTAACAGCTTAACAACTCAACGGCAGGTAACGTTAGCCTTCTGCTAGCTAGTAGCTGGATTAAACACGGTTAAAAAGCTGACAGCTAACGCTAAAGTTTGACTGTTTCTGCTGTTGTCGGAATACAGACGAGAGACGGTGCGTTCAATGAAGCTGGTAATCTACAGCCTCGCGGTGCATTCGTAGTTGTTGTAATACCCTTTTGAATTTATTTCCTCAGCATATTAGGTCATATTGTTGATTGTTTTTATATATACATTTTAACAGTGAAAATAATAATAAAAATAGTTTTTTTTAACTTTAATGTCACTAATGATGATTATTCATTGATTCATTTGAATTGAAATATTTAAAATACTTTCACAGCAAAAATGATGTATGCGATTAATTTAGATTAATTAATCGCATTAGTCTGTAATTAATTCGATTACATTTTTTAATCGATCGACAGCCCTAATATATATATATATTTCTTTTTTTCTTTTCTTTTTACACACAAATGGCATGAACGGCCTCAGAGAGAAAAAGCTCTGTTTTTGTTGTGCTCATCAAGTGTTTCCTTCTGAAAAATGGCTTGCTTGATGTGCATAGTGGAAACTATGTTTTGTGGTTCGTACTTTTTGGAAGGTAAAACGTCAAGAGCAGTTGGTGTGCAGATTTAAAAGAAATTGTTCTTTAAGGTTTTTACTGAGAATGTGTGCCCCAACACAAAGGATATGAAAATCCCCAATCCACCTGTTCAAAGTGTGGATTCTAACAACTGGACTGCTTGGTGGAAATGTGACTAAAGGTCCCCTGCTGGAGTCAAACCAGCGACGTGGAGCTATATGGCTTAACCAGTAGGCTACCAGCATGCTCCTGGACTATATAACTACAGTATATTGTCACAATTCCCTGCTCATTGTAATGTAATTTCCCACTTACTGTTACTATTGCACCCCCATCCATTCTAAATTGCCTATCCCCAAACTCTGTGGAGGTTTTCCTTCTTTAATAGAGAGTTTGGTCTGAGAATGTTGTTGATGAATGAGTATAAAGCCCAGATATTATATGTGATAATGTACCCAAATAATTAACTTGACTCGTATTGCAGATGTTTGTGTGTGAACTTTAGGTTAAAGAAAACAAGGGGAAAAGGTTTTCTGAATTCTCACTGAGGGAGTTTTGCCAAGGGTGAGGGAAGCTTTCTGCAAAGATTATTTAGTGCGCATGCTAGGACTACAACTTCTTGTTGGTGGACAACACCTCCTTTAAAAACTAAGAAGTCCAATGTCAGTGAATGTGAAGTCCAAAAGCTGATCTCACTGATCACTGACTGCTTGTCGACAAATTTATAGCCTTCCAACGTGGGCTCTCAAATGACCGGGGGTAAGGGTCAAAGGTCAGGGGCGCTGGTAGAACAAAGGAAAGAGCAAAAGCTGAGAAGAGGGCGTGAAAGAGAGAGCAAAGTGTTAGCAAGAAGCTGTAGATCTGACCAAACACTTTACTCTTTCATGCCTGGGACCCTCGCATGTCCTGATTGATGAACTGAGCGGAATATTTATGATCTCAAAGTTTGGAAATCCAAGGTGATAGTCAGGAGGAGCTGTATTGGAGCACTATGGGAAAGTACTCATGATGTGAATAAACACACATACACACACAGTTCAAAGTATTCTCATTTCATCTCACGCTAAAGCTATGTTTACCCATGAGGCCGACCATCTTTCACATCCTCTGAAACCTGTTCAGTCCATTTGCTCCATGACCATACTTTCACCTTTCTTTCCTTCCCTTCAACCTCTCCTTTAGCCCTATACCCACCTACACAATACACACACACACACACACACACACACTTAGACTGAAAACTTAGACTGCCATTTTAGCAGTAAAATGTGAGAATTGAAGCCTATTGACAGTTTGCTAAACCCTCCCCTGAACAGCGATTGGCCTTGACCAACTGCCACTTTGCTCGTTTGAAAGCCATGATGTCTCTCTCTCATGGGTTGGCCAAATTCTCTGGGTGGGCAAAGCAGAGAAAGGGGAGGTAACCTTGCTTGTTGTGACCTCATAACAAGCAAGATTCCAGAAGGCTCATCTGAGCTTACTTTTTCTCAAAGGCAGAGCAGGATACCCAGGGCTCGGTTTACACCTGTCGCCATTTCAAGCCAATTGGGGACCATAGGCAGGCTGGGGGAACTCATATTAATGTTAAAAAAACCTCATAAAGTGAAATGTTCATGCCATGGGACCTTTAAAGTTTAAACTCAATTGTAACCAAACTTGTTATCTGAGATAGCATTTGCCAAACACTTTGGTTAGTCCTCATTCTAAAAGCTTTTTCTCTTGTAACATTAATAGTAAAACATTGTGTGGCCGTTTAGCTCAGTTGGTAGTGCAGGTGCACATGTGCAGAGGACTTGTGATGGTTTTCCTGCATGTCTTCCCCTTTCCTGTCCAATAAAGGCAGAAATCCCTCCCCCCCCCAAAAAAAGTGAAACATCGTGTTTGAAAATGTGAACAGTTAAAGTCAGCTAAGCATCAATACAGTGTTATGTTGAAATATAACAAGTCTAATCTTATTTTGATGTTTTCCATATCATGCTTATAATACTAACACTAGCTAGCTCTACATAGAAATACAAGAATACTTGTTGTTTCTTCATGTCTTTGCCTTCTGCGTGGATTATCAACAAGTGAGGATGCTGACTTTCTGCCTAGGACATGTAGCTTTAGCCTCATCTATTCGCGTGATATCATGTATGTAGCCATAAAGTGTATATTACGGTAAATTGCCTTTTGTTCTAGGTTCTCGTTTTAAAACGATTCAGTTGAAAACAATACAAAGTCAAGTCGGAGACTACGTTTGATGCTCATTAGCTTAATTAGCTTCTTATAAGCTTCGGGATAAATCATATACATAGAGAGAAATACTGACTTAACAAAGTTTCTTCAATCACCCTGTTTTTATGACAAACTTTCATCATTGTCTGGGCCCAAAGCTGCAGTCTAATCACTTTCATATTAGAAACATTAATCCGATTAGAGCTGAGAAACAGCCAAATTCCTGACCTTCTGGGACCATATTCCAAGTTTGTCTGCAGTCAGACTTGTTGTTAGGGCCATCTGTTTCATATTGATGTGTTCATAGACTGTGAAAAAAATGTCTCACGATACAGGGACAAAAGTCCTGGATCCCTGCTGTGGCGGGTCACTCTGGGATGCATGTATGTTTGCGTGGGCGGCTGTGTGTGGGCACGCTCTAATAAAACCCATCGTCTCCGCTCCTCTCAGCCATCTGAGCACAGCTGGTGAGCAGACAGCTGGGGAGACACAGAAAGGAAAGAGAGGGACGAAGAAAGTTAGACAGAGGGAAAAAGAGAGGGGGTGATAGCGGGGACAAAGGTTATACAGGGGGAGACAGACTGAATCAATAAAGATGTGTAAGTTAGAATTCAAGCAGGGCCATGGCATCTGGAAATGTGTACAGCTGTGAGAGTTTGGTTTCCTTTCTAGTGATAAATGATAGCTTCCTTGGTGAAATGCTTATTATTTTATTTTGATTTTGATTGCTTAAAGAATGACACATTTTGCTAACTTTCTTACAGCTTTAGGTCTGCAGGGGTTATGAAGGAGTAGATACTCAGGGTTGAATGGCTTTTGCAGTTGCGTTTATCACAGATTTTCCTGGGGACATTGTTTAGTTCTGTAGTTTGTTTAGTTTCCTTACTGATGTGGTTTTTGGACTACATCTACCCATTCTTTTACATTCTGACCCTCTTTCACATGATCACACACAGATTTTCCCACTCTGTCACACCCCTGACAGTTTTGTTTACGTCCATGTTATTTCAATCGGAGAGGAGATTGAGCGGCTGTGGCCTAACGACACTTTTTCGAGGTACTATGCAGGAGATTCCACCAACAGCAAACAGTTTGTCAAAGGCCGTGTCCAAGTCATTATATCTCCACACCCTCCAAGGATGTAACGCATTCTTAATGATGTCACACATGCGCAGATAAACACACCAGTCAGTGAAAAGCTGCTGGTCAAAGATTTAGTGTGTGCACTGTGAGCTTACTGCCATGGAAAACTTCATACTGAGATCCAATAAAAAGTCGTAAGAAAGTGTATTTCAAAAGATGGAAAGAGAAGGAAATGAGCTCCTGTCTCTGTCTATAACTGATTACTGTCCTCCAGCAGGAGGGAGAGAGGAAGACTTCACCAGAGAGCGCAAAGGAAGATGAGCAGCCTTTATCTTCCAGAGATGACGTTATTGCTTATCAGAAAAACAAAACAAGAGCAGATAAAAAAAAAATATTTATGGTCTAATAACGCAGAGACAGTTTTCCCATTTGAATGTTTGAGGCAGTAACCCCTTATTTCCACCGACTGCGGAACGTTTGCGGATCGGCAGTGGATATACACACGTTGACTGTAATGGAAACCTATTAACTCTGCCGCCGTTCCGGAGAGGATCCGCAGACGTTCCGCAGTCAGTGGAAATTAGCAGTAAGAACAAACATACGATCTGAACGGTACAAAATTAGCACCATCCACACGCCAAATGCTGGTAAAAATATGCAAGTGGCTGGTAGATTTTCTCCACTCACCAGCCAAAAAAGCAATTGTAATCTATTGCGTGGCTGATAAAATTTAAAAGTTCACTAGCCATTTGGCTGGTAGACAAAAATAATAATGTTGCACCCTGGATCTGAAGCTGCTTAAATCATTGCTGAACCATTTTCCTGTCACAAAGAATGTCATGTCAAACATGGATAACAACGCTACTGCACATAATAAAACGTGTGGTGAGAATGAAAAAACTATAAAAAAAAAACTATTTTACAGTACAGTTGTGCGGAAAAATACAGTGATTTACTTTTTGTTGACAGTCATTTGACCTTTTGAAATTAAATTAAATGGTCCTCACAACAGAAGGCCCCATAAAGTTTCAACTACAAAAATTATGAGGAATATAAATGCAAATGTACACTGACATTTTTATTCTAATACAACAGCTTATTACATTTTCTTTTAAGTCTTTTGGAAACAGATGGCTTTTTATGTTTTTCCTTCTTTAATTCCTCCTAAATGATGATGAAACTCAGTTCCCCATTTGACATGCTGCTGATGTTAAACAGGTTTAATGCTTACAGTATGGAAATAGAGGAAAAAGTCCACCTAAAATATGGTCTGTACAAGTAAATGCAACACTCAACCATGATTTTTGAAGCACCATCCACAGAAAATGATTGTATGTGCATAAAAGGAAACTTCCTTCACTGACTTTCATCTCTGTCTTACCTGAAAAACAGAAGAAGTGAGCAGCACATAGATGGAATTGACTTTTGATCTATAAATGGAAAGTATTTGCAGCTCTTCCATTAAGCCTCTCTCTCACACACACACACACACACACACACACACACACACACACACACACACACACAGAGCAGATGACTGCACACATAAAAGATAGAAAGATTAGAAATAAATAACAAAAAAAATAATTGTGTTTTGAATTGGCTCTGGTAAATAAAGGAACCATTTTTTTTACTCAAGTGGAATATTTATAATATAGATTATGATAAACCTAAATTAAATAAAGAATAAGGCTGGTTATATTTGTTTCTTATTGTTAAGAAATTTCTTGACCTAAACCTGTGTCCTACTAACAAGAATTGTGTGTGTGTGTGTGTGTGTGTGTGTGTGTGTGTGTGTGTGTGTGTGTGTGTGTGTGTGTGTGTGTGTGTGTGTGTGTGTGTGTGTGTGTGTGTGTGTGTGTGTGTGTGTGTCCAAAGCCAGATATTATTCCTCTGTGCAATAGCACTCCATTGTTGTCCACAAACTATTAAAACACATAAAGCCATACCTTTACACTGGCTGACATTGTTCCTTTATTACACAATGAACATGGGCACTATAGTTTTTTTTATTTTGAATCAATCCCACATACACCATCCTGCAACCATAAATACTCACTAGCTGACATAATGTGTATAAATCTGCAGCTGAAAATAACTGAAAAAACATTTACTCCTGTTTGCGTAATGTTTGCTAAAAACTACAGTGCCCAGCTGTTTTAGGAAAGCTATAAGCCTTTTTCAAAATGTTTTAAAGATTTACGTTCTTCGGTAGGAATGAATGGACTTGGGGCTGAGAGCCACACATAGGGAAGGAAAGCATTAAGAAACGGACTAACACATGATTCATTTTGGCCTTTTGATGGGATTAGTTGACATTTCCAGATTGTGATATACAGCGGGCCATCCCCTTCCTGCTGGTAGGAATACTTCCAGAATTCATTTGACATCCCTGACAAAAATATCCCAACCCCTCCCATGTACCCTGCGCTGACAGAGTCATAAATAACGTGGTGATCTGCTGGTGTGAAGAGCCATAAAAATATAGCATGTAGAAGAATCACTTTAACCGCTTGTTTTACATTCCTGGAGCTACATCTTTTTAGACCTGGATTCTGTCATTTAGTGTAAGCAAACTGGCATGTCTGGAGACAAAATGGTTGCCTTAGGTAGGCCATACACTAAGGACCATTGTGACAATGGGCTATTTTGGCAAAGCCATTTTAGCACAATACAAAAGATCAACATATAATAACAAGTCCTGGTGTTCCAGACCATTACTTGACCACTTTTTGTTCAATATGTTTCATCTGGTTCTCATTAGGGCTGCACGATATGAGGAAAATATCACATTGCAATTATTTTGACTTATATTGTGATTGTGATATGATTCACGCTATTGGAGGGAATGATCATTTTTGTATCATTATTCTCATTTTCACTGAAAAATATATAAAATAAAAAAAGATTGAAGTGTGATTTTTTTGCGAGGTTCTGTACCAAACAAAGATTTTTTTTCTTAAGTCTGTAGGATACGATTTGTAGGCCGGGACGTCTCTGCAGCACCACAATACTTCATTCAGAATGGTTTCACACATATTTTGCCTTCAACAAATATTGCACCCCCTGCGATTTGGATATTGCACTAGTTCATATTGTGATTTTGATAAAATTGCGATTAATTGTGCAGCCCTAGTTCTCATAGAGACAAATGATTGATGTGGCTCAACTAATGTCCTTGTTTTACTGGAGGAGCCTGGACCTGTATCACTATGTGACTGTTCATTATATAGTAATCTGCACATGCTCCAAAAGGTGCAGAATCTGCTGATTATAATTGTTCTAAGGTGCATTCATTTATTTATTTGCATGTCATGATAAATGTAAGATGGTTGCAGAACTTCCCACACATATGAGACTGTTTTAACAGGCCCAAAATATACTGCCTGGTCACATGCTCCACCGACTGCTCAAACAAAGAACAGACCTATCTCCAGTTAGGATCTTTAATGGGTTTTGAAAATGCATATTTGATGATAAAACAAAGTGAAATACTCAAAGAATGTTTTTCCCCCGCCACAGGCTTAAGTTTGTTGGTACAATGTCACAATCTTGACTCTTTTAGACATGTTTGTATAATGGAAAAGCTGAACATACCACCACCACCACTGGTCTGGTAAATTAACAGAAAGAATAAAGGAATTTCAGTGACGGCAGAGGTCTGTGATGCATTCAATCATCTCTTACTTTAGCACAATCTCTTCCAGACACGACTGTGAGTGTGTGTGAGAGCATTTGTTTGTGTCATTTTGTTTGTGTGGGTGAGAGCGTGATACACACACACACACACACACACACACACACACACACACACACACACACACACACACAGAGAAAGATAGTAAGACAGAGAGAGAATAAGATATAATGTACACAAGATATGGCCAGAGAGGGTTTAGAACCGAGACGACCCAACTCAGAGTAGTTTCCTGTATCTGTGTCACATGGGTTTCTCCACTGCCACACCTCTTTAGGAGGCCTCTTTACTTCACCCCATTGTCACCATGTAGTAAGTAAAAACAGTATTGGACTTATTTTTCATAAGCTACATAGCTCCTGAACATTCTAACACTAAAATGGCATTTTTCAGACGGATAAATTCTGTGAAAATTTACTTTGTTCGAGACCTGTTTCTGCCAAACTCTCACGAGATCTGGTAGCATGGATAAGCTAACATCAATTAACGCTCACGAACGCCCTAACAAAACAAATTTTCTTAATGCTAAATATGGCTTTTAGCTATGTAAATATCTAACCTTAGCAAATGCAAATACCGGTATTAACTTTTAATCCATCTAGAGCTGCAACGATTAATTGTTTAATCGATTAGTTGTCAACTCTTAAATTAATCGGTTAATTTGATTAGTCAGTTTGAGTCATTTTTTTTAAGACAAAAATCAAAATTCTCTGATCCCAGCCTCTTAAATGTGAAGATTTTCTAGTTTCTTCTCTCCTCTGTGACAGTAAACTGAATATCTTTGAGTTGTGGACAAAACAAGACATTTGAGGACATAGTCATTTTGGGCTTTTGGGAAACACTGATCCACATTTTTCACCATTTTCTGTCATTTTATAGACCAAACTAATTGATTAATCGAGACAAAAAAATCAACAGATTAATCGACTATGAAAATAATCGTTAGTTGCAGCCCTAAATCCATCCACATGACGTTCACTACACTTTCAAATGAGGTTATGCCCATTTATCAGACAGGAAGTGTGTACCGTTTCATACTATTGGCTGAAGACCTAAAGTTTAAAAATAAAAGGAAATCTGCTTTTGGCTCAAGGCTACGTTAGCTGCTACTACCATAACACATCCAAATCTGTGAACCAACTGTCGGCAATCAAGATGAATTGTGGGTTATGTAGGTAAGAATGCGTGAAATAAATAACGACAATATTTCTTGTTCAGCTGCAGCAATTTTTTAACAAAAACTGTTCATGATGAGTCCGACAATGTTAAAGGAGCATAATGCTAAATTGGTGGAGTACTTTTTTAAGGTCTTGTATAGACCAGATCTGTAAGATATATCCAGGTAATGCAACTGTTAAGTCATTGGAAATATATTCAAATGTCACAAAGGATATTTAGAAGTCTGGCTGTATTGATTCGGTCGTCGTCTTTCATTGAGTCAGCAACCACTGGAAAAATCGTGGGAATGAGGGAAACTTTGTGATGACTAAGCTAAACGCAGCTTCTCAACCTATCAAGTCCCATGTGGCTGTGAGGGCGAAATCTGAGCAAACACGGAAACACTGGTCGTTGTTAACCACATCAGACCCCCGGATGACTCATCCCCGAGGAAGCTCAAAGGGGTGTCTGGATGGTGAGCATGTGTGTCTGTGTGTGAGGGTACTGTATGTGGGAATGTGGTTTTTGTGTCCTCTGTAACAGAAATCTCTGTGTCCTTGGTGTTTTGAGAAAAGTCCTTAAAGTCGTCTGAATCTTGGTATTTGTAAACATTTTGTTGGAGGGAGTGAATATTGGACTGCATTGCCAACGATCTCCCAGTAATCTTTTCTGACATTTTGCACAAGCACTGTTTAGAAAACAATCCAACCCAGCATTTATGCCTTTTTGAATTTTGTGAGAAAACATTTCCTTGGGCATTAAAATGACAAAATCAATTCAAGAATGCAGCCAAGTCTTCAAACTATCTTGTCTATCGGTGCAAGTTTTTCTCTTTTGCTGACTCCTCAAGCAAAAAATGTTTGTTTCACAACAACGTCAACCACTCCAATGGCAGCTGTGTCTTCCAGAGGTCTCCTACCTAATCAATAATTCATTTTGGATGAAGTTGTGACAGCCTGATCAAGTGTTTGTAATAAAGAACAACAATCGAAGCACACACACAGGCAAGTTTCCAACTCAGACAGACAGACAGTTTATTGTTCCGAACCGTTTGGAGCATTATATTTTAATAATGACTAATATTGTCTCTTTTCATCTTAAGCACGAAATACTGTGGTTTTGTGAAATGTTTGAAGAAAATGGAACACTTTTGAATTGCATTTCTGTTAATGCTTTCCAATTATGAGCTCCTTGGATGTAGGACAAAATCCCACATTTTGAAAACATCTCAGCAGGAAAATCTAAATCAGCCCTTACCCTGAGGAAACATACTGCTGTGTGTCAGGCTTTACATAATCACTATTTTTTTCAAAACTAACTGTATCTGGGTTTCAAAATGAGATCTGACTGAGAGACACGTGTATGATGCTGTGCATCATAACACAGTCCCAACTAATCGATGATGAAAGTGAACTACTTTTAAAAATCTATTGAATCGATTAGCTGTTGTAGCCCTATTGCTAAATAATATAATAGCATGACACATATACACAATAAATGTCTCTTCATACCATTAATCCGGTTCCACAGTGAAGAAACAGATGAATAAATAAGATGAATATCAGGTCAAACAAAAGAAAGTCTTGCCAGTTTCATTTACTACAAACATGACAAGACAACCTTGTTTAAAAAAAAAAGGATCTTACTCTTTAACAGAAAGGTCAAGCTCTTTAGAAATCCTTTCCATAATGTTGTCAGACACTTAGAATATTAATCTGAGCCTGTCAATGGCAAAACAAGCACTTTTGTGAACGTAAATAAAAGCTGCACAATTGCCCTATTAACTTATGTTGTAGCTTGATTCGCTGACTGCCGACAGCAGCGTTCTCGCTTAATACTGGACCAATGTCAGGGACTGTTGTTCCCATCAGTCACTTAGACACAAAAACATAGGAAAAAAGGGTCCAGGTTGAAAAACACAGAGATTACCCTTTAAGTGCATTCATCTAAAATGCAACTATTCCTCTAATGTTGCTTCGTAGGTCTCTCACATGTCGATCCTCTTCTTTGTTGCTAAATACAACTCATGAGACTCAATCCCCCAAAAGAATGCTAATCATGCTTTTCCCCAGCCACAATTACACAACCAAAACAGAGGTTTTTGGTTAACTGGTCAGGGAAGGATCAATTAACATAAATGGCTGGTGTAATTGAAATGAGCAATTAGCAATACTTAGTCTCTCATTAAATATTACAAGACAGATTTACTGTATGTAGGTAAGAGTTATGGTAGAGTGGGGTTAGTCAGCCAGCTGGCAACGGGCTAAAAAATATGCAACAAACATTTTTTCCACCCAACAAACGTGCATGAAAAAGCTCGCACATACACACTCTCCCACTTTCTGTCTCACTTTGTCCTTTATTCATGCACACCAAAGTCCATATATTTTTGTTGCTGTAAGTGTAACTGCAATAACAACATAATGTCACTCATCAAACTAACAATGTAAATGTGTTTGTGAAACATCCAAAAGTCCTTAGGACAACTGCAAATGACTGCACAAACAAAAAAATTAAACTCTGGTTAGAAAATAAACAAAGTCCTTTTTTATCCATTCAAAGACAAACCCCTAATGCTGTCTTTAAATTAGATCACAGGCCACAGACAACAAAGACTTTCTTTAAAAAGTCTACAACACATCCCGTTTTTCACTGATCCATTACAACTGAAAAGCATGGCTTTATAACAGGCCACTTCTTTAAAAAATCCTTTTGAACTGCACATTTTATTCATCTTAGCAGGAAATTGAAACTGAAAGGCCCCAAACTGCTTATTCTCCTATACTGAGTCACTGCCTGTGTTGATAAAATATTCCTCCGTAAAATGTGATAATCCTTTGGTGACTTACGATCATTGTATTTTTGGCTGTACTGTACGCAGGATCAGAATCTAAATAAATAGAGGAAAGGTAATGAAAGATAAAAACATTGTGTGCGCTCATATTGTACACATGGCATCTAGCCAGCTAAAAACATACACCAATGATAACAAGTGTTTGTATGGGCGGGTCCCCATTCTATTTGTTTGCCATGAACGTCTACGAGGACGAGAAGCATGAGCGTGCACACAAGCAAGCTGGCAACATGAAACACATTCCTACTGCTGGTTTCACGCTTTTCCGTGTAATGTGACAAAGGTAAATATGTATTTTTTGAAGGTGTGATTTGTAATGAGTGAGCAGAGACAACAAAGGCGTAAGAACTGATGGCTGTGATTACATTTCATTCATTTAGCCATCAGTTACACAGCAGGGGAATAAATCATACAACAGATTTATGGCAGCCAATTAAACAGCCTTCGGATGGATGACAGAATAATTTTGTAATTTTAAAATTGTGTTTTGACTTTGTACATCATGTGATGCACAGGTATAACACTTAACAATAATAATTGCTCTGTTCTATTTAGGTGTGCCAGTAAGATAGTGAGCCAGCACACTCATACTGGAAGAGTAATCTGTTGTGTTCTGTGCTGAGATAGTTGGTCCAGAGGAGTAGTTAGAATGTCTTCATACTTGGGAATGCGGTATATAAAGGATGCTTCAGACACATCAAACACACCTGGTTAGTTCATAATGCGTTATAAGATATAATTTATGGTTATGCATTGTAACCCTAGTTCTATGAGCACAGGATGAAACGTGTTTGGCCTTTTTCCATGGTATCAGCCCTATTTATATAGGTGCTGAGACAATTAAACAAAAGTTAAAATATAGTTAAAATACACACTCGTTATTCTATTTCACACAAGCTTTACCCTACAGTGAGCCCCATAGGCTCATCATTTATCATAATAACCTGTTTTTTTCACTTATTCTGAGTAAAGGCTCTTAGCAGTTAGGCACTAACAGTCAGTAGTGATATTCAAAGATAGCCTTAATGGGTATAGTATTATTCAGTTAACCCTTACTTTGAATTAAGGGCTTATTTAAGGTAGCTTCTATATACATGCAAACAAAAAGGGTAAGGATTGTGGGTAACAGTGTCAGAAATCAAGGGGGTGCAAAGGGCAAAAATGTGATTAAAAAATGTGATTGAGGGGCATAAATTGCCCCCAAGATTTCTGGGGGAAAAAAATTGAATAATTTAAAAATGTAGGCCAATATCCTAATCCTACATTAAGCCATCATTTTATTTTCATTCAATTTATTTAATTTCCATTTCCATCTCTAACACTTGCACAAAATGCACTGTTACATATAAAAGCACTGATAATAGCAATAGTATGCTTTTTATTTACTCATGTTGGCACAAGGATTACTGTATGTATTTTAATGTGGGCTCATTTCACATTGCTCAAAAAACAGCAACTGTATGCACTAATTACTAGTTTTATTATATTTAAAACTATATATTAAATATAGTTTTTATTTGCTACACTGGTGGGTAATGATCATCATTAATAAAGAAAACATAGCACTTTAGTGCATACAGCAAACCAATACCTACATGCCTGGTCTATTCTGTGTATGCATGGGCTACACTGTAAGCCCACAATACTCTGAGTAATGATAATGTGTTGAATAAGACCCACTCAAACAACTGAATTCCTTCCTGAACACAACAACTGTTATGTCTCCTCGATGCAGCCATTTCACAGAGCGGCTGCCTGTGTGGTACAGAGTGGTAGTGGCTGGAGGTGTGCTAAATCAAAGTACATCTTTTCAGACATATTGTCCATCACAAATAGGGTGCTGGATCAGCATTTTGCTTTCCCTCTGAATTAATAACTCACCTCAGTGGGTCTATTAAAACAAAATTGGTCTCTCTCATTGTCTGCTAAGCAAGTCAAATTAAACTAGTAATAGCCTATACATATACACATATACACACATATAGTTATTTACTCTCCTTTTTTATTTATATGTCTTTGGAATGTGAAAATAATTACTTTATCCACCAAATAACTGCAAAACTTTCAGTTTCAAAATGTTATCACAGGTCATTGGCATTTTAAACCAGGTAATTGGCACATTGGCGGGTAATTTTCTCACATTGCAGCACACTGGCACAGGTCATCCTTGCCTCTCTAAGTGACGTCAGATGCTGACTTCAGCCGTGGCAGGGTCGCAGGCAGTGGGTCAGCCCGTTGGCAACGCATCCAGTTCAGATTAACAGTAACAGTACGCGACAGGGCTGAGAGGCTTTGAGCTCTCTGGGGCAGAGGATTAACTACCGACTGCTATACCTGCAGTGTCTACCTACAAACAAACTAATGCTGTCCCAATCCCATACTACTGTACGTACTAATATAAAAGGGGTTTAGAGTATGTATGTGGTTACACTGGGAAAATGACAAAATTGAGTATAATCAAAGATGTCAGTAAGAGGTAGCTACTCACAGATGCACATTTTAAGATCACAGAGGTGATTCAGCTCCAGGAGCATCTCTGAAAGGAAGAAAAACAAAGCATTGAGTCTTGGATAACCTATTTTCTTTTGTAAAAAAAAAAAAAAAAAAAAGAAGAAGAAAAGGAAAAAAAGGGCATGCCACTGATTTTACACACAAAAGTCAGTTTATTTGTCATGGAGAATACTACTCAGCCTGTGAAAACAGTTGTTTAATGCATGCTCTAGGCTTGAGCTAGAAAGATGAGGGTATTTAACAGAAAGGGGGGTCTGATGACAGATGTTATTGAGTTGCATTATGTGGATCCCCAGTTCTTCAACTTTCTGTATGTGAGATACAAAATTTTGGCAGTATCCTTTAAGTTTGAAAAGTCACATTTTGATTGACATTTGCCATTGCACATCTTGTGTCATTTCCTGTCAGTGAAAATGGTACTGTACATGTATTTGTTGTCTACTATCTGCAAAAATGATGTATTACTGTAAAAAGATTGGCATAGCACATGTATAGATTAGCGTAGTATCAGTATTTGCCAGTAGTTCTATGAATACTGACATTTTTAATTTATATTTGAGCAAATAAGCAGGACAAACAGCATCTAACCAACCACAACCTTATGTCATGAGCGTGACAACAGAAACGAGCAACAAAAACGTCAACAAAATCGAACAACAATGTATCAGATTGTGTATTATAATAAATCATTGAGAGAACTGAATTTGGATTTATCTATGAGTCTTTGGAAGCCATCAGGTTTGTTTTACTCATTCGATATCTATCGTTTATCTATAAACTTCATCAATGCAAACACAGGTGTCACTCCACAACAGCATTACATGCAACAATATATTACATTTGATAAAGCTTTGAGCTTTTCATTAACTATTTCTTGTTTTCTGACGTCTTCACTGAGTGTGACTGAAAGGTTGGTCGGAAGAAAACAAACAGGCCAGAAAAGAGACCTCAAGCTAATTTAAATTCGCAGTCTATTGGCCATTAACCATGTCCCTGTTATGGGCTTATTGGCAGGGCTGGTCCTGAACCAGCTGTAAATATAATTAGTGACCACATTGTGCTGGAAGTGCCTCATGTTGACTCCAGCTTTCCAGGCCACACAGTTGCCGACCCTCTCCGTTGGCTACCCCTCAAACTTCTTATACCACTAAAAATGATCTAATAACTTGTTTTGTGTAGCCGTATTTCTTTTAATGGATTTTCATTACACCATCCACCATGACGAATTTTACTCAACACAGTCAAAATAAGTGGCTGCCCCGGGGGTGCCAGCGAGGAAAAATCCCGAGAATCAGATTTCCTGAAGTTACGCCAAGTCCAGCTAGCATTAGTCTTAAGAGAAAAAATGTTTCCCTCAAAATATTATCATACTCTTACAGACGTAGACAGCAATACTGTTCACATCATGAATGCACATTCATCGCTATGTAGGAGCCCATAAAGTGGGTAATTAGGTGCTTGTAACAGTGTTTCTCACTGTCATTTAAATATATGTAGTTGAACAACAAGTGGATTTTTACAAGTGGAGTTTGGTCAAAAGGTTATTGGAGTCCATTTGCCGCTGTGCATGTGGTGTAATTAAATGTGTTGTGAACAGAGCGTGATGACATCACCACAGGGTTACAGAGAAAATATATTCAACAAAAAGTGTCAGATAAAACACATTGTTGCATTTTAAGAACTACTTCAGATGAAAATCAATCTTCGTTTAATTATCTGCAATGTCCAGCAGTTATTTAACAGACTTGGTTTTCTATAAGTTCATGAAGCAACAGTTTTTTTAGGATCACCGCATAGGTTAACGGTATAGCAAAAGCCAGGACAAAGAATGTCATTCCTTATTAACAGAGGCTGCAGCTTAGAGCCGAGACTCAGATTTCAGATTTCATTAGAGGAGAAGAAGAGGGCAAGCCAAGCAATTGAAGCAGTGCCTTCTGCCTCCACACTTAGCTTGGGTTAACCATTCAGCTTTTAGATTTACTACTGCAGATAATTATAATACTCACCATTTTAAATGATGTGGTTGGTCGGCCCTCCCAGCACGCGAGATGTAATAATTACTGCTATTTTTCATTTTAGAAAGCCCTTATCAGAAAATCGCCACCATTACATTTTATCTTTACTTCTCTGGAACTGTGGTTCATACATTATATATATATTATCACATACTGATGCTTGCTGCACTGATTAACTGATGTTTCAAGAAGCACTTGTCCGGAAGTGATTTAATAAAGATTACTTTTACTGGAATTATTTGCAAGGCCGCCAACAATTAAAACTTTTATACCCCTCCGTCATCTCAAAAACATTTTAAATAATTCCCCCCTACCTGTCTGTAACTGCTTTAACCAATTATGTTTGTTCATTGTTGTGTTCTGTTTGTGTCTGTTCCTGTTATACTGCAATATTATATTCTTTTTAGTACAACTGTAAACAGGGCGTCGCTGCATGCTCAGTCAACCTACCCTACATAAATAAAGGTTTGTGTGTGTGCGTGTGCGTGCGTGCGTGCGTGCGTGCGTGCGTGCGTGCGTGCGTGCGTGCGTGCGTGTGTGTGTGTGTGTGCGTGCGTGTGTGCGTACGTGCGTGCGTACGTGCGTGCGTGAAAAAGCACACAATAGAGTGGGGAAAATTAAAAACATAAGCGAAACTGCCTCGGGAAGATGTTGAATGAAAATGGTTAAGAGTTGAGAGTAAACTGAATAAATATAAACTTATTGGAGCAGGAGGTCTGGCTAAGAGGTGGAGGAAAAACAAATTAGAAAGAAAGAAAGAAGGAAAGAAAGAACAAAAGAAAGAAAGAAAGAAAGAAAGAAAGAAAGAAAGAAAGAAAGAAAGAAAGAAAGAAAGAAAGAAAGAAAGAAAGAAAGAAAGAAAGAAAGAAAGAAAGAAAGATAGACAGAAAGAAAGAAACAAAGAAAGAAAGGTGTACCAGTAACAGTATAACAGGAAAATTAGTGCTCCATCATCAGCCCTGCGTTGAGGAACTTTCTGCATGTGGGCCCTTCTGGCCACACACACTACAGCAGTGGAGGGGTTCCCCTTACACAGAGGCCAAATGAGGACACTGTGTGGAGGAAGTACTGAATCTCAGTACTTAAGTAAAAGTACAAATAACCAGAGACATATTTACTTTAGCAAAAGTAGAAGTACCACAATGACAACCCTACTTAAGTAAAAGTAAAAAGTACCTGATTTTAAATGTATTTTAAGTATTAAAAGTAAAAGTACTTCCATAATGATTTATTCTCTTAATGTCTATATTCTAATAATTAAAAAAAGAAAAAAACAGTATGGGTTGTGGCATTTTAATTAAGTTAGTGTTAGGTTAATGTAATTGTGCTTACCATCTGTGGCCCAGTTTACATTCTGACTTATAATTCTGGTTATCTATCAGGGTGATCTGCATGAAGCTCGACTTTACATTATTTCCCACGGGACAGTGAATGCTGCACACATTTATCTAGCGAGTACACACGGGCTTGGACAACAAGCACGTGGCTTCACAGCTGAGGAGGACCGGGAGTGTTTTTAAGATAAATATACGGGTTGTATATTAACCCTATGTAAACGGATGCTTCACATATGACCAAGCAGAGTATCGGGAGCAGCAGCGGTAACAGGAGCAGCGGTAGTACCGGGAGCGGTACGCACCTGGCCAATAAATGCTCTTGAAGGGCAGGTCTTGGCATGACGTTTTGGCAGGGGGAAAAACTGAACAGAAAATGTAACGAAAATGTAACGGAACGTTGTAGATATGTAGTGGAGGAAGTATAGATAATTGCTGCAAAATGTAACGAAGTAAAAGTCAAAAGTATGCACTGTTGATTCTACTTAAGTAAAGTACAGATACAAAACAATATATAATAATATGTGTGTGTGTGTGTGTGTGTGTGTGTGTGTGTGTGTGTGTGTGTGTGTGTGTGTGTGTGTGTGTGTGTGTGTGTGTGTGTGTGTGTGTGTGTGTGTGTGTGTGTGTGTGTGTGTGTGGCTCAAATCCTGTTTTTATGAGAAGCGGTAAAAGCCAAGTTATTCTCAAGCTGTGCCCTAATGTCACAGCTTGTGAGCCACTATACAGAGAGGGATTAGCTACTGATCGAAGCCTAGTCATCAGCCTAATGCATATGCCTTTCAAATTAAAAAGAAGAATGTGAACAGCTTCTGATAGAAAGGACCTGATCCAGATTACACATAAACTGGGAAAGAAAATGACTCAAGGCAATTTGACGCAATTGGAGAAACTATAGTTAGGAGAGGAGCACTAATGAAAGTCGTTTATGGGAAACTGTTGCACTTTTCTGCATATAAGAACAATATAATCCACTGTGCTTAACCTGAAACAAAAACTCCAACTGATTTAGTACTGCTTTAGGGTTCATGTGCATTGTGCAGAGATTTGTCTGTCATCACACATGGGTTCACATGCATATTCACCTACAGCCCATAGACACAGAGAAACCATTGAGAAAAGTAAGTGCATATGCACACTGAGAGCCAAATCTCTTTAAGCTTGTAATTTCCTGGCTGCATGTGTTGAAAAAGAGGCAGGACATGGAGAATACATCTATCTGTGCAGGCTGTTCTCATGAACCATTCGTACATATAGCTACAAAAACTAATGCACTGTAATTTGTATGTATTCCACATATTTATAACTGTAAGACCCAAATTAACTGCCGCAGTATAAGGTCGCAAACATCCGCGTAGGGAGGAAGTCAGGTAGTGGATGGGTCTCAAACACAGGACTTTTTAAGCAGTGGAGCTTAAAAAGTTGGAGTTTGTGTCCCGGAAGAAGTTGAGGGAAAAAACACAAGACTTTTTCCCGTGAAACGGGGGCGCGTTCAGCCCCGACCAAAACATAGCAAATCGGTGATCGCGCACCACCCCTACCCCTCCTCCACACAGTTCCTAGTAGCGTTTATCCCGTCAAATGAAGGAGGACACGGAGGATTAAAAAAAAAACACGAGAGACTCTTCAGAAGAGGTAATTATCTTGTAATTTGTATGTTCTCTTCGTCTCCAAAGCTGAACGCTGCTGTTGTCCTTTCTCAGTGGTGACGTAAAATGCATCACTAGAGCTACTGCTTACGAAAGTCGCCAGACACCATTTTGTTAACATGGCCATACTGAGAAATACAGAGAGTTTTTTGGAGCTAATAGGCTTAATTAGCTTTGTATCAACTTATTTGGCAGTGGCTTGAATGTAACGGATGTTCATTAATATAAAATAGTCATGCACACTAGCTTTAATACATCCATGGTTGCACGCCATGCACACCGTTTCGAGGCAACATGCCGATCAACCTGGAAACCGTAGCAAAACAGTTATGGCCTTGTTCCATTTAGGTGGGCCAGGTCCCTTGTATGAGCTAGCATGCCGGCCCTGCTCACTGGAATGGCTGTGACACACTAAATAGAACGGGACCATAATGACTTTGATCAATTTCACCTGTGTTTGCCCTGCTATGTCTACATGGCTGCTGTAAAAGGGCCCATTTTGTGAGATATCATGCAAATTGTTGTGCATAAGTTTTCATACGATATCAAACTAGCCAGTTCATGAGAGTGCGTTGTTCTGTGCTACTCCTCTCACATATCATCAAAAAAACGCCCGAATGACAACAATGGATTGATGTGTCTTCCAGTGATGGATGAGTTTTTCTGCATATGCGAATATGTGCAAACAGATACTTCATGTTGCAAGACTATGACCCAGTTACAGGAGGTCCGTGTTTAAAAAAAATGACCACGTTACTAGCAGAATGTTTTGGAGAAGTGGTATTTCCCAAAAGGCTTTTTACAGCAGTGCACCGCTCCAGAGTTACGTGGAGATTGGTTCATCCCAGGTGGTTGACTGTGAATGCGGTCTACAGAAGGACGTTTCCCTTACAGAGATTTTGGTGGTTTGTGCACAGTGGGTTCCAGCATAAATCATAATCTCTGATGGATGCTGGGGGGGGCTAAAATGAGATACTGTGGTGTGGCTATGCTGGGTTGGAAGTTGGGAAATGTTTACCCTTTTGAAAATGTCACTGCCTGGTGTAAAATGAAATATGAAGACCATAAAGAGTGATATAGTGTGTACGATTAACAGACACTAACTTTACAAGCCGTGAAAACACAACATAAGGGACCGAGTGGGAAGTGAAGTGAAAGAAAGAGCAAACAGGACAAGAAGGAAAAAGAAAAGAAAGAAAGAAGCTAAAGTAAGAAACTAGGAAGGGTGAAAACAGGCACTTCAGTCACCAACATTTAAACTCTACTTTTGCTTACTTTTGCCACTTTAACACACACACACACACACACACACACACACACACACACACACACACACACACACACACACACACACACACACACACACAAGAGTACATTCAAATACAGGCTGAACAACCACAACTCAATGGGACTCACTTTCCAGATGTCACATGAGCGATACCGCTTTACACAGAAACTCTGCCTCACTGTATTACAACCAAGAGTTGTTAGTGCACGATTCAGGGCTGTTCTAATATTAAGTGTGTTTATTCACCCCGCATTCTGCAGCCAACCCAACCTTCCAGGTTGCCCTGATGTGGTCGGTAGAGCTACAGACCAGTAGTCCTTTAACATTTCTCATTAATGACTGCCAACGTGTCCACATTCTGTGACACATGTCACAAATGTGTGCCACATTTCGAATAAGCCAAACCAAAGGACCACACAGATTTGAGAGAGTGTGTGTGTGTGCTTTTTGTAATCACAAAAGGTTATTAACCTACAAACAAACACTGCACCTATAAGCCTAAATGATGTTCTTCTCCAACACCATACACGTTCTTGCTCATCCTGATGCCAGTATGGGGAGAATGCGCTTAAGATTGTCAATTTTAGAAATGAGAGCTTTGCTGTTGCCTGAGCAAGTACCGTAATTGCAGTGCAATTGCAGTCATGAACTGAACAATAAAGGCAAATATGGAATACATTGTGCCAGAGGAAACAACTTGCAAAGAGTTCTTTCTAGTGTAGTAGTGTGCATACAGAATTCACCATTGAATTTACATATATTACCATTCATGCCAAATTCAGCGAACAGTAGTGCCGCTCTTTCTAGATTATAGGTCAACATTTACATATAACCACAGCTAAACCGTGAATGTGAATATTCTATCTTTCATCTGCAAGATATCTAACAGCGTTGAACCCCTAGACTGTATATAAAGGTTTAACCACGCTGCAGCCAAGAGGAAGGGAAAGGACAGAAAACTGCCACTGTTTTTTACACCAGGACATAAATGACTTGTATTGAGTTTTGAGTTTATTTTGTTGTAGTTGAGTTTGTTTGTTTGGAAAATCATACTCATTTGATTTGGCTCATGCATGGTCCTCAGCTAGATTCAATAGATAGATTTATGCCTCAGATTCACAACTACATTTTACTCAATCTTTTTTTTTGTAATTCACTTGTGATGTAGTGTTTGTACAGTGATAATAAAACTCTGTCAGTGACATAGGCCTACTGCAATATGAAGTGAATTATCAACAATATGACTTAGCCAAAACAAAGGAACTAGTTGACTTACTGTAACAGAGTTAGGCTTCCTTTAAAGAAACCTCATCTCTCCAGCAGGAGAACTGGTATGGTAACAGGGGCAGACCACTGGAAGATCCAACGATAGCTTGACAGCACCATCTAGTGGGATGACCCGGGCAGAGACGACAGGGGAGAACATATCACCAGCAACCTGCAGAGCCAAAGTAGATGGATTTAGACCAGTGGTTCCCAATTTTTACAGCCCTGCCAGATGAACTCACCTACCATTAACTCCCAATGTATGTTCTAAATGTATAACACTATACATTATAATGTATGCTTATAAGTCATGCTTGTTGAATTGTCAATGTTTAGGCTGGTTTGGTCAGCAATCGTACTAGCAACGTTAGGCTAAGTGGAGTGAAGCTAATTGTTTGGCCATTTATCTATTAGCCTAATTCTAGCTATTGTTACTATTTACTCATTACCTTTATAGCTACCTATTTTAACCGTTTAGCCATTGCTTTTAGCTAATCATTTGAACTGTTCAGTTATGTATTCCTACCCTTTATTCGTTACTTTAAGCTACCTTGTCACAAGGTTAGCTTAAATTGAAACAATTGAACACAAGGTCCTTGTGTTCAATTGCTAACTAGTTTACACGCACTCGTATGTTCTGGTGTTACAAATGATATATTAATTTAATCGATTAACTCTTACACAAACCGCCCATGTAATCAGATTGATTACGTCATTTAGTAACTTAATAAGTTAGTTTAGTTATTAGTAGCAAATACCGAGGAGGAACAGATGAAAGTAAGCGTCTTTGACAAACTGAGCAATGAGCTGCCAACTGTTGCCGTGCTGCGCACACACACTCACACTCTCACTCTCTCTCTCTCTCTCTCACACACACACACACACACACACACACACACACACACACACAAGAGTCAATTCTCGCATGCGCAATGCCATCTGGCACACACACACACACACACACACACACACACACACACACACACACACACACACACACACACACACACACACACACACACAAGAGTCAATTCTCGCATGCGCAATGCCATCTGGCTTCTCGATGTCTAGGAGATTGGAAGTAGATGATGCGGCTGAGCGGCCGGCACGGACTGAATGCATAACTGGCGCATCTTAGTCATAGCTTTTCTCTTGCCTTGTCTAGTTTCTTGCCAAATAGCTGTTTAATGTCGAAAAGTAACCGGAGCGGTGTAGAAACTGATTAGCAGTAACGGCAGAATAAAAGCGAAGCAGCAACTGAGAGGAGTTGGGCATCAAATTGCACCGGATGTCATTACACGCTCTTAAATATCGAGAACGTAAGTAACTGTATCGTTTTTTAACATTTTGTGTGTGCGTGTGTGCGTGTGTGTGTGTGCGTGCGTGCGTGCGTGTGTGTGTGGCGTTGTCGTAATTTAGTTATGGGCATGCTAAATTCTATTCCTGCATTTACATTAAAAACCGGCTAACTCCCGGTTTTAGTCTGATTTTGGGGCTTAATTAAGAAGCCTTGCTGGAAAAGAGCCCAGCCCTTTGTCCACGTCAAATCAATTCCTACGTGGGTCGAGGAAGACACTTTTCAAAACAATTTTATACTTTGCTAGCTAATACTTTCTCGTTTTCATTCGCCTTCAGCACCTTTCACTCACCCACCTGTTGACTTAAGCCTGGGCAAAAACGCACATTTAAAATACACTTGAGTTCACCTAAAATCTCTGAGATAATGATAGTGTAAATGATTACTGGCTGTGGGAGAACTACATCTTTTTAAAACAAATAAGGCTATCTGTGAGTTTTTTGTTGTTATTATTATTGCAAAATTACAATAACAGTGTTATTCTAACAGTGTGCAAGTTCTCTCTTCTCTTCATGAACAAGGCATTTGTTAGTTTGTCATAGCACATGCAGGCAGATAACCATCAATTGGGCTTGTGTGTCGTTGGGCATTTGTACTTACAGAAGGCCTACATCTAAGCTCGTTTATCAATTGAATGTAAGCCTCTTGAGCGGTCCGAGCGAAACCTGCTGACACATGCGCCCCTGTCTTTTTGTGTGCGTACATACCGGGGAACCCTCTATCAGATGTCCCTCCGCGGCCCACGGCCCACTGGAACTAAACTAAACTCTGGCTGGGTATGTTGTTATATGAAGTCCTGCAACAAAAATATTCTAGTCTATTCTGCAGGCTACCGAGTCCTCACACCCATGTGTAATATTGGTCTAAATACTCAGCACTTTCCTGCCAGCGAACACTCGTTGGTGGACAGTAACCAGTCACTTTATACAGAGCAATTAATTATTGAAAGGGAACCTGATCGGACGCATCGGATTAATTAGATTCTTTTAGCTCTCAGGTGGATAAGAAGTGTTTGTTATGTAATGCTGCTTTATTAAAGTCAATGAGGTGCACGTTTCTCTATTGATGTAGGCCTACTATGGGTACATAGTAAAATCTAACTAAAAGTTAGTACTAATGGTAATTAGTACTAACTTTTAGTTAGATTTTTATGTCATATTTATCCTGTTAGTAAGTTAAAAGGGGTTAATAGAGAAAATATTAACTATCTGTGTGAAAGAGAAAAGTGTCAGAAAAAAGAGAAAAACATATTACCCAACATCCTCCATTCATTGTACTACAATTATGTCCAACTGTTGTGACTGGCCAGCTATCATAAGAATCAATGGGACGTGCATTAGCCTCTTGTGGAGGTTAATGTTACCACACTGTTTCAAATGAGGGCAAGAGAAGAGAAGCATGATATGTTCGATTAATGGAAAAAGAACAACGTTATCCATTCATTTATGAGCTGAATTATTCCATTCTGTGGTGTATAATATGACACCGTATTATACAAATCCCTCTCTAAAAGGCTCTCTCTTGTGAATGTTTTCACTAACATATTAACTGTAGGAACTCAACACCCTGAGAAGTCAGTTTGATATGCTGAAAGTGTTGGCTTTAGTCTAGACATCTTTGGCATGATAAGTATGCGCCCATCAACAATTAGCAAATATGTGATTCAGTGCATTTACAGGAACATTTGTAGAGTGTGACACATACTAAAATGCTTATGTAGCGTAGCTCCTCATGCTACTAGTTACACTGATAGGATACGTATGGCCTGTAATTTAATTTGGGTGGTTCTCACTGACGTTGCCTCTGTTGCCTCTCTCTCTTTCTCTCCCTTTCTCTCCCTGCCACAGTATAATCAGGACCAAAGGCAGAGCCATGGAGGTTGTAACGCATTTTGTAAATGACACTGTAGAATTTTACAAATGGGGCCTTACTATAGCAGGTAAGATCTTTACAATCACTTGTTTCTAAATCACAGTGAGTCACTTCAGATGTAAGATTATTGAAAAAAAAATGTCTATTATCTGTCATATAAATGATTTGTTATGACAAATTAGTGGTCACCAGCTTACTTGTTCAGATAGGGGAGTGCACATCATTATAACATTCAGGTTGTTTCAACCCCCCACTGCATACTTTATGTAATATAGTCAAGCTGGGGACTTACTTAAAAAAACTGTTGATGTCCTGTGCACTGTCCCTATGTCTTTACAATAAGGCTGGTAAGGAAGTTGTTATCATTACTCATGCATAATGTCATCAGAAACAAAAGTGCAAAAAGAACGAGATTGTTCTTGAACTTTTCCTTTAACTGATCATCAGAATGCTACAATGTAATTATCTAGCACAGGGCTTACCTGATACACTTGTATCACACCAAGTGTCATAAGAGTTGTGGGAGAGGGCCTGTACAGTAGTTGTGGGGATGTGACAGTTAACTATAGTAAGTAAGCTTGATACTGCATGCATTCCATGTGTGTTAAACAGTTATGTTGTTTAACATCATACCACACATTCTCCCACCATTAAAATGAACCCCTTTTTCCTCTAGACAAGAGGGTGGAGAGCTGGCCGATGATGTCATCTCCCATCCCCACTCTGGCCATCAGCTGCCTGTACCTGCTCTTCCTTTGGGCGGGGCCTAGATACATGCAGGACCGCCAGCCCTATATACTCAGGAAGACCCTCATAGTCTACAACTTCAGCATGGTGGTCCTCAACTTTTACATCGCCAAAGAGGTAAGGACATATAGATTACTTCATGCATTACAGTAGTTCACGACTGAAAACACAGACAACAATACGTTTTCCCTATACAAGTGTTACTAAATGGCTTTCCCTCAGGCTACATCAGAGCAACACTGTGTGACAGTCAGTCTTGGCTTTGCACTCAAATATGAATATTATATGCAGAGACATTTTCCGCATAAACATTACCAGACATAAAATCACTGAGTACTATGTTTATATATGTTCATAGACTATGTAGATCTAATAGGTTACAAAACATGTAACTTAAAGCAACATGATGCCCATGGACAGCTGTACACGTGCATTTGTTGACAATCTGAAGGATTTGAAATTGGAAAAATAGCGATATGGGGCACTGAATTTGATGAATTTATTTTTTATCGGACCAGAAATAAGACAAGAATTAGCTAGCTAGCGCACCCCGCAGGCCCTCGATCTCCCTCCCCACTGCTAGGAGACTCCTTTGCCGGGAGGAAAGCAGGAGGCAGCTCTGGAGATGGACCTTCAATTAATGGCTGTAGCAACTCGAGCCACTGAAATCCCAGAGCCGGGGGTCTTATCCTGGACTGCCCAGACTCAGCTCAGAATCAGCAAACCTTCTGTTGCTGCTGTTACACAGTTAGACCCAGCACTGCCACTGGCCACCAGCTCCCATGACCCTCGGCGCTGGGGTTAGGGCTGGCTGAATTTGAGATGCTGCAGCTGCTAACTGTAGGTCTGTCTACAGAGTAGTCTCGCATTGCCAGACCTTCCTCCACAGCGCTGCGGTGGAGGGTCTGGCTAGTCCACACAACATTCCGGGATGGGAGAAAAACATGCTCTGGTTTATTGGCAGCGCCGGACTTAAATGACGCTGCCTCAAGTAGCCTCAAGAAGGAACTTGTTTTGGTGGAATGTGTACGTTCAAAAGTTGTTTTAGTCTAAACAGAAAACTCAGATTGGACAGATAGTCTAGCTAGCTGTCTCCAGTTACCCTGCATAGATCTGAGGAGCAGTTAACCATAGTCCTCATAAATTGACCTGAGCTTAAAATGCCAACACAAAGAAAGCGAAAGGTGACAGACATCCGGCCGAAAATTAGGGACATCCGGCAGGATTTCAGACAATCCCGGAAATGAAACGTCATCGATATAGACTATCTACAGAAACAGCCCCAGAGCCGGGGGACTTCCCCGACTCCCTCTCGGATCAGCAAACTTTCTGCTGCTGCAATAAGCAATGGTGCTTATAGAGGAAAGCTATGTTAACTCCAGCTAATTATGCATGTTTCATTTTTCTAGTTGCTCACACAGAACCTACAAAGGCTAGAAAAGACAATAAGGATGGTGTAGAGAAGATTACACCAGTGCGAGTACCATATCTACCACCAGTGATCCTGCTCACTGTGACAAACCGACTGCGTAAAGAGACAAAACAATTCCTTGCCGTTGAACCACTTAAATTTGCCATTGTAATGGTTGAACAGTACGTTTTATGTACAGTATGGGCGTTCACTTTACATATTATCTCAACCAAGCACCTGGCAAGTGGTTGTGCATCTGAATGCCTTTTTTTTTTTTTATTTATTTACAGCAAATAATCTAAAAATCCTAAATGTCTAATAGCTCTCTGCTGGTTTTATAGAGAACTCAAAAACACTTTAGAAAGAGTGTCTACGGGGATTACTTTTGTGCACTGGATTAGTTGTTGCTTTCTCCATATCTCAGGAAATGTCAACCATTTTCTGAGTTTGTGGTTTCTTTCTTCCCATCAGCTCCTACTAGCCTCTAGTGCAGCCGGGTACAGCTACCTCTGTCAGCCTGTCAACTACTCCAACGATGTCAATGAAGTCAGGGTAAGCTCCCTCCAACACACCACAACATCACCAAAAACCAAAACAAATACGCACATTCACACACCTGTACACAAGTAGAGATGTTCCGGCGCCATTTTTCCCTTCTCGCTACCGATTCCAATACCTGAAGTTGCATATCGGCCGATACAGAGTACTGATCCCATACCAGTGTGTTATATACATCTGTATATTACTATCCCTGTATGGATGTAATGTGATATCTATCATTGTTGTTAAACTCTTTGTGAGACATGAACAAACACAAACAATAGAGAACATAAACTACTTTAAAGTAGATTTTCTTAAGAGGTAAATTACGTGGTATCGGATCGGTGCATAAACTCCAGTACTTGCCGATACCGATAGCAGCATTTTAGGCAGTATCAGAGGCTTTTCTGACACTGGTATCGGTATCGGAACATCTCTAAATTTTATCATGTGACAACAACGACCTCAAGGAGATCCGTACATTTTGTCAAGGGTTAAAGGAGGAAAGAGATAGAGAGAGATCAAAGTTTATATCTCTAGGGATTTCAGGACAAACAGGGCGTGGCCTGCAGTCAGATAGGCGGGAGTAATTGGTCTCTCCACCGTCAGGCCATGCTATTTCATAATGGCATGATGCCACACCACCACAGCTTAGAGAGCAACCATGTGTGCATTGTGCATGTGCGTATTAGGCTGGTAGGGATGAAGCATTAAATAGGAGAAAGCACAGAGTGATTTGTGTCATGTTCCTGTGGGACGTCTAATAGGGAATACATTTATAATATGTATCCACATACAGCACAAATGGGGGAAATATACTGTGTTTCATACAATTACTCTTAATACACGACATGTGAGTGACCGAGTATTTTGTTTTGATCCTTACTTCATGCTATCTACCCGACAGTATGATATTACTATACCGTATGTTTTGAGCTTGATGATATACTTTTCCTCGATTTTATTTCCCCCCTGCTTGCAAAAACATGAATATTTAGCTTTGTAATAATTCACTCTTCCCTGTTTGATGTCTTCAGATAGCATCTGCTCTCTGGTGGTACTACATCTCCAAAGGCGTGGAATTCCTGGACACAGTGTTTTTCATCCTGAGGAAGAAGTTCACCCAGGTCAGCTTCCTCCACGTCTACCATCACTGCACCATGTTCATCCTCTGGTGGATCGGTATCAAATGGGTTCCCGGTGGACAAGGTGAGTAAAAAGGTTCTAAAACTTCATGACATCCAGCGGTTGAAGTCATCACGTTGATCTCGTCTTTGTGGCACTGGCATTCAGTTGCTCGCTATGACATGACATCTGATTCAGATCTAACCCTTTTTAATCTTTCCACAGCATTTTTTGGTGCAACCATCAACTCTTCCATCCACGTCCTCATGTACGGTTACTACGGCCTGGCAGCTTTGGGGCCTCAGATGCAGAAGTACCTCTGGTGGAAGAAATACCTCACCATTATCCAGATGGTGGGTATTACTTTATGGTTCTACTTTTTGTGGGTGTTTTGAGTGAAATATCCTCCTTAAAATAACAATTTTATTGGCACTAATTATACTGTTATGTTAATTATCTCTTAAGTCATAACATTGCCGTTAGGTCAATGAGATTTAAGTCAGAATGAGATGACTTATGTCATAGTGTTAAAATTTGTTGTTTATTTTGACTTTGAGAAACATGCTTTATTTTCGACGTTTTATTTAAAAGCAGTACAGGTATGTGACAGTTCTTAATTTGTTACTGATCTATTTCATAGTTCCTATATGAAAAAGCAGTTTTTTGTGCAGTACATTATATGGCTTGCTCACAGGAATGCTTTGTAGTTTCATGTCGTACATTCTGCAAGTTTATTGCATTTTACGGTGTTTTCGGGCTGTTGTTTTTTAATTATGCGTATTATTTTTGTGTGTTCAACAGATCCAGTTCCACGTGACCATCGGCCATGCTGGACACTCCCTCTACACAGGCTGTCCGTTCCCCGCCTGGATGCAGTGGGCTCTGATTGGCTACGCCGTCACCTTCATCATCCTCTTCGCCAACTTCTACTACCACGCATACCGCCGCAAACCTTCCTCTGCGCAGAAGGGAGGCAAGCCCGTGGCAAACGGCACCTCTATGGTAACTAACGGTCATAGCAAAGTGGAAGAAGTGGAGGATAACGGAAAGAGGCAAAAGAAAGGAAGAGCGAAAAGAGAGTAAAGAATGGAAAAGGGCGTGCTCGGCGGTTAAAAGGAAGAGGACAGTTGTTTGAAGGGCCAGAGAAGGAGAGAGGGTTAGGGAAGGGATACACAGAAACCAGACTGGCTTCATCATCCCTGCAAATAATATAGAAGGAGGTGATTTGGGACCAATTTGGAAAGGTGAAAGGGTAGAAGTGTGTGTGTTGTTGTCTGTAAGGGGGTTTTGGGAGGAAGAGGGGTGTGTTGGTTGTCTCCATAACAGTTGTTCTTTTTTTTGTTAATCAAGAAAAGCAAGATGCTGGTCATGTAGGCTCTGCGTTCTTCTGTCCAAATGTGTTTTGGACCGTAACGGGGCATAAATATTTAAGGACCTACAAACTGCTCAGCATCCACTAACTAATCAACCAAAATTCACCTCCAACTTTTGTACTAAGGACTCCAGTATTGTTTAAACGGAAAGCTTAAATAGTCTTTAATAAGCTAATGTATTTTCTAGTGTCGTAAAAGAGTTTTCATGAATTTATCTATTACCAACATAAGAACATGCAGATGTTAATACCAAAAGGTTTTTGTTTCTCAGTTCGGAGGGGGAGAAATTTTGTTTACGAATACTTAGAGTTGAGCAAAGTTAGTGAATGAAAAAAAATCATTCTCACAACCCGCCATCTACTGTATTTTAACTACTTTTCATCCACCTACAACATCTACCAAGCCAACATGTTATGGACTTGACGTTTCTCTGCCGTCTCTCAAACTGATATAACTGTGCTGCATTTTACAGAATGACATGCTATTTTCTTTGTGTTCATTGTGACTAAATTGTACAAAAGACTTTGGAGGATGGGGGCTTTAGTTTCTTCTAGTATTCATGCAAATGTGTGGGTATCTTTGTTATAATATTTTTTGTGGGTCCTTCTGATTTATTTCTTTTTGCTGTGCAATGTAGCCGAGATGCAAGGGTAAGAGATTTGAAATTCAGTTCAATATTGTCTCACTACCATGTAGGACTGAAGGGAAACTTCTCCTAAAAAGAGCTTCTTCTTTTTTTTTTTAAAGAAAACAAATGGTTATTTCATTGTCTTATTAAAAATGAAAGCAACACAGCTTCTGGCTTCACATATAACTGAAATAAAGACAGTGTCAGCACCCCATAGTTTATGCGTGTGTGTGTCTGTGTTGGTGTGAGTAAACACCTGCCATGCATTTGCTAAATCAATTGGAAAATCAGTAACTTTAACCCCAAAAAAACAATTCAACATGTAGGATCGGGTTGTCACCCATTAGGATTCTAATCTGGAGCCGAAGCCTTCCCATCCCCCATCTTCCCATCTCCTCTCTCTCCTTATTACTCTACTTCTATCATCTCTCTTCCATCCCAGGAGTGTGTGAGAGGCAGAGGCAGGCTGTGACTTTAGCCTGTCCAGACAGATCTGTCCTAATCTTTGGAGGTAAATTGGCTTTAGCTCCAAAAGAGCTTATTTCCACGTCACTCCATGAGTTACCCAGGATAGCAGGTCACTGGAAGAGAAGCCTTTACTAATCTGCCACCAGGTTGCTACTGCAACTTCAAACTGTATGGATTAGTTTACATTTGGCTTTGATATAGTGCTGATTTACTGTCCAAATGAAAGTACATGTACTTTCATGTGCATCAAAAAAGAGATGCACGTTTTGGCCCCAAGTTTTATTTTTCCACAAACAACACAGGGATATCTGTGCTGTGAATTCAATATCCTGGTTAATTTCAGGACTCCCTCTCATCCACATATTTCACACAGTCGGCGTCCATTTCTTTATTAGCCTGCGACAAACACTCTATTACTCTTTCACCACATTGTGAATCCAGTAATGGCACCTATTCAATTTTTCATCCCTTATCCTTTTCCTGTCGTCCAAAAGCCTCAGATCACACACATTCTGTTATTCCTGATACTTCACGTCTCAAGCAACGGAGGGTTTTTTCACGCCTAGCCACTTTTTCCACATCCTCCTCCCACCTATACTGTACAGTACATGCAATACTTTACAGACTTACATCTTATCCTGGTGCACCACCACCTGTCTCTTTGCACCCATGGCATCAGGGTGGAGGTAGAAGGAAGTAGTTCTAAAGGTGTAGATGTGAATGATAGACTGTATAAGAGGAGGTGTTGTCCTCCACAGGGGACACAAAGTGATCTAAGCCAGGGACTAAGAGGATTGCAGAAAGGCCAAGGCTTTTCTATCAAAGGCATTTAGCACAGGTCACTATAACCCATATCCCTGCTGCTGCAGGAACGTGCACACACATACCTGTATGCATGTGCACACATACTACGGAGCTTGGGTGCAGATGTGTGTGTCAAATTGTAGGCCTACTTCAACTACACTTTGATGTAGAAATAACTACATCCCGATGCAACTCTTTTAAGAGACATATTTAGGTGTAAAACAAATAGCTGGTACCCGAACATACAGTATAACTCTTTCCCCAGCTTTCTTAATGTGTAGGAAATAAGCCTTTCATTTCATTAGCTTACTGACTGACAATCGACGGACCCACCTGGTATTCTGAGAGGGCCAATCTATTAGAGGGAGGAGGGTTGAAGGGTCAGTTTGCAGGAGCTAAATCTCTGAAAAACCCAACCCAACCCGTCACTCACTTATCTCATTAGCAATTATATGACTAAGGAGCTCATTCTAGCCTAACAGAGTTGAAACAGTCAGCGTTTTACTGGCTCTCCGTTTGTGTGGGACAGATTGCCTTCAGAGCTTGTGCTGACTCGGTTTTGTGTGTGGAGAGCACCCTCTGCTGGGCCTGGATTTTGTTTCAGTACATTTCTTGGGTCAGAAACGGATGAGATGAGTGGGGCACATAATGTGATTTTTAGCAAAAGTGATTGAGACATATTGTATGTACATGCAGGGAATATTTTATGTATCAAAGTCAGAATGCTCAAGCAAGCACCAACATGTTATTGTAATTGTAAAAACATGAATTAAAGTGGGAAACGTATTTGTGGATTAATTACTTGTAAATTTGGTGATACTGTTACTATACAAATGGCACAATACTAATTGAAATGATAACACCTGCATTATTACAGTACCATTTTGAGAATCTGTCCTGCCTGGCACTGTATTTCAGTTTATCTTGTGCCCAGAGGGCTCAAAGGGGCATGTCAACAATTTAGCATTATTCTTTCTTTAAGATGGGGATTTACAAGAGACAGACTTAAAAAAAGAATGGTCACGAGATATCCCATCTTTTGGTCCCCATTATGGATCGTACAATTCCCTTAATGCACCTCAATAGTCTCTTTTTACAAACACAGTTTGAACAATTTGAGTGACTTCACACTACTCAATAGTTTCTTTAAAGAAAAGATATAGATTGTATGTAATATGTCAATTTTTACATAAGGTAAACAAGAAGGAATGAAAATCAGCAGTTTGCTTCAATATAGTATTTTGTCTCTAGTAATTTATGGAATTACTGGAAAAGTGCATAACAGTAACAAAGAATAGTGAGACTAATCCTGCCTCTCTCCAGCATCATGTGGCAAGTTTTCTTCATCACATTGGATGTCTGCATCATCTCTAAATACTAATGAATGTGGTGTTTCCATCACCTCCATTACTTTCTGAAAAACAGTAAGAACGCAGTTTTATTATAGTAAAGATATAGTGTTTTTCACATTTTTGTATAGCTGTGTATATAACCTCAGACATCATACCTGGACATGTTGGTATCTTTGCTCTTTTACCTGTTTCTCTCAAACGGTACAGTGTATAATTGTTTCATTCTTATTTGGTATAGGCCTACATGAGCTATCTGAGCTATTTCTCTATATAAATACTGTATATGTTCACTAACTAGTCTAAAACAAAGCTAAAATTGCAATCAGCAGTGTTTGAAATGCACCAGACTGAAATCTGTTCTGTTTTGAATGTGAGGTCAACAGTTTTGACAGCAGTGTGTTAGCATTTCAACAAAGTGCTGTAAATCCACAGTGTTGTGCAGGTTGTGGTTAAGGTCATGGGATAAGTGTGTAGAGTTTTGAAAACTGTGTTCAACCAATGAAAACCGAACTAGAGTTTGGTCCACATGAACTGCTGCTGTGCAGACTGGAGTTAGAGTGGCTTCAGTTGTGCCCACTGTCGTATAGCTATCGAACAACTTTCTGTTAAAAATGATAAATCTCAATCCAAATCTGATAAGTTATCAGTTATTTTCTCAGACATTAGAAAGCCACCTTCAGAGCTACAGAGGACTAGTCTGGGTAAACCCAGCCCGATCTGTCAGTGAATTGATTTCGCCCTGCAGCTTAGGCTGGAAACCATGGATGTATTAAGAGAACACTGGAAACTTGTACATTTATCTATCCTGCTTCCGTTCACAATGTTGTGGGAACCAATCACTAACTGGCTTGTCCACCTGTCGCACTATTGGCGGGTTTAACACGATGGCGATAGAGAAGCGGCCAAGCAGCTTTTTGTTTGCATTCAACAAGCCGGCCACCGAAGCGCAGCAACCCGTTGATGCCGCTGTCGCTGCTACGTCACCCGGATCGTTGGTCTGATTGGTTGAAGGACTATCCAATTGCGTACGGAGTCACTTGAACTATGCTCACTGATCACGCCTCTTGTGCAGAGAAAATACAGAGCAGATTCCCCAGACTAATGTTCAATCTTAAAAGATTGAGCTTGGTCTGGTGATAGCCAGACTAACATAGGACAGTATACAACTGATTTTACTGGTTGTCAAATAGGTAGAGTGCTCCTTTAGAAAGCCACCGTAGAACAATCCAGCCCTGCCTTTTACTCTGTCTAGACAGTAGGTTAATTAGGCTAACTGTTATTTATAATGCATCGAAGTAAGTAGGCTCCTGCAGTGTAATTGTAGGTTTCATCGCACATGCTAGGCTACTGTACAAGGATATTCGGCTCCTTATTCTAAATTTTTATACATTTTAAACCTTGTGCAACCTGCTTTAGCAAAATTGTACTTTATTATGGCAGTTCCACTAAAACTAATTTGAATTTGACAGATAGAAGAAAGGGGTGGGGGTGGATGTCCGCTTCCTGGTTTTGACGTACGTCCCCCATGTCATATGACCACCAGTGCCCCTGCGGTGCCTGGTGGTGCCCTGTGTCAGCGACTCTCCTTAATGCTCTGCGGTAAGACTTCACCCATTATGTGGAGCTCTGTGTAAAAACGCATTCACAGTTTAGACTTTTTTTTTTTTAAAGAAAATGTCGGTCAGTGGCTGTCGGTCCAGCAGGATCGAGTCCATCTTTGAATGGTCCCGGACAAAACAAGTAGGCCTACACATCCCTCGTAAAGTTATGGGTCAGGGTGATGAGGGTGTAAAGCAGTCGAAAAAAGCGCCACCTAGTGGCTTGCCTACTGGAAGTTAAAAACTCTTAAAACCGAGCTAAACATAGGGCCTACTATGTAAATAAATAAGTGTGGAGTTTCTGTAGGCTACAGCTTTTTTTCATTCTCACTCCGCGATAAACAGCTAGAAATTACAGTGTACATTTGTTTTTTATTTAGGCCTAAGTGAAGCAAAAATAAAATGAAGCCTGCCGCCAGCGGCGCTGCAGGTCCTCCATCACCGTCAACATCATCAGCAGACAATAGCGCAGGGAGGAGGAGGCAGCACCGGGCTCCCTCGCCGGCTACAGCCCAGGAAGGGGCAACCAGACTAGCTTCACAGCGCCCAGGCAGGTCCAGATCACCTCTACCCAGAGGACGGAGCAGAAACATCGGGGTGAGAGAGAGATTGAGGTCCGCGGACGGAAGGGAGAGGGAGCCCGAGAGCCGCGACGGGGCAGCTGTTCACGCGGATGGTGCTGAAGCTGATCTAGTCGCACCAAACAGGGCGGATGCTGTCGGGAAAGATCCGACTGAATCGTCAGCATCGGCCCGTCGCTCCGCTTTACGCCTGCCCTGCCTCAAGGGCGACTCCTCCAAGCGTCTGTTGCCCGGCAGAGCATCGCCTTCCTTCTCCGTGGCAGAGAAAGGGAAGATACCCGGAGAGGAAGGCGGTCGTAGGGAGAGAAGCGGCGCGTCTGCGGGCTGCGGCGCGGGCCTCGGTTTGGGTTTGTGGAGAGGAGGATGCTTACAGGCTGAACTCATCCAGTTCCATCTGCAGAAGAGACTGAGGAGAAGCGGTGCGAAGATGCAAACCAAGACGGACAACATGGGAACAGAGGAGGCCGCTCTGGGAGAGCCGGAGCCGGCTGCAGAGGCGGGGTCCGTGACACAGCAGGACCAGGCCTTTGAAGACGAGATGGAGAGACTGCTTGACGAAAATGAAGATCTTAAGGTTTGATGCATGTCATTTTTTATTTAGGCTGGTGCTCTGTCATCAGCTGGTGATGATTTAAAATAAAAATACAATGTGTCACCTCACCAGAATCCACTGCAAAACAGTCGACGTTTGTTTTTTCATAATAGGATGACCGAAAATCCATGTTGGTAGTAGGGCCTATTTGAAGCCTGTGGGCCCATAAAAACCCTGGGGCCACATTACTCTGGACTGAATGTTGTGTTTGCAGTGTCATAGATAAGTAAACATCAGTTGATTTGTCTGTTGAACATCCTCCGTCCTCACAGAACATTAAGCTAAGGCCAAAGGTGAAAATACACTGGCTACAGATGACTAATTGAACATCGAACACACATTGGTATCGATCTGCTAGAATCAATGATATCTTGTGTTTCAAATGAGGGACAACCAGGGGAGTCAACAGCTGGGATTTGCATGTTTCATATGTGCCATGTTGTCATAGAAGACATACTGATTAAAAAAAAATAAAATTGAAGCAACTCACATCCAGTCTTTGGCACATGAAATGAATTTTGAATTCAGATATTTTGTGCATGTCTGAAGCTGACTATATTTGGCTCAAGTCCAGTTTAGCTGATCCTAATCTTAACCTTGTGACACACAATCTTTACTATGCACCCACCAGTGTGAAATTGAGGAGATGAGGACCGAGATGGACGAGATGCGGGACACATTCTACGAAGAAGACACGTGTCAGCTGCAGGAGATGAGGCGTGAGCTGGAGAGAGCCAATAAAAACTGCCGGATCCTGCAGTATCGTCTGAGGAAGGCTGAGAGGAAGAAGCTGCGCTACGCCCAGACGGGAGAGATCGATGAGGAGCTGCTCAGGAGTCTGGAGCAGGACCTGAAGGTGCAGAGGGGAGGGGAAGGTGCTCAACTCTCTGTGTGTCTGTCTGGGAGCAATCCCAAGGATGTGTGTGCAAGCTTTCAATGTAGCGTCTGCCACAGGTGAAAACATTGCATTTAGAAAACAATTGTCATGGTTGTAGCTTTAACTCCTATGCATTTCACTGGTTTATAAATGATGCTTATATGTAGTTATTTTGTTTTGAAAGGGTAAAACATGAAAATCCCCTAAGTTGGAGTGAAAATATTCTAAAATGATATCCTCACACTAACTAAACAATGCAGGTAGCGAAGGATGTGTCTGTGAGGCTGCACCACGAGCTGGAAAAGGTGGAGGAGAAGCGCACAAAGACAGAGGAGGAGAATGAAAAACTGAGACAGAAACTCATAGAGGTGGAAGTGACCAAACAAGCCCTGCAGAATGAACTAGACAAAAACAAAGAGGTATGTAAACACTTACATAGATAGTCTATTGAAAGATTTAATTCTAGCAGCAAAAAAGTAGCTGTACACCATGCACCACTTCCTGTTTGGGGACGTTACATGGGAATTTCCTACTTGCCACGCCCACATACACAGACAAAAAAACATCACAAATTTAAGCATTCATTTTTCAAACTGTCCTCCAACAGTCTCAAAAGAGAAGAGGAAGCAAGGACATCCAGAAGACTGACAGGAAATCAGCACAGACTCCTACAGAGGTGAGAGGCTTTTACAAGTAATTAAAAAAATATATATCTTTTTCCCTTGTCCGCCTTGGTGAATATTTGTAAAAAAAACAAATAAAAAAAAATGTTGTGTAATGAATATTTTTCCAGACATCAAGAGGAATTCTAAAAAAAATACATAGATTCTGCAGGTTACACTCACATCCTTACGTAATGTTCTTAAGTCAAACATTTTGCTTTTCAGCTCGGGGCCACAACAGGCCAAAGCAAGCGCTCCCAATCATTTGAAAGAAAAGTACAGGAATTATTTTAGACTTAGTGGACATCAAACATCCTCTTGGTCCAATGATAGATAATGTTTTAGCTTCGAAAGCCAAAAAACTTCTCTTTAATCTTAAATCCTTCCGTCGTTATGTCTTATTGCGGACACCTACTTTGTGAACTTCAGGATTAGGTTGGAACCGTTTCTGCTTAAATGCACTTTAGTATACAGTCTGTGTTATCTCTGTGCTCCAGGAGGACAATGAGGACCTTAAGTGCCAACTAGCTTTTATCAAAGAGGAAGCGGTGCTTATGAGAAAGAAGACGGCCAAGATTGACAAAGAGAAGGACCGTCTAGAGCAAGAGCTGCAGAAGTACCGCTCCTTCTATGGTGAACTGGACAGCACCCATCCTAAAGGAGAGGCTGGGGGTCCGCCCACCACCCGCGAGTCAGAGCTAAAGCTCCGGCTCCGCCTGGTGGAGGAGGAGGCCAACATCCTGGGGAGGAAAATAGTTGAGTTGGAGGTAAGAGCAGACAGAATGCTACACAAGGGAGTAACACCTCAGTGGGAGTCATGTGAGTGTTGAGCGTTTCTCCCTCTTCCCCACAGGTCGAGAACCGTGGCCTGAGGGCCGAGCTCGACGACCTCCGCGGTGAAGGAGAGGGTGCTGGAGGCTCTGGGTGCGGAGCGATGGGTGGGCAGGGCTCAGGGCGGGGCCGTGGTGATGATCTGACGGAGCTCCGACAGCAGCTGCAGCTGGTGGAGGACGAGGCAGAGCTGCTGAGGAGGAACCTAGCAGATGCTGAAGATCAAAACAAGAGAGTGACTGCTGAGCTGAACAAGATGCGGTTCAAAGCCAGCACCCACGAGGGAAGCGCCAGGCATGGAGGAGGAGGTGGAGGGATTGATGGAGCAAAGGCAGAAGCCCTGCAGGAGGAGTTAAAGGCAGCAAGGCTACAGATTAATGACCTTAGTGGCAAGGTATGTCAAGCTGATTGATAATATTGACAATAATTTGCTTTTAGATTCTGAGCTGAAGAAACATAAAATATTCTGAAATTCTGTGATTATGACTTAACCATAGTCATAAAATAAATGTTGTTACCCTCATACATATATATATATATATATATATATATATATATATATATATATATATATATATATATATATATATATTTACTAATGCAATTATGTTTCATTTAGAATGAATTTAATCAAAAATAGAAAAACAGCTGTCTACAGTAATGCTTTGAGTAGGCTATTTTTTGCTAAAGAAAAATACAGTGTCCAGCTGTTTTAGGAAACAGATCCCTTTCTAACAAGAGAGTATTTAGCCTTGCTAGCAGCTCTGTGAGGCTGTACATAGGCACAGCAGTGCTTTGCGCTAAATGCTAACATCAGCATGCTAACGTGCTCACAATTGCAATGCTAACATGTTGAATTCTGCAATGTTTACCATGTTAACTATATTAGTTAAGCATGCTATCTTTTTCTAATTAGCACTGAAGCAAAGTACAGCTGAAGCTGATGGGAATTTCAGTATTTTTGCAGGTATTTGGTCATAAACCAAAGTATTGGACAAATTAAAAATTTTGATCTGATGATAGCGCTGGATAAAAAGGTCAAGGTTCACCAAAGTGACTTTGCCATCCATAAAGCCATGTCGCTTGCGTGGCTAAAAAGGTATCCTGGTATGCCTAATTTTAAAACCTTTGCTCAGTATGTCTTATTTTGTAAAAAGTCTGATTACCAAATGTTATTACTGCACATCTCTTTGTTTTTATTCAGGTGATGCAGCTGCAGTACGAGAACCGTGTGCTCCTCTCCAACATGCAGCGCTACGACCTGGCCTCCCACCTCTCCCTGCGGCCCAGCCCACGGGACAGCGATGCAGAGAGCGATGCAGGCGGTGCGACAAGTGGTCGCCGCGAGAGTGACGAGGACTCCACCTCCTCCCGCCTCCTCCCACCGCACCGCAAACGCGAGGGCCCTGTAGGTGGGGAAAGTGACTCAGAAGAGGTCCGAAACAATAACGGAAGCAGCCGTTGCCTGACGCCCACGCGGGGCCTCTACACCCCCACTGGGCCCGAGGGTGCCGCCTCCTCCGCCTTGGCCCGCTTTCTGCCTGGGGGCCGGTGCACCCTGCGCGAAAGGCAGCAAATGACTGACATCCGCACGGAGGCGGAGAGGCTTGTTCGGACCATGGACCGGCTCATCGCTGACACGGCCACTATCATCACAGAGGCTAGGGTCTACGTTTCAAACAGCGACCTGATGTTCGGGAGGGGAGAGGAGGGTGGGGAGGAAGATGGGAGCAGGATCAGGGAACATGAGCTGCTGTATCGCATTAACGCTCAGATGAAGGCCTTCCGAAAAGAACTGCAGACCTTCATAGACAAACTGGAAGTGCCGAGGCATGAGGGCAGGGAGACGGAGGAGCCACTGTCGGTGAGACAAAAAAATTGTTTATGAGCTGCATGTAAAAATATCTGAAATAGTTCAATGCTGATTCTATTTCTACCTTTTTCTCACTGAATCCAACCTCCTGGTTTGTCTCTCCGCCCTTCCTTCGCCCAGATGTTCCAGCCTATCATTTTGCTCATCCTCATACTTGTTTTATTCTCCTCCCTCTCTTACGCCACCATCTTTAAACTAGTCTTTCTTTTTACTCTTTTCTTTGTTCTGTGATGTTCGCCTCCCTTAATTCACATCGTCCCTTGTTTGTTTGTTTGTTTTGCTCTGTTGTATTTCTTTCCTCCCCGCATCATTTGTTGCCAGGGTAACCAAAAGCACAGGAAAAGCTCAGCACTTGCCAAAGCTGCAGTCACATTCAAGAGAGTGTGGCTAGATTCAACACTGGAGTCTACAATATTCATAACACATCACTGTCCATATCAGCCCCTCCAGAAGGTGAGTTACAATGTGTACTATCCCAGTTCTTTGAAAACCTGACTATTGTCTTATTAATGTGTCACCAATCTGATTGTTTGTTTGAGTGAACATCAAAATATGTAAATATTAAAGAATAATAAAAAAGAAACAAATGGAATGTAATATTTTCATATTGGACCACATTAAGGGGCAAGATTGTTGCATGACAGCAATCAACAAAGAGGTGCTTAATATGTCCTCTGTGTTTGGAAAGTTTCATAGTTTTAGCATGTATGTCCATTTAAACCAATACTAGATAGTTTTGATTATAGAAGTTCATTATTTACCTCAACAGTAAGTGTGACAAAACTATTTCAACTCTAGGGTCCATGGAGCTTGCTCAGGTCCGTTTTCCTGAGCAGTTACAGGACCTCTTGTCCATGTTGGCTTTAGACGGATGAAATGTCTGTTTTAAAGGAATGTTTTGACATTTTGGAAAATACAGTTATTTGCTTCGTTGCTAAAAGTGGATGACATGATTGATACCACTGTTAGGCTACAAAGACTGGAAGCAGGGGGAAACAGCTAGCCTGGCTTTCGCTTTTACAATTCCACGGATTAACGACATGAAACATTTTAAGTAGTGATCTTCAGAGGTGCTGCTTGGCAATTTTTTTAATTTGTTTTTATCTTTGAAGAGAGCCAGGCTAGCCATTCCCCCTACTTCCAGTCTTTTTGCTAAGATAGCTAGCTAGCTAGCTAACTAGCTAGCTAGCTGTTGCTGGCTCTATAGTGTCATTTTATGCAGCTTAGCATACATGAGAGTAGTATAAATCTTCTCGTCTATGTCTTGGTTAAGAAAGTGAATAAATATATTTACCAAATGCCAAAGTGTTTTTTTTAAGCCAGTTGTTATTGCTGATGAAGACCGTGAGATAAGACTGGAAATCCCTGAAAAGCCAGTAAGTGGACCTTTGAGTTGAGATTATGTGGTTCACATTAATAGACAGAGATACTGCAGACATAATTTGTTTCAGAAATGGAGGTCATACAGGGTTTAGTGTTGCTTACCTCGAGCTTTAAGGTCACAAAGCTGCTAGGGAGGAAACCTAAATCACCTCTCCATGCCATGCTTTATGTCATGGTTTAACCTTGTTGCTAAATATATTTTATTTTGTCACAGGCTTATGACAGCAGTTGCCTCTACTTTGTTTTTCAGAACGACACTTGCTGTACCATCCTGCTGTTGTTGCCTAAAGGTAAAGTAAGGCTAAAGTTTCTTTGTATCCCCTCTCCTTTACTTGGTGAAGGATTTGTCATTTATTAGGGAACACAACAGGTGGAGGAAAAATGGCAATGATCCAGGTGCTTCAACCTGGAAGGAATTCTAATGATCCCGTTGAGTGCCAAATGTCAGATCCTGTCCGAGGGGGGCCCCCAAAATTCCCAGCGGGACCCCTGATTAGAGCCAGGCATTAGTAATTGATGGTGTGTCAGATGAACAGTAGCAGCGGGATGAGTCAAGAACACAGTCGCAGGTTCGGGTTAGTCCAGGACATTGTATAAGGTTTCACACATTTTGCTCTTTTAAAATATAAATATGACAAAAGATATTGTAAAAAGACTGAAATTATGCAAAACAAGCCAGGCATCCACCTTGCAATTTCCTTTTTCGTGACTACCTTCAATAAAGATATTATTGACTGTGACACATTATTGCTCACACACCCATTTGGCATCCCTTGGAAAAATGATTTGCAGTGGGGCATGGTCACAAGACCAAATCTGCCCAAGCATCCTAAAGCAGAGTAGCAACAGAGAAGCCCATTGGCCGAGGGATTGCAGCAGCTGAAATAGCTATGTAAACACTTTCCCTCTCACCGTGAGCCCCAGTAATTATAGCCAGGATGCTGGTGACGACAGTTGTCCAACCGAGACTGAAAATGCTGGAATAAATTTGACATTATGATATTTGATCCCGGCTCCAATGGCGCACCCACGTAAACAGTGGGGAGCAGTATAAAGGCAGGGTACCCCGGCTGGAACAGAAGTTGTTTACCCTTTAGCTCAACGCTCCAGACTTAACCCCAGCAGCCAAACTAGAAGAACTGGGGCCCTTTAAATCCAGTCGGCAGCGTTTTACGTTACACAGTGGAGGAAAAGGGAAGGGGAAGCACCGGAGAGAGGCGATTTGACAATTAGGCGCCGAGGGGAGTGAATCTGTTGGAGAGGCCGGAGCGCACAGCACACAGGAATAGAGCAAGCTGAGGATTTACACTGGAGCAGTGAAAACCTTTATGTTGCGAAAGGTAAGGACAGCTGTTTATCACTGAGGCGGAAATGGCTGTAATGTAAATTTCTTATGGTTTAGTGACATTTAGGACAATATCATTTTAAATGAATTGTATATAAGCTTATAATTTAGACATCATGAATGGCAAAACCTGAAGTTGTCTGGGCCGATTGTCATCTTGTTTAGCCTCATGGTGATTTTCTTTTAAGTTCTCATTTTCTTAATTAAATTTTTTTTTTTTTTTTTTTTACTTGTGTTCATTTATTTTATTTTGAGCAAGTTTTGGGTTGGCATTTTTCATGTTTTTGTCTCTGACATAAATTCACTCTCTATCTGTCCCTCTGCCATGCGCACAGACCATGCAGCCGGTTTACTATGCATAGTTACACGATTATTAATATCTCTACTCTTACATAACAAGTGGGAGGGAAGTGGCTGGTACATTCGGGCACTTTCAACCAGGATATTTGTCATATTTAATGATGGCAACAACAACAAAGCAGGGGCTGCAATAATAGTTAGGCTATTAGTGCTCCCATTGGGACAAAGCACCACCATGACAGTAATGAATGGCCACATTCACAAGGTTTGAATTCATCTGCGATAAGACACAGCACAGAGACAGAGTTTGCGTTGAGTACACCCCCCCATGTTTTGCGGCGTACAGAGGCAGGCTGAAGGGTCATAGTGACCAAGAGCTGTCATGCAACACGTGCTGCATAGGTAGGCTTTCATGACTGTGAATTGTGAAGAATGTGAAAGAAGAGGACTGTAAATATCTGACCTATGTGAGGATGGAAAATGCCAAACAATACAAGTCAGACTCAAGTCCAATAGAATAAATAGGTTTCACTTGCTGCAATGTATCCTCAATTAGGTGTCATTGCCACTGGTGCAGTAGTATGTTTTATTCTGCCTTGTTAGAAGACGAAACAGGTTGACTAAAAAATGTTCACTTGTCTTAAGTAACAATGAGATTTCCAAATCAGATTTGGAGCTAAATGACACAGAAACAGTTAAAAGAAGCTTATATCAGGATACTTACTACTTAACTGCATAAAGTATTCCAACCCTCTTTCCCCATGTATTTGTCTTTATAGTGTTTCCAGGCCATCGATCCTTCCAACCCTACGGTGACCTCTGACAGGAAACTGAAACAGGAGAAAGGGGAAATTGCCATTTAAAGAGGCCTCTGGGTATTGAACGGCCTGCATCATGGCAGCCATTGATCTGGAGCGTGGGCTGGAACACAGTGGCCGGGGCTGGGGTCAAGAAAGGCCGGAGCTGATGGACAACTTTGACTCAGAGATGCAGGAGTGGGAGGACCAGCTGCAGGACATCCAAAGACAAATTGAAGAGGTAAGATTACATATAAAAATGTTGGACTGTTTCAAATGCCATAGAGATAGAGATAGAGATCTCAAGCTGCCGTTTGCCCTGAAAACACATGTTAGTGGACAGTTTGAGTCAGTGAATAAAAATGTGATGTATGAAAATGGGATTTGAGGAGCAACGCAGTGTGTTTGTTAGTGCACCATAATAAACTGTTGGCAGCGCATCGACTAACTCAACCTCATGGCCTTGTTGGAGCAATGATAAAGACAAATGTTAACAAGCCAATTAAACTGTGATGTGCCGACAGACATGCTGAACTCTCTCTCTCTCTCTCTCTCTCTCTCTCTCACACACAAAGTCTGAAAGCGGATACTAAAGGAGTATTAAGGGTTGCGATGGGATAAATAGTTGTGAAGTGGACTAACATGTGCTGATCATAAATATAGGTTAGGCTGCGCAACGATTTTGTAATTATAATTATAAGACTTGTTGTGTAAACACAGTTCCTCTTCTTGAGCTGTTTTTGCATGTAGTTGTGTACAGTACTTAGGAAGTCGTTTATGTTTTCTTCTGTTTTCATTTTTCAGTTGTACAATGAAGTTCAGGCCCGCAGAGGAGCAAACGATATCACTACTGACAACCAGAAAAATGGCAATGGTCTTTTTGCACCCAGCCATCATAGCATGAATCACCCTGGAGCTATACCTGTGCCACATCACTATAGTAATGGCTGTAACTATACCCCCAGTGGGTACAGCTACCCTGCGGGTCATCAAAATGGCTACAGTTACTGCCACGCCAACTCGGAGATTGGAGACTTGTTGCAGGATTATTTGGGGCAGGGGAAGCAAATGAGCCGGAAGAACAATGGAGCTCGCCACGTGGTGAGTAAAGTCAATTCTTTACTTTACTGCCTTATGCCTCATTCTGTTGGCATCTGCACATCTGAGGAAACTATATATGGGGGTTCAGCAGGGGTTCAGTCAGGAACATATTGATTACAGTTAGCTGGTTCCTCATAGTCTGCTTACACAGACAGGTTACCAGATAGGAGTTAGTTTCACATACTTTCACCAACTCTTGCACTTTCCCAACTCCTGACGAAGCAGTCATAAGAAAGCCAAGATATTAAACTGTTTCCTGTTCCACATGAAAAGCCATGTGCATGGCCAACGTTAAAGTACAGTAGATCAGAGTGGTTTTAGCAGTGCTATATTGAGTGATGATCAGGGGTCAGTTTTGGTAAGGCACAGTAAACGGAACATTGCTAGTGATCTTGAAGTAGCACACTCATTTAAAGCTTCTAAATATAGTAGGTAGAGGTTGATATGGATGTTTCCTAAATATATTTTCCCCTTCCTCTTTCAGCGCTTCAGTGACACAATCAAGGTGAGCCCGGGATCAGAGATCAGAAAAAATTCTGGAAATGAATGGTAAGTGCACTACAGCCCCATTCTTGAAACTTTTGTAGAATGATGTGATGTAAGGGAAACACCTGTTAATCTTATTTTTGTTTGTTTCGGTTTGGTTCAGGCTTGGTGAAGAGCAGTTTGTGGGCAGTTTTGAGGACACTGAAAACAGGAAGAACCAAGTGTCTCACATGAAGAGCTCCCCCCGCAGAGAGAGCTCCCCCAACAAAGAAAACACATGTGCCAAGCCCCCTCTTGGACAAAGGGATGCTCCTGCTGTACAATCACGCTCACAGCTCCCCATAACAACAGCTGAATCTCCTGCTCCGGACAGGAAGTCCTTCAGTCCTGGTGTCCTGGGAGATAGGAAGTGTGGCAGCCCCTCTGTTCTCAGGAAGTTTGGAGCCATGCTTCAGGAAAACGAGGGCAAAATGCTCACCGAGTCAGGGGTGGTGACCAATCAGGGGCTGGCACCAGAGCCAAAGTGTCCCACCCCTAGCTGTCAGCGCAGAGCTCTGGCAGCCACTGTAGTCTCCGGCAGGGTGCCCATGCGTGTGCCTGCCCAGAAATGCCAATCAGATTCCGGTGTGCTGACAGCAGAGATAGAGCCCGGCCAAGAATGGGGGTTAGTATCAGACTCTGGGAGACAGAACCACAAGGATCACAGAGGAGGCTACAGCAGTTCTAAAGGGGCCCAGCGGAGTCCTCAGCAGTCCCAGCGGAGATCACAGGTGACAGGGAGTCCAAAGATTAGACCCAGGGCTAACAGTGGGGCAGACAGAGAGGGAGCAAGGAAGCCTGCACCCCAACATGTGGAGCCCAAAATGGACTACAGGGTCTCAAGTGCTTCCTCTGGAGCTCAGAAGATCCAGAGGGGTGGGCTAGCGGGGCAGGAGTTGCCAGGTTGTGGCCGAGTGAAGGATGAAGGACTTATTGAGCTGCTGGACATGCTGGACATCCAACATGAGTACAGCTCCAGTCCCAGAGCAGGACACACAGCTTACAGACAGGATCCACAGCAGGTAGGCTTTTTTTCTGCTTCTTCTCTATGTCATTAAGTTCAGCATTAGCATCAAAGCAAACCAATGAAACGTGTGCTGATGCTACATAAGCTAACATGTGTCCCATTATGTCTCATTTCAGGTAAACCCAGCCAAGTTGTCCCCAGCCAATCCTAAAAAGTGCTTCTCGCGTCCTGCGCGGCCAGCCAATCAGCGACCTCCTTCCAGGTGGGCCGGCCGCACCCCTACTGCCATCATCACCACCCCATCAGGCCCAATGTACAGGTCCCCAAGCCCCCTGACTCGCCCCCCTAGCCCCATGACCAGAACCCCAAGTCCCGTCCTGAAGCACCGGCCTCTTGTTTCCTATTCTCTTCAGACTGAGACTGTCATTATGTGATACCTTTCCATTACACTAAAGCCAGATCCCTTCCTCCAGGAAAACCCTCTCTCTCTGTGTAAATAGTAAGGACTTTTCTGTGAAACAAAGTGCTTTAAGAGAGTTAAAGAAATGCTTAATTTCATCTTGATGACATGTTCCAGATAAAAACACATCCACGACATTCTCCAGTGTTGCTGTGGCTTTTTGCTTCTTCTTCTGTGATGAAACCTTTGCCAACACATCAACATATTGCTTCGCTGCTTTTACCCCCTTATCCTCTTTTTTTTTTGTATTGAATTTCAGGTCTTTTCTGTATAATGAGATTTTGCATGCAGCCCCAGTTTGAGGGTGCATGCTTATGTGTTTAATCCTCATGGTTGCCATGTTGAATCAAATTCAACCTGACCACCAGAAGGAGTAGATTAAATCGCCACTGTGCTCCCAGCAGCAATCTGCTGTCAACAACAGTGTGTTTTACTGTATATTGTCAAAGTGATATATTTAAGGTGTTCAAATAACAGTTGTGACAAATGACTATGATATGCCTTTTATGTTGTTTTTTTTTTCTTGGTAATAAATATGACAGTGCTTTGACATAACGACTCGTCTCTCTCTATTGCAGCATTGCATTTTTGCATTTACGATGACTCATATTTCAGGGTGTTGATTTGCTGCATGTCAAGCCTATGGATAGCGCTGCATGTCAGTGCAGTGGCAGCTCAAGCAGTGTCAGTTGCTAATTGTCCGCCACCTTTAACAAATCTACTGGTTCAGTCATACCTGAGCAGCTGCATGATTAAAATATGCGACAATTTACAATTTTATGATTATGTCACACTGAATATGCTTAAGTACTATTAATGCTGCACAGTGTTTGGTTCAAGAGCAGCTATGTTATCCGTCGTTACCAGGATATCCTGTGTGCAGCACACACACTGATTCTGTAGCATTAGGGATCACTTTCCATGCTCTGTGTTTCTCGCCTCATAAGACTGCATCAACAACCCCTGGCTTCCCTGACACCTTGTGCTCTGTGGAAGGTGAGGAAACACACACACACTCTCAGCTTCACACGTACACACACGAAGAACAAAGTTTCAATTATACGTGCAGACATATCTTGCATTTTTTCACCAAATAAACATTTTCTGTACAAAAAAAGCACATGCCACACATTCATATACACACACACACACACAGTGTTCTGGCAGAGGTGGCCAAAGTGTGAAATGTAATGTAAAGGCTGGGTGGGTGTACGGAAGTTCCTTGGCCCCGAGATGCCTCAGCCCTGTCACCCTACCTCTCGGTGCTATGTGGCACCTCAGACAGAAATAGCAAGCGTGACGTGTGTTTTGGTGCCAGAAATCTTACCCTGCTGTCTTTGGGGGTATAAATAAAGAGTGGGAGGAGGACGTTGGTCCCTCTCTCTTTCTTTCATCTTACCCATCACTATTTCTGCCTCCCAATGAAACAAACATGTAATGTCAAACGAATGTCGACAAATTGGGGATTTAGTTTGCCGTCCTCTAATCACCTCTATCCATTAGTCAATTCGCTAATAATGATTTTTTACCATTTTTTTTTTTTGTCCTAGCCTCACTGGTTTTTCTCTTCCCTCCCTTCTCACCTCTTCCTGCCTCTACTCTCAGTTTGTGTGTGTGTGTGTGTGTGTGTGTGTGTGTGTGTGTGTGTGTGTGTGTGTGTGTGTGTGTGTGTGTGTGTGTGTGTGTGTGTGTGTGTGTGAGTGTGTGTGTGAGTGAGTGAGTGAGTGAGTGAGTGTGTGTGTGTGTGTAAACGAGAGCCTATCTCACAGGTTGGCACCTACTTGGGCTGCATGAGGTTATTTTAACAAGGCGCCCTGTTGGCCATCGCTCCTATGTGTTCATCAGGCGCCCTGCTAACTCTTGGCAAGCTGCTGCCTACATGATCTAACTGCTCAACAAGAGCACCAAATGTTTTCTCCCCCTGTTACTTCACCCTCTACTCCCTTTTCCCCTGCTTCCCTGACTGAGGATACTCCTTGCAGACAGGATGGCAGAGCTTGGCACAGCATGTCCTCCATTGAAAAGGCTATTCATGAGAGCAAGAGACAGACAGATGACAGCAGGAGAAAGAAAGAACACAAGAGCAGACAGCTGAAGTGTAGCCATGGCTCCCCTGACGTCAGCAGGCCACGTTATCACACCCAGACCGATGCCGGAGGAGGCAACACCCATCAAAAAATAGTTCTGCATCACAGCACGGAAGATTTCTCTCCACTAAGTAACACAACTCTTATAGTATACTTTTGTAATCCTGCACAAACGCACATACATTCATTAAAAAAATGTACTGTAACACCACCTGTAAACACTGCTGTAGAGCCTTATTTATTATCTGTCAATGCTTTGATCGTGGTAAACTGCCCTTTTGAATGAGGGGTGTGTGTGTGTGTGTGTGTGTGTGTGTGTGTGTGTGTGTGTGTGTGTGTGTGTGTGTGTGTGTTTTTTAGGGTATCAAATCAACTACTGAATTAGCTAAGACAACTGCTGACACGATAACATTATCTTATTTTGAGATTTGTCATATTTGAGAAAATAACCTTTTGTTTTCTCGTACAAATCTCATCAACAAATATCATGAAAACACACCCGGTTGTTTTCCTGAGATAAGAAGAAAAATGAACCCATTACCACAAGAACACAACCCTGTAATTCAGAGATATTGAGATAATTAACTTCTTAATTAACTTAAACCCACGATAACATCTCTGGGCTTCTGTAAATATGTGCGTTTTTATTGCAATTCTTTTTTTTTTTTATTAACATAAAAAACTTTTGATATAAGATCACAAAGGCCTTCAGGTAATTACTGTGAAATGACATGGAAAAGGCATGGTTTTTTTTATGTGCCCTGTTTTTTTTTTTTAACCCTGGCCATTCAAAGTTCACTGACAGAGACAGGCTGTCTACACTAGTTGCTAGGCAAACTTCAAAGTCTCTATTCATCTGGAATATATCTGCTATACATGCGTGATTATGAGCGTTACATGTGTCTGAATAAGCCCCTGGTGGCTGACATAATGTCTTCTTGGTTGTCTTAGGCATGTGTGAATCTCGCGCTCCTTCCTGCCTCCTCTCACCCACATCCACCTGTCCCCTGTCCTGTGCCCTCTGTCCCCCCCTCCCCCAGTGCTGCATCTCTGTCCTGACAAGCCTCTCATTCATTGGAGCTGGGCTCGGGGTTCTACACTGCAATCCTCAGCATGTGTCAGTTGCTACTGCGACGGGCTCAAAATAGATTGTTAACTGCCACTTGTATGCGTATGTCGCACAAAAATGTGGACAGAAGAGTGACAGGACCACCCTGTTCCAGAGGTTAAACATAAAGAGGACGTGACAACCTGCAACTGAGCTGTTTTACAGCTGTTTCACAGGGTCCTCCGGACATTCTCTTTGCATCATACAGAACGTTTTCTCTAATAAAAACTTAACAGTCCGGAGACTTTTGCATGTTTCGAACACCGCGCAAATTAGAGTACTTTTAAGTTCTACAGTGTTTGCATTTTTCTTCTACTTTAAAAGGACGTTCCCTCATTGGCATCCACCTGCGCCGGATATGTGAGCGCATGGTTTCGTAAACAGCCATGTCATGATCTTTTGGTGTTCTTTCACAGGCTTAGGACAACTTTCATGCAGACCTGACATCAAATAACAATTTAGTGTACCTCAGACACAAGGAGTGCCCTCTCTTTGTATCTCAAAGATATGCAATATTAAATAAGATCAATGAAAGTTAACCTTCTGTCAAACTCACATGGATGCATTAGTTGTTGAGCCTATTCCTCTTGAACACTTATATCAATAACGATAGAGGTGGAACATGGATTTCTGAGATCTTGTTCATCTACTGGGAGTGTTGACAGCTTAAATTATTAATTTAGGGGTCAACCCTGTTAGACCTTAGGTGTACTTTAAATCCCACCACTCTACACTTCCATTTTCACCCTCTTTATCTACAAAGTACAAAACATCCTGTCAGTTGGACTGTAGCTCGAGTCAGTCCTGCTCGCTCCATCTTCGTTCACATGTCCGAACTGTCAGTGTGTGTTGCGTCCGTCCATTGAAACGGCCATCTCAAATGCCAGATGATGAGTGTAGCAGTACAAGAGGTGGGACCATCAAAGACAGTTGGGAGGACCCTAAAGGGCGTCTTGAGAATTTCAGACCTCTCCATTAAAATAGAATGGGGCCCAAATATCTCCTCTTTGAAAGACAACCCGTGAGGCTCGCCTTTCAAAACAAGAGCGGGGTGCTCTCGTGGGATTAGCTGGTGTTGCCCGGCAGAGGTGACTATAGTGGTCTATTTATCGTGTGACCAATGACCACTTTTAATTTGGTTTCAGTGGAGCAGTCAGCTGGCTTGCCGTCTGGCCTGTGGCGCACGCAAAAATGGTCACCGCACACACACACACACACACACACACACACACAGACACAGGAATTAAGTGCAATGAACAACAAGACTATATGTCTAGTACATCCATGCTAGCAGCTCTGTGAGACTGTAACCACTGTTGTCAGCATGCTAATGTCAGCATGCTAAAACGTGTACATGTGACAATGTTAACATGGACCAGTGGTTCATAACACACTTTACACAATGCACATACATACATTTGCATTCGACAGGGAAAGAGACACAGACACACATCCTGTGTGTTGTGCTCAGACCAGATCCAAACGATACAAGACAAAAGGTTAACTGAAGCTGGAGTCAGTGGGTTGCTGCACCTCAACATTGTAATGTCTTGTAGTCTTCTCGTCATGCCGTTTCCAGGCAACTTACCGTAACAGAGACTCCAAGAAGTCACTGCGCCCCACCAAGATATAGTTGCAGCACGACTCCCTGTAAATTCACAACTTGTTTTTACACTAAAAGACAGATTAAACAAATTAGATATAATGTGTTCGATACAAACAATTTAGAGGTGCTCGTACGCAGATTGTTTTTAAAACTTTGGGCACAGACAAGCTAACTTTTCCTCCTGCTTTTGGTCTTTATACTAAGCTAAGCTAATTAAGTTTACAGAATGAATGCACCATTAAAAGGTCAGACATTAGTAGGCCTTTTTATACAGATTCCTGCAGAACATTTTTGTCTACACATAACATCTTATTTTAAACTTCTAGCTCAGCGTATGTAATAAAGTGTCCAATGAAGTGTACTCCTCCTTTTCCATTTTTATATCTCACCTGTCACAGTATTCTTTAGATAGCAGAAACCATAGAATACAAACCAAAATTGGACTCTGCAGTCATATGGCAATGTATTTAGAAATAGAGAATAGCCATAATATACATTTTATGATTCAAGAAGTCATCATAGTAATGACGTGACGCGTCGCTGTTATAAATGGTTCAGTAGCACCCGGCTTAATGAGGCGTGTCACTTGATAGGCTCTAATGGTGTTAGGTCGATGATGGTTACAGTAGTGGGGTCATTCCCGGCTCCTGCAGGAGTGAGATACCCTGTCTGTGAATCTCCGCATTATGTATGTAATACAGCATACTGTACTTATTGCTTATTTAATGTTAAATATGTCTGTTTATATATGCACCAACCACCAAGGCAAATTCCTTGTAAGTACTTACTTGGCAATAAACCTGATTCTGATGCTTAGAAATACTGATGACATAATGTACATCCAAATACACAAAGTTCTGTTATTCTGACAGACACCGAATATGTTACACTAAGGAGAACGGATATCAATAAGCATGCACATTTTCTTCATAAACTTACACAATAAACAAACATTTAATGGACATGGCTAGTCTACCTTGTTCCAACAAAAACAAGGTCATAAATAATCCATGCAACAATGCTCTACTGCGGGCCCCGGGGTGGCGAAAGACGTGGGTATGACGGGACTATTTGTGGAGGGATTGAAGACAGCAACAGTGTATTTTCTGTAGTGTGAAGAGGGAGGCTAGAAAAAGTATTTGACCAGGATATGATAGCATACGAGGGAGTTAAAGGGCAACCACGTGTCTGAAAACATTATAGCAGTGTTGTCTCCTGTCTGCCCGCCTGTGTGTCTGTATGTTTGGCTATGTCTGGCCCTATCATATAGAGCAGTAAGTGTCCTCTTATCACGTATGCTCAGAGACACACACTCAGCTTCTGTCTTCTTTTAACTCAGACGCAACGTAATTGTCCTTGACAGATGCTGCTCTATACATGTTCAATCTAAATACAGTCCGTTTCCATGACAAATAAATCTGTCAGTGAGCATCCCAGCTAACGTTATGCTCTACATAATATATGTACCTGGATACAGTATAGCATGCAGTCCTATATTGTAAAAATATCACACATATCATGTATGTTTTATAGGCAACCACGCATAGCGTGAATGTGTGATGGACTGCTTCTATGAAAAGTGAGTAGTTAATTAAAAAAAAAAGTAATAATAATTTAATTATCAGCATTGGCACCTTGAATCGCCTTCAGTCAGAGACATCACACACCTCCAAATATTTCAGAGCATTTCTCAACCAGCTACACGTGCTCCATTGGAGTTTCTACATATTAGGGGGGAAATACAGTATGTGACAGTTGCACCATCTCCATTCAGTGTCTCTTTGACCATTGAATAAATAAATAAATTGAAAGTGTATAGTGTGTATGCATTGTGTGGAGTGTCATATGTCTACCATAGAGTGTGTAGGTGTAGTGTGTAGCTTTTCAGGCACAGTAGTAGTGTGGTTCAATGGATGGCAAAGTCTGAAGTTCCCTAATGGTGGCCACACGTAGCAGATGTTCCCAAAGCAGGATTGCTGGTTACCGTATGGGTTAAACGTAGGTTGCCTGGTCTAATATTAAACTTAAGTTGCTATATAGGCTAGTGTCCAAATTTAACTCATAAATCAACATTGGGAATATTTCCTCTTTTTGGGCCAGTCCCATTAACTTATTTCACACACACACACACACACACACACACACACACACACACACACACACACACACACACACACACACACGCACACACACACAGAACTGAATGTCTGATTTGTCAAGACCAAGCCCTGCCATGAGGACAACCCATTATTTAAATAGGTAGCAATGACTGTTGTGATGTTAAGCTTATTTTAAAGGCTACAAACGTAAATTATGTCCAAAAGTATCCAAAAGCTGAAACCATTTCACCATCCTTATCATTGAAGTTACTCAGTTATATAGAAGCTCGAAAAAAGCACTGGCTCTAATTCTAGAGTGTGTTTCTAATTCAAGTCACAGTCTGCACACACTGAGCCTGTGTTTGTTTGTTTTTCAGTTGGCAAATGCTGCAGCTCAGCTGCATTGGTGGCAATGGTCTTGTTTTTTTGGCAAAGTCTTATCTTCCCACAAACCTGAAACAAACATGTACATTCAGAAGCCCATACTTTAGTCAGCAGACTCAGCACCAGTAACTGTGTAACACATTATCCTGGTCCCACTGCCCCTATTGACAGTAGTAGAAGACCAAAATCACAAAGCTATAAAAAATAACCACGGTTTTATGCAGGGAGAGGATTGAGAAAAAATGTTATTGCTCTCATTGGCAGGTTTTTAACCACACAGCCTGTTTAGAGCCTGTGAACAACAGGTGGGTAAAGGGAAATTTGTGCAACAGCTCCATCATGTGGACTCTTAAAGCACACTGCATGTTGACTCAAACGGGAGGCAGGACACGCATTGCAAACAGGCCTACGGATCAGTGCCACTTTTGTTTCCAGTCTATCCCATATTTCTGTAATGTATTCCACCATTTATAACAAAGATAGATCATCCAACATATGATTTTAAATTGTAGATATTTAATAACTTGACAAACCACCACAGGTGCAACATCACACAGACAGAAGTTTGTTTTAGGTAAGTCAGATGGTAAGACACTAACAGTGAAAAGTTGATAGTAATAGCAGCTGAGGCAAAAATGGGGAAAAAAGTGAGTGGACAGATCGAGATGGTCCAAGTATGTGTCAGTGGCAGTGCTCTGATAGTAGCCCTATCAAGAGTACTATGACAATAAATAAAAAACCAAATGTGTCTCTACATATATAGCCAAAACTTTCCAGTGGCTCTGCCAGTAGCTTTTCAGCACCCAACACTCACTACAACACAAACACACACCATTATTAAAACAAGACTTTCACGCAATAGAGGGAATACAGTCTCTCATCCCCTCGTACATTTAAAAATAAGCACAAACACCAGCTAAAATATTATTAATTAGACTAGGTCATAGTGAAAACGTTTTTTTTAAACAACCTAATCAGCAAGGTAGGAACAGGTGAGCAGTTTTAACCCTCTGTAACTGGTACATAAGCTGCTACATTTAAGCTTGATTTTTACACTGACATTCTAAAAGAGAAAAAAAAAAAAAGCAGCCACGTTAACGATGAGCTCAAAAGATTAGAAAACAGAGAGGGGGTAGTTTAAATATAAAACAGGTTGTATTGCAAACTGATGTAAAGGCAGTGACAGATGTGAGTTTTTGTACACTGACTAAAGATGTTGCCACAGTTAATCACCCTTTTTTTGGCCTGACAAGACTGTTAAGCTTCACCACATAACGTGTGGCTGAGAGTGATGCATAACTACTGTTGTATACAGTATATTGCTGGCTGAAACTAGCTTTTGGAGTCTTCAACAAAAGGCCTTAATTTATGGCCTTGAAATGGCTTTAACGTAACTGGGGTTGTAGAGGGTCAGCAAATTTCCAGGTTTTTTCCAAGGGAAGTTAAGCTTGGGAATATTAAATACAAAAGTTAATTTCCATGTAAAGTTTTCAACTTAAATATTCCCAGAATTTTGTAACTCTAGTTGTAACTATTTCAGCATTTCTGCATGAAACAATATTTGGGTGGAGGACATTAAAGATGTGCATGAGTTCATCCCACGTGTTAAGTTATTATAGGTTTACAGTGGAGAGAGCTGTCGATGGTATTTTTTGCACTAACATCCAACTACACAGCTGCGAGCCATGTTATTGCAGCTAATGCTAGTTACCCTTGTAGACCTGCAGGTTTTGAAGAAACGGTTTCCGGATCCCACACAAAACTAAGATTACATTCCATTGGATGAGATCTTTGGAAAAAAAACAAAAAGAAAAAACATTTTGTTATAAAAATAAATTGTCGATGGGGCAATCACCCAGTGATACAAATAACACAAAATGTATTTTTCATTTCATCGGACCTTTAAAGATGCATACTGGTTTTCAAAAACTTTTTTTGCAGACCTGATACAAGTTCTAGCACTGTCATCTGTATAACAGATCCCACTATCCAGTCGCAGTCACACTTCTGTCACAGTGCACTGACCATCGGGACTACGTGAGCGGAGACTGAGTGCAGAGCTGGAGGGCCCGCCCCTTGGAGGCATCCTAGCTGGCTGGCTCTCTCTTAGCCTATGTCTTCTCTGTGGCATTGATTCTGCTCTTTCCTCCTCGCTCTCACTGCTGCCGGATGCATACTCATACGTCTGTATCTCGTCTTGTCCTTCCACCTCTTCACCCTCTGGCTGGCTGATTAGGAGCTGGGAGAAAGACTCCTCCACGCTTACGGGGGAGGGAGCACGGGGGATTGTAAGATGGCGTCCCAGGAGCGTTGGAGGTCTAACAGGGGGAAGAGATGCCATTATCCCAAAGAATGAAGACTGTGATTGGCCATCAGTGTCTGATCCATCAGCTGAGCTGACACGTTCTGTTGCAGCTGGGGTGACAACTGGTACAGCAGGAATGGGGGCAGGTTCAGGGTCTAACCTCAGTCCTGCGACACCCTTCTTGGGGATATCTACAATGTCCCGCTTTATCTTGCGTCTTCGGCCATGCTCATTGCGGCGATATTGCACCATGTTCTCCATGTCGGCCACATAAACAAACCCTGCAATCAGCATCTCTGTGCTCTTCCTGCCCTTGGCGAAGGCCTCCTCCAGCTCACGGCTGGTCCTTTCATCATACTGCCACCAGCCGTTGCGCCCCTCATAGTACCATGCATAGTCTCCATGGGAACCGCCACGGGTCCCTCCACTCCGGCTCGCCCCTGCAGCTGCTGCTTTCAGTTCTTCAGGCAAGAGGAGAACCGGCCGCTCCAGGAAGTCCTCTGGGACTTCTTGTCGGCAGAGAGCGCAGCGCTTGCTCTGCCAGGAGGCACCTTTCACGCACAGGAAACAGAAGACATGGAAGCATGGGAGTCGTACAGGGTGGACGCAGCTCTGCAGGCAGATGGCACACTCAGGGGTGGTGGTAGTGGGGCTGAAAGGGTCTGTAGCACAAGTATCTCCTATTTCCTCTATCAGCTTGGAGGGAGCCAGGGCATTCACTGAACAGTCCACTTCTCCACAGCCTGCCATACTAGAAAGAGAAACACAGCACTATCATAACAGATCTTGCCTGGCACACTTGCATTATATTACATAACTGTACATTACTTAAATGTAATTTAAATAGGCATGCAATTCGGTGCGGTTCCCACTTGACATGCGCTGCTGTTGGTTTTGGGAACGCCCTCGTACAAAGCACAAAGTTATGGTTTCTTCAAATGTACATCATTGAAATACAGTTTCCAAATAATGCTAGTGTAAGCAGGCATCCCAAAATGTGCACAACTTCATTACGAGATATATCGAAGGCCTCGTTTCTGCTGTCTAACGGAGCAACAAACTCGTTAGAGGCTCGTCTGTTTAATGTGCAAGTAACGCTATAACTACAAAACTGTAGTTAATGTCAAGCTAACTTTTACCTAGCTAGCTAGCTAAGGTTGACTTGACAGCTGCCATAGAATAACGTTGTGTAGTTAGCATGTTAGCTGCCAGCTTCCCGGCTACCAGTATTTAACTTCTCTGTTGGTTAATACACTCACCTGAACACGGGGATGCCGTAGAAGCGACCTCAGCAGAAGCGCAGATGGAGAAATGTATAAAGCTGCATTTATTTTTGGATATAAAGTTAAGTAGGTCAACAAGTAATGACTGCGTTACTGTTCGGCCAAGCCCATCTGACTTCAGTGGTACTGGCTGGATCGGCCTCACATCCGTCTAGACATGTTCAGTAGATCTAGCGTTAGTACGCCGCGCATAGTACGTAACGTGCGTACGGCTCTACGCATTTATGACGATATGAACATAATGAGCAGACGGAAAAAAAGAAGTAAGTTTCACTCATTTACCAAAAGGACAGCGTTTTTGAGTGAAGCAGATCTTCCTTACAAGTAGAATGTGTTGCTTTAGTATGCATCTCAGACTGTATGAAAGTCTATGGTTTTTATATATATATATAGCGTTTGTCATGTTTGTATCACTAGGTTTTCGTAATTTTAAATATCCATACAAAATATAACAGCAATCGTAATGCATGATTGTTTATTTGTTATATTTTTGTTTTAATATACAGTACAGTTACAAATGTACATTTTTTTAAGCTTATGTTCAGGGGTATAGGCCTAGGCCTTTTGACTTTATTGCATAAAAATGCCTTGTGTAATTTCTTTACTTTGCCTTCTTATGCTTATTGGTGTATATGGTAATAGTAGGAAAAGCACAGTTGTTACCAATAACATTAACAATGGCTCTGTTATGTTCCAAAGCAGCTAAATGGAATTCAGCCATCATTAAGTGTCCTCAAAAGGACAATAATCACAGCTGAGTTAGGCAATCACCAAGTAATTCTTAGCATGGTTGGCCACAAGTGGCATCAATCTAGCACAGGGCTGCTATTCATATGAAATGTCTCAGATTCTGCTAAAGTCCAGATAAACCCAAGAAATGCAGAAAAGGAGTTGAATTATTAGGCACAAGAATTTTATAAAAGATCATAATATCCATCCATTCCTTTTTATTTATTTATTTTTTGTTGGATTGCATAACAAACAATTTACAATAGTTTTCAATTTACAATAGTTTAACCAGCCGATGTAAAAGGTGCAAGTTGAAAATCTCAATATTATTCAAATATTCAATCTAATGTGCTCTCTTTTCAACTTATTACAGTCTACTTGGACTCATTTTGATGACACACTTCCTGATTTCTGACACATGTGGGCAGGGCTCACCGTCGTCACTTGGAGACCACAGAAGTTGACGGTTACGTGTCTCCTGTCCCCTCCTGTAGGCCCGCGTGCTCCTTTTCTGAACACATGGACCCCAACCTGTCCATTCCCCAACCTCACAGTGCACTACGAGGAGACGGATGATGAGAATGACAGTAAGAAAGATAATCGCAGGTTGCAAGAGATGAAAACGTAAGACAGTGTATTTGACATCTTGTCTATGAGGAAACAGTTGGTGAGCATGGATTTTTCTCACCTTTGGGGACGCATTGCATAAGCCGCACATCAGGCTTAAATCCCGTCGGGCAGGTGAGATGGCACTGACCGTGGAGAAAGTGAAGGTCTGCTCTACACCTCAAACACACGTTCCTCCTCACACACACCTCACAGCCTGTAGAACACACTGAGACAGAGGGCCACAAACGTAAGTCCCTGACATCGTGGAACTCATTTCATGCACTAAAACACACACGCATGCTGTACAGTGGCTCACCTGTGCATTCTCGCAGTACCGTGTTTGCCGTCAGCCCATACGGACAGCTGTTTGCACATTTGCCCTGGAACAGGAAGTGACCCGGGTGACAATGTGTGCAGAAATTTTCACTGAAACAGGAAGCGCAGTCCACCTTGCACCCTGCAGGCCAATGGACATTAACTTAGCCACACTGTAGTACCTCTCATTCTCGCAACATGGACTTTAATCAGTTTTCAGAGTACACAGTGGGCATTTCAAGCCAACATCATTCCGTCACTCACATGTGCCTTTTGGTACTTACTGGTGCAGGTGCTGATGTGTGGAGAGCGCCTGCCATAGTGACCCCGGGGACAGGAGGACAGACAGGCACCCCTCTGCCGCATCCCATCCAGCTCCAAGTGGAAGAACAGGCGAGGGATGCAGGAGAGACAGCCATTCAGAGCAGAGCATGTCGCACAACCTGCTGGACAGAGTCTGCTAACAGAGGAGCTACCTGTGGATAAAGGGATACGAGATACTTGCTGTGCTTGTGCAAATGAAATAGAATCAAATACTCAATGTACTCTCTGCTGCATTTACAGTATGAGACTTTACAAGAAACTTGGTTTTATTAGAACAGGACCAATACACAGAGCCAAGCTTTTACATTTATAGTGTGCAAGTGGGTTAAACCAATGGAAATCTATGACCACATTATTCCCTGAAAGCTGAAAGAACACACTTATTGTCTCCATATGTAGTTTCTGTCTACTGTTTACTATCTCCCACTAAAAGATAAGGAAGATTTCACAGTAGCCATGTCTAGCAACAGTATTAAGAGAGGTGGGGATGACAAGTTAGGCATGAGTACTTACGTATTTACTTACTTACTTGTGTTTTCTAGGCCTTTTGTAAGATTCATGAAGTGTAGAATCAAAATTAACAATGGCATCCACATTGTCCTTCACCTTCAGTACGGCATCGATCCAGTCAGCGAAGACGCCTTGCATCACATCCCAAATCCCATGATGTACATTTAAAAAAATAATAATTTAAAAAGAATCCGATAAAATTCATTCAAATGGACCAACTTAGAGACTCCAGTCTGGGTGAGAGAGTGGTCGAGCGCAGAGTTCGGCTTGATGTTTTCATGAAGAAAAATCCCATGTACATTCCATGAGATCACTCAAGCCGGCTGAATGCCAGGAAGAATGCAAACAGAAGAGAAACCATCATAGAATAGTCACAACCCAGATTTAAGTTTGGGTCAGCTGCAGTGGGCTTGTCTCTGCCTCACGCTCTTTAGATGTAGTTCCCTGATTGGGCACTTCATGTTCTCCATGAAGGCTGGATTCTGGGAATGAAAACCACAGATATACAGAGTATATTGACTACCTTCCAATGAGAAATAAAAACTAGAGAGCTGGAGGTGTCAGAGAGGAGCTGCGATTCCCACAAAAACGCTGGAAGGAGATAAAAGCTGTAAGCTCCAGAGGATTTGTTGTTTGGCGCCCCAGTGTGTATTATCGCCTGTTTTGGGAACTCTGTGGTTCTCAAAACAGATTTGAACTCTCCAGGCTTCCCCTTCCTGGAATTGGTTCCCCCTCTGCAATTTGTGATTCTTTGCTTGATCACACAATCCTTTCAGAGCCTGTCAAATCGTATAGAATCAACATTTGGGTATGTTGCTTTTGCTCATTTCAAAATTGTTTTGTCATATTGCGGTTAGACTAAAATAATTGTATGCCTCCTTGGGGCAAAGACATAAACAGAAATAGTGACACACTTGAAACCATGTGCTCCTTATTAAGAAAGGAACAGCAAGTTATCATAATAACATCTGTGGCAAAATGTACTGCCGTGCTTTCTTGGGCTTGTCTGGAAAAATGTCAAAAGAGGAATCAGCAGGAGCTTTGCAGTGGGAATTTACACTGCAGATGATTTATCTGAGAGCACCAGAGCTAAAGGTTACACACTGCCAGACAGAGGAGCTGGACAGTTCTATGCTGGCTGGCTTAAATTGTCAACAGGTGCTTAAACACAAAGACACAGGCGAACAGTCGAGGCCCGACTACTTTATTTTGATAGAGGAAAGAAAAGTGTTTCTCAAATCCCTCAAGGACAAGAGCAAACTTAGGGAGGACGATATAATAACACCTCAGAGGATCCTCTGCATGTGAAACATCATCCATCGATGTGCATGCAGTAGAAAATGTATGCAAACGCTGGAGGGCTCTGTCATGAGAATATAAGAATCAAGAAGAGAACAGCAGGCCAGGTGCCAGGGGTTTAAAGGTCGGAAGGGTGGGGCTCCACAAATGCAGTAACACCTCCACAAACTGACTGGGAACATAAACATGACAAGGCTACGCTCCCGGGTGTGCGAGATCAGATTGTTAAAGAAAATAACTGTTGGGAGGCAAAGGAATGTCTCAACTGCCAATGAGAAAGAGGGGGGAACAAGCAAATGATAAAGATGGACGACAGCAAGCAAAGGAGCGAAAGAGCCAGGTGAATAATAGTTAGTGACAAACTTACACAAATGCAAGGGCGCCCGGTTAGCTCAGTTGGTAGAGCGGGCGCCCATATATAGACGGGCACGGGTTCGACTCCGACCTGCGGCTCTCTGTCTCTCTCTCTCCCCTTTCATGTCTCCAGCTGTCTTGTCAAATAAAGGCCAAAAATGCCCCCCCCCCCCAAAAAAATCCCATGATCTACCGTTTTTATACTGGCCAAGACACTAAAAAAAAAATAATCTTGGACTAAGACTGGTGCTTCAACAGTCCACTGTACTACAAACCAAAAACAGCTTTTAGGTCACCACCTGCGATCAAGGCTCTGCTTGAGCAGAAAATGCACATATTATTATATAGTTTTCAATAAAAATCTAACAGATACCGTAACCTTATAACTTTGACCTGTGAGGGACCCTGCAGTGATAAGGTATGAGGCAGGATAGCATCTCAGCACGCGGATAATCTATGTAGCGTGAAGAAATGAGGAATTTGGGAGGAGGCTGAGCCCCACGCTCAGTGAAGAAGCTGTGAAGCGTGAAGCTTGAAACACTGACCGTGACGGAGAGACGGGGCCCGAAGTGTCTGGGAGTACTAACGTACTCTGAGCTGTCCACGAGTTTGAGATCAAAGCTTAATACAATATGCTATTGCTTGTACATTATGCCTTTAATGTATGATTTGAACACTTTCTAATGTGACGGACGGTTGACCTAAAGGCAGCAGTCATGATATGAATAATATGAGCAAGCTGTTGTGTTCAGCATTCTAAGTTTTGGGACTAAAAGGTCGACAATATGAGCTATTACAAGATTCACAAGAATTTAATAAAAAAAGACATACAACCCTTATGACAGGAAAACAGATACACAAAGGATAGAATTATAAAAAAAAACACACAAAAAGGAAGTTTCAGAAGAAAACAAATTATGTATATTAAAAAAAATTAAAAAGAAAAAAAATGTTGCTGCTGTCATTCATGAGAATGTTAAAAAAAAATGATGATGTTGCACTTTGCTGTCTTCACCCCCTTGCTTTTTTCAGCATTTTCTATAAAGAAAGAAAAAACAAAACTCAATAGTGTTCAAGAAATAGTCAAAATTAGTAAAAAGCATTACTACATCTCATCAATAATAAACACCAATTCTAGATATTATATAAATACAATTTTAAAAAAATGCATGCTTGGTTAAATTGTATTACATTCAAACCCAACTCAAATGCACTCAACATGAAATCATTTTGAAATAGAAATGGGTGACATGAGGAAATGTTTTATTTTGCGATCCGGATTATGTTGTGCACCTCTATAAGACATAGGGCTGGGTATCATTTAAAAAATTAGGATACCAGTACCCGATACCGATACCAATAGAGTACTACATTTGAAATAACCCTTCCGCTTTTTCTGCATTTTTTATTTTTTTTAACCAGGTGCCACTGCTGCGGTAATGGGACAACCACATGTTGCATTAAATTGAAGAATGTGTGTGATGATTGGCTGCGAGCAAAATAATACAAAGTCCTTTTTTTCCCCTAAATCTGGCTACAAAAAGGATTGAATGCAGGCATCATTTGACTGGAGAAGTTTCGATACTACTAGGTGCTGGGGTTGCACGATATTGACAAAATGTGATATTGCGATATCAATTTCGATATTTTTTTAAACATATGTAAAATTACAAAAGTTACGGGAAAAAGGTAAATAGATTCATAACAAATTAAACAAGTTTTCTTACAACACAAGGTTTATTTCAACTGACAGTCATATTGGACCGGTACAACATGAATAAATAAATGACGACCATGTCTACAGAACAGGACATGTGTTACTGGTTGTACAGTATAAAATAAATAAATGAAGAGAACAGGACACAACTTTTCGTTTGCTTCTCTGATTCGTTCCGGTTTGTTGTCTCTATCAATTTCTTCACTTACACTGTCACTCTGTCGAAGAATGTACACAGGTGGTACGCTACATAAGGTTTGTCACGTAGTGGACCCGTGCTCTGACGTGCACTAACATGTGCAAGTGACACGCTAACTGGCCAATGAAACATGACCATTGTAGCATTTCAAGCGGGCTCTAAATCAAACACAACTAAGCCACGCAGCCAACGGACGGGACGCAGTGCTCCACAATATAAACTAAATATTGCATACTTATTGCAACACTTTCGATATATTGCGATAACGATATTGAGTCGATATATCTTGCACCCCCACTAGGTACTGGGTTATTTCGGTGGATGCCTTAAAAAAAATGGTATTGAATACAGATACCCAGTCCTAACCAGACAGCATGCTGTTTACTGATTCCAACACAACACTTTCTATGTGTTTTCAGCAGTTTTACAGGCTTATTTGGTTAACCTTTCTGGTGCACCTGCCTCTAAACAAACATCTATTCAGACTCAGAGCAGGTCTACGAAAACTGCCAAATTCTGCAGCCTTTAATACAGAGATTTTGATGGTTTGTATCTAAATTTACCTACAAAAGGATATTGGCAACAAAGGATCTGTGATAATCGAAAACTAATTAAAGAATATCTAAGAAAATCTCTGACCGAAAGGTGATTGATTGTAGGTTAAGAAGTAGTTAATTTTATTATTTCAACACGCACGCACACACCTCTCCAGCTACCAGTCCACACTGTACGCTAAATCTGCACCAAAACTAAACTAAAAACATCATTTGTAAAAGAAAAATAGTATGTGGGCTGCTACTGGTGCCTATTTATAGTCATTAAGATGTGGGCCATTTCCAGAAAATCAGACATGACTTAATTGTCTTGTATGTAGACCATGACAATAAACATACTGATTCAAGATCCCAGCTTTGTGTATTGCGTGGCCATTTGAGACAATAGAGCAGTTTAGTGATGAATTGCATCTGATACAACTGTTAATACAAGTAAGACACATAATGTGTAATTAGCTTAGCACAATCCCTTTGAACTAACCTTGGAGACTGCTCTGAGATGTTGAGCTCGGATCGTTGCAGATTTCTCTTCAAAAGCTTTGGCCTTCGCCTCCTCAGCCAGGCTGCTTAAAAACACCAGCATTAGGAGTTCAATCTGAGGAAATGGTAAGAAATTAGCTCTTTTATGCATATAATCAGCTCATGTGTCAGTAATGCTTGTTAGCGTTAGCCAGAAACAAAGCGAAAAGTCAGAACATTCGGAACGTTAGCTCGTCACTCGGGACTTAATTCCAGGACTAAAGATACAATTAATATCTAACGTTACTTACCATTGCCTCTGACGTCTGCCTCACATTGATGTTACTCTTCGTTTTCGTTTTAATTATAGATTTCAATTTGGTCGCCTTCTTCAACATTTTGGCAAATGTTCAGTGAAAAGCTCAACTTCACGCCGACAAAAAGTTTGTTTACGTCTTCCAATCTCCCGCTTCTCATACTTCCGGTAAAACTTCTTCTTCGTGCCATTTAATCGTCGATTAATTTTTTTGTGTGTCATTACTGCCATCTACAGTTTCTAAGTAACACATTTAAAATGTCGTGTTCAACATAGATATACATATGTTATGTATATCTATGGTGTTCAATGCATCGAGGTTCAAAGCAGCCAAGGACAAATATTTTCTCGATTTGATGCAAACAGTAAAACGCCGGGGGAAAAAAAAAAAGCACTAACCAGGCAGAGGTTCAGTCAATGACTGACTGACGGTAATGTATTTTCACTTCGGCTCGCTGTGTTGTTTATGCTTCCATCTAGCGGCTGCGTTGGGCAACTACATCAGCAAAACACCGTCTTTCTGTATCCGGGTCAGCGGACAGTAATGGCGGCCACCATTGAGACAGCAGCAGTCGGCATGAGCAATATGCTGCAATTCATGAAACTTATCGGACAGCTCAAAGTAAGACTTCTCCACAAACTACGGCTTTTTTCTGCTGATATGGTCCCAGGCCAAAAAAAAGAACAACACATTATCTGAAGTGTATTAAGGCTCAATCTGTAGCTTGTGCTGCTGGTGTTGATACAGTGAGGCATGGCTTTTTACACACACACACACACACACACACACACACACACACACACACACACACACACACACACACACACACACACACACACACACACATACACACATATTACTGAGAACAAGAAAGAAAAGCGTCAAAACAGGTGGAAACTGACTGCTGTAACTTAAAGGAGTAAGATTAGGATCCCTATTTAATCAAAAAAATATTCTTATTTGTGTCCTTATATGGTCAAATAAATTCAATCATTGTCAGTGGTTTCACACATGGTAACAGTTTGAAATATCGTGTTCATCTGGCCAACCTAAAGACACTCAATTCTGTCATAAAAGACTAAGAAAACAAGGAAATATTAACTTCCCCAAAGCTACAGCCAGTTGAATGTTTGGTTAAAACGTTTGTGCAGTGAAGTTCAGTACCTGCAAACTGTCTCACTAAACTGGTGAAAAAAAGTCACGGGACACATATTTGAGGTTTCTCCTCTCCCTCTTCTGTGCCACTGATTGAATTGTGCCTTGTGGTTGGCGTTACCTGCAGAGGGTCCCACGGACGGGCTGGGTGTACAGGAATGTGAAGAAACCAGAGAGTGTGTCAGACCACATGTACCGCATGGCCATGATGTCTCTGACCATCACAGACCCCACAGTGGACAAGGACAGGTACTTCATTCACCCAGCTTGCACCCACACCTGGAAGAAACTTTCCGAGATTAAAAAGAGAAATATCTACTGACACACAGCAACTTATCCGCTGTTCTTTTAATTTCAGCCTCCTCCCAAACTACTGAAATGAATGTCATTCAAAAAGCATAAATATCCATCACATTTTCATGTTGCTTATGCAGCATAGTCCAACTATTTTGTTGCAAAATGGTTCACAAAATACTGAAATACTAACTTTATCACACTCACACCTTTTTTTTCCTCACTGTCTTTAGATGTATAAAGCTGGCTCTGGTTCACGACATGGCAGAGTGCATTGTGGGAGATATTGCTCCATCAGACAACATCAGTAAAGCAGAGAAACACAGGCGAGAAGAGGCAAGTGACCAGTTACATCACTATGCATCTAAACACAATATACTCTGTTTTGGTGGTTTATATATATATATATATATATATATATATATATATATAAATAAATCATTTCTCCTCATCGCCACTCTCTAAGGAGGCGATGAAGCATCTATCAGCTCTTCTGCCGGAGGGACTCAAAAAGGAGATTTATGGACTCTGGGAGGTACGCCTCTGGTGTGTTTGTATCTTATGAATGATACTTGAATGTATCTAATAGCAGGCTGTCATGTCCCTTGTAATAATATGTATACCAGAATGTCTTTGTGGAAACGCATTTGTTTTATCTGCAGGAATATGAGACCCAGAGCAGCCCGGAGGCCAGGTTGGTGAAAGAGTTTGACCTCCTGGAGATGATCCTGCAGGCTCATGAGTATGAGGAGCTAGAGGGAACGCCGGGAAGACTGCAGGAGTTCTTTGACTCCACCAACGGTACGTCTTCCTCTTCATTTCATATCTGTTTCTCTCTTCTTCACTAGAACTCATCACTGAAGTTGCTTACATTGTGGCACGGGGACTTCTTTTCTTTGTTGTGTATTCAATGTATACATGTGCAACTCAGCAGTTTTCTTATTATATATTTGAATCAGTTGTTTGATTTATAAAACAGTCAATAATCCATAGTGGTGGTTCGCATTCAAAAACGAAAAGCCCTTTGACCATAGATTGCTGTTTGCAAACAATATGGTTTGATTTAATGGTTTTCATGTTGTCGTGTTGTGCAGAGCTCTACTAAATTGTATGTTTGTTAACTTGGACAAAAACTAAACTGACAAGACAAATGGAAAATGTATGTTTAACTCATTTTGAAGTAAGTTTCCTTTACTTGCATTGTGTATCATCTCTCAGGTCGTTTCCACCACCCAGACGTGCTCCAGCTGCTCAGCTCTTTAAATGAAGAGAGAGGTTGTAAATTGACTAAAACGGATGAAACAAAGAATTCTGGCAACTCGCAGACGACATCTTCACAGCCACCTAAGACTTGACTGTAACACACACACACACACACCTCCTTAGTGGAGGGACTGTAACACAATATGTGTGTATGAGGATGCACAAACACAACACAGGAAAACAACCCAGTGGAAAACCGTCTTCTGCATCTCCCCTCATTTTTTAGCCATTTGCTGCAGTACAACTGTGAACTATGGCACATGGATATCTTCTATGCGCATGCAGCTGTTTTGGCCCATTACGTTGAATCCATACTGTCCTGGAACGTACAGTACCACTATCTATAATAAATACATTCTGACGACTACTTATGCAAAGACTGCCAGAGAATATGCAAATGCAATAACGTCAAAATGCAATGAAATGTCCTTACTGTATATATGGGTTAAAAAGTATTAAACCCTATATAAATTCCCAGATAATGTCACATTGTCACATTAGTTGCAAATGTGACTGCTCTTATGGTTAGTTACTTTATAAACTGTTTATTTGAACTGCTAGAGAGAAATCATTCAACTAGGCCCACATCGTATTTCCTTTACCAGGCTTATTACATTTTGACATGTCATATATATATATATATATATATATATATAAATAAATAAATAAATAATATGGTTAAGCACCATTGTTACACACAACCCTATTATGTAAAAACTGCCAGATAATATATGTGTGTGTGTGTGTGTGTATTATCTGGCAGATATTACATAATAGGGTTGTGTGTAACAGTGGTGCTTAACCATCAGCAAAAAAAGTGTTACTGCATTTGCTGATGCAGTCTAACTGTACAGTACACAGAATATGTTAGTAACAGCATACGCAGGAAGTCAGTGTTGCTGATGGATGAGAAAACAGTGGTCAGATGTGGATGTTGTTTGGGTCAGTATGTTGCACAGAACTTCAGTTGCACAGGTTCAGTCACAGTTCTTAGTGTATATTGTAAAAATGTTGTCACCTCACATCAGCCATAAAAACAGCTCTTTGTAATGGTGTGTAATTAATTGTATGAATACAGAAGAGTATGTTAAACAGTTATTTTATTTGAATGTCACAGCTTGGGTGTTATGTTTTAGAGTTTTAGTAAAAAACCTTTGTTAAAGTCTTAACTGCTGAGTTCAGTTTGATTTCAAGCAAACACATTGTACAAATGTAAAACATACTGTAATTAATTTTCCAATGACATAACATGCATGACCTCAGTTATTTGGTGAAAGATCAGACCTCACAACATTTTCTTGCTACGCAAGATCTTTCAGTACTTGAATGTTGACATGAATTTTATTAAAATACATTTCATGGACAGACTGCATAAAACATTAAATGATCCGGGGCGTCCTCTCAAACCACAGCAAAGAAAAAACACATGAAAGACAATATGAGAAACACAAAACACAGTATATATTGAAAACAGAACGTCACTTTGATGGCAAAGTTATGCGGTGGCCATAGAGGCCGTACTTGAAAAGATTAAAAGAAATAAAGGGATTTCACACAAAAATTTATTTTTTTAATGTTTTGTGGCACCAACCCTTTCATAACATAAGCAGTAAAAAGTGTTGTGTCTTTCAGCATTAAACAGGTTAGTTCTGCACCAGGAGAGTTAAAAAAGAAAAGAAAAAAAGAAATTACATAGGCCTCAGAAAAAAGTTCAGCTTTTACATTATCTTGACCATTTTAGTGTAACAGTTCATGCTTTAAACCTGTGCGGATCCAGCACTTATCTGAGGTACAGCAGTTCACACAAGGTTAAAAACATTGAAACTTTCAAGAATAAATATTCCCAGTTTAAACTGCTGGAGTGAAGATGTTTGCAGACAACCGTGCACACAATTGTTTTTATTTCCAGCATTAGACATAATTGTCCAAAGTGATTTATCGTATTTTGTTTCATTTCTCCCTGTAGAGTAGTTAGTCTTAGTTTGACTGCACAGACTAAATATTGCCTAATCCAGCATTCAAATATGGCCCGACCCAAACTGTCAGCAGCACAAACTGTGTACAACAGTCAGCTGTTGTTTTCAAAAAGTAGCATGAGTGGCTGCATTTGCAAAGTAAAGCCCACAAAAGATCGTTTTAGGTGCCGTAACAAAATCTTAATATCTTCTGTCTTCAGGCCCTGACGCGCCAACCCGATGATCGGCCGTCGGACAGTCTGGCGAAGTCAGTGACTCGAGTCTGTTCAGTGTGTTCCGTGCCGTTGTCCGTCGGGGGGGCCATCGGCCTTCATTTTGGGAGATTTGACTTGTTGCATCGGAAGGCGGGCAGTCTGACTCAATGACCAATTTGATTGGTGGAGTGCTAACCCGGAAATGACGAGCGGGACGAGCGTAACAACGCCTCTCAAAATCTGACGAAAATCTTTTAAGCTGGCCTTTGTCGATCTGAAATGAAGACAGATTCAGCAACTGCATGGTCTATTTCTCGCTTAAAATGTTTTCAGAAACACGTTTCGGTGAACTATTTTCGTAAAATATGAGATCGTATTCTGAATGAGCCGCTATTTTGAAATTCGGGAGAAGCCAGACCCACGTGACGCGTTCGCCCTATCAGCTGCCGTGTTCATTATTTGGGCGACAATACAGATCAGCGTTGCCTGCTTTTATGGAGACGTATTACGTCTCGCGCACGCACAGAACGTACACAAGTCGCCGTCACTTCGGTGTGTTCCGATGGCACATTTTTTTTACCAACTCGGGGCGACTGATCAGTCCGACTGCCTTTCCTGCAGACAGTCGGCCGTCGGGTTGGTGTGTCAGAGCCTTTAGTGTAAAACCATTTATACTAAGTTTACAAATAATCTTTTCCCCCAGGACTTCTGGGTTAATCACATCAACATGGGTTATATATACACATTTTCTTTAAATGTTTTAGTAAAATGTACAAGGTAGTTGAAAATGTAACATGTGTATGTTTATACCAAACACCTATTTCTAATAATAACCTAAAAATGTAGTTTTTGGTATGAAAGTTCTAGTGATGTAGAGTTGTGATACTGTTTCCACTTATGTCGAATTTACATAACAAAAGAAGGCATTAATAACCTCTTATTTTGGGTCTGAGGAATTCCAGCTGTGATTTGACAGTTTTGCACTCGTGTTTAGAGGGTGACTACATGAGCCAAACCATGAGGCGCTCAACTTAAGTGACAGCAGAAATACAGGGTTTTTGCTGTTGTCTGGAATCTGTGCATCCTCATTTTTTTTTTTTAACTACGGCTTAGCTGTGTCTCCGCTTCAACCCCATGTGATCAACATCTGTGGTTTAACATGGTGTGGAGGTCACCAGAGGCAGGTGACATTTGTCGTCTTATTGGTTAAATCAAAAACAAAGAGATCAACAAGCTCTGATCTCTTGGTAACATTCATAAAATGATCTAGGTTGTCGACAGATTCTTCCTTTAAACCCAGTTTAATAATAATAATAATAATAATAATAATAATAATAATAATAATAATAATAAACACAACAACAACAATCTGAGAGGCTGACTGTGTGTATCAGCCCTCTACCAGGTAGGTGTGCTTTTGACGTCAGCTGTCTTGATCTTTCAAAATAAAAAAGGTAGACAACTGCCGCTTTAGAATATTTTGAGCAAATTTGGGCCAAACAAGGAAATTACGTAACTTTATTATTAAGTCTAGGCGTTTAGGGTTTGCAGGAAATTCCATGCAAGTGTTAGGGAGATTTAATCGCAAACATGGTTTGCAAAAGCATCCTAACACGTGTGATCAAATAAAAGTATTCTGTAACATTTCAGTCAGAGCAGTTATGTGACAAAGTGCTGCAACACAGCAGTTCCTGGCTTAAGTCCCGCCTCACCGTGTGGACGCAGCTCTAACACGGCCTCTCAGAGCTCTCCGTCAAGTTGTTAGTGGGCGTGTCCTGAGAGCTGGCATTTGCTGCGGAGGAGAGGACTTCCTCGAAGCTGCCTGCGGTCCCTGTACCGCCAACCTTTGTCTATGGAAAATGCAGAAACATTGTATCAACATAAAATGTGCTGTCATCACTGAATAGTTCCTTTCTCCCTTTTCACGTGGCCACAGCACCTCTGCTGTGCTGCAGAATAGGCTCAGGGGGGCAGACTTTTACAAAGACTTCCACTATGACACATTGCCAGTGAGCACATAAGAGGTTGAAGAGTGAGGTTTCATTTTAAGCTGAAATGTAAACTTTTCAGGTATCTTACTTAAACTTCTTGGTGCAGGTTGGCACAGTTTGTTTTTGTTGCATTTTGTGGAGCCTGGTCTGTCTACAGTAGGGATGGGCATTCAGTGGGCATTTCAACTTTTTATAAATTAAACGCAATGAAAATACAAAAATACGGCGTGTTTTTCCTCGATGAGATCTTAATTACAAGAAGAACAACTTGTGGCAGTTAAACTGGAGGTTAGGCTAAACTTAAAGATACATGCGCTGCGGTGCTCTGAAGCAGTGGAACCTGCTGCTGCGAGCCGGCCTTCTTAAACAGAGACCCTTGTTTGTTCCAAAATAATAAATAAACATAACCAAAAACATAAAAATACTTAGATCTGACAGGTTTTCAAAATGTAACTCAAAATTATCCAAGGCACAGAAAGCCTAATATAAAATAACCAGTAACTCACATACAACTTCTCCACCAGTCTACTGGTTTTTGCTGAGAAAAATAAGCATGTTGACATGATCTGGGGTCAGACTACCTGGTGACCGTCAGTCCAGCCGCCGAAAACACCCGCCGGGATGCACAGCTACCTCCGCGCTAACTTGGCCAGCCCGGGCCGGGGAACCTTATTCCGTTCTTCGTAGTGAGTTTCTACCAGTCTGGTGATGGTACGTTGTGACGGAATGTGACATGCTGGTTCCAATATCCATCTCAATGAACTTGCAGATCCCTTGGGTCATTTTCTCTGCTCGTTGTGCATCGCAGCTCCTCCGTGCTAACGCCGAGATGATGCTAGGTTGAGACTGAGAGCAGGACGCACCGCCACCGACATTAACCAGGGACGGATGCACTTTGTGGTACATCATTTGAGTCGTGGCCGTGTTGTACTTATACACGGCGTCGCAGTGTTTGCAGTGAACTAAGTCGTTTTTTTTAAATCAAAATGGTCCCACGCCACACTTCGCCGTGACCTCTTTATGATTACTTCTGAAATTAAAACGGAAACTCGCAGGTAACCGAGTAGCCTATGGCGCCCCCGGGTGGTAAAATGTTTAATTGCTGCCACACAGTGACAATTCATTTCATTGCTTCAAGACTCACACTACGCAACGCAACCTGCATTAGTTTAATCGATGACAAATTAATGTGATCAACGAAATTCTTAATGATCAATTATCAATCGTCGATTAATCATACCCATCCCTAGTCTGCAGAGACCGCGTTTTACAGTGTGTTCAGGGGACAGGCAGCTAGCGGATAGTGAGGAGATGTTTCCTATATGTGACAAAAAATGGTGTAGCCTAAAAAACGCATCACATCGCTTAGAGCACCTTTAACCCTGCACACTGTTTACCTTGATGGTGGACACTGTAGTCTCGACTTTCTCCTCAAAAGACTTGAAGCTGGGAGAGTTTCTGTAAAGAAAAGAAAGGAAGACATTCTACTTTTTTTAACTGCACAAAACGATTTGTTGAACTATTTTCCAAAACAATATTATGGGTAAAGTAACTAATGTCCTTTCTGCTAAAAATTATGTATTACAATGATAGATTATCTACATACATTTTTTTATTACTGTAATTGCATACACTTGCTTAGATGTAGTAAAAGGCACTGAAAACAGCAGTATGGGTGTAAGCAGGTGTAAATACCACGTACAAACATCTCTGGTATTCAACTTTCTTAGTATCACCATTTCTAAATAAATGTCAATGTAAGCGACAAGTTAAACGGTTTGCTTCTATAAATACAAAAAAGACAGTGAATTAGCATTGTACCAGGTGTTTAAACAAGGCTATATAAGGAATACAAAGATTAGAAAAACAAACATAAATTGACTCTCCCTCACACACACAAAAGCAAGCACAGTTTGGTTACCTCATGGTGGGCATGCTCATAGAGTGTCTGATGGAGTAGCTTTCCCAGAGAGCGTGGTGAGAGAGGAGTTAATGATTAGCACAGGGCACAGACACACAGAGACACACACACCTAGAGTTAGCTATAGAAACCTGCTGCAACTCAATATTCTTTTCAAATTGCTTTAAATAAATGTGACTGCATGGTCTTACATCAGTCTCGGCCTGTATTGGCTTAAAGTTTTAACACTTTCCTGCAACTGGGAAAGTTCATGACAACTTGTTCACACGATTCACCGACACAATTTGTTTTTGCTGATCAGAGACCAAAATCAATTAGATGTTATTCTAATCTGAGCTGAGACAAGCAAATGACTGCGTACTGCAGTCCAGCATGGCAGCAGCATGTACTACCAGACTCAACTGACTGTTTGGAGTCCAGACTGTACCAAGCTGTTAGTACTATCGGCTGATCTGACTGAGATCTATCCAGTTAAGGTTTCTGAGTGAGGAACAGCTAATGTGACATAATCAGCTGTGTAATTCTTACCCTATAGAGTTGGACCTTCGGAAGCGTGGAGGAAGATGGAAAACATGTTGAAGACACACTGACAGGCCTTGTGTACTTCACAGTCACACTCTTTCACTTTAGTAGAACATTTATGTTGTTAATACAAACAACGGCACTATGAAAGGTAAACTCATCTCTGATCTGTTAGGGGAAGTAAACTATACCGTGGACACCAGGGGAACTAGATTGTTCTACATGATACTTTATCTCACTTGTACTTAGATGTGCTAACAAAATATACATGTTCTACTAAAGCTAAACATCACAAACGCACAAAAACCCAATCTTATCCACACTTGCACCTAAAAGAAACCCTAAATCGAGTCGATGATTCTCACTCACACACACACACACACACACACACACAAGTTGTTAAAAGAGAAATGTGACAGAATTAACAGTGTTGGAATACAGAAACACTGTCCAAAGTGTGAACTTCTGATTTTTAACTGCACAAAAATTACAAATATTTTGATAGATATAAAGTATGTATGCAACTCTTGGTATGCTGTTATTGAAAATTAGGCCTCACTTTGAAAATCAGTATGAAGAAGGTTAAATATATGATATGACAAGTGACATGCAACAACACACTTCAAACATGTCCACAGCAAAAATAAGATACAAACATGCTTACTGTGTGTTGCACACAAACCAAAACCTATGCACACCATGAGCCAAAAACCACAGGGACATACCTCCGAGGGAACAGTAACTCTAGACCAGCCAGGCTGGAATAACCAAAAGATAAGGTTTCCTTTATGCACTTCATATTCCAAAAACATAAGCTACAGTGAAATTAACAGTGCCCCATTTGTCTTTACAGTAGAGCTACCAACAGATTACAGTCTCCACAGGGAATATGGCATTTTTAAAACCTTTTTTCCTGCTTTGTTGTGAATGAACAGATGTTGTCAAAGTAATGGTATCAAAGTTGCAAATGAAGCCGTCTCCAAGTGTTGCTTAAATGTATGCACACAATGTTGGGTGTTTTTAATTCTGCAGTCTCTTGATTTCTTTTTTAAGATTTAAAATCCAAATGAGTTTTATTTATCGGTATTACACAGTAACTGTCTTGAGTTACACGCAACACTCTTTCTTCTTACATGAACCATCATATACTGTACGTTGACATGTTTGTTCCCTGACCTTCGACAGCTTTCCTTGCACATACATTTATTCACACAGGCCCACATTCTCTAGCTTTCTCTAGTCAGCATACACACACATGCTCTATTTATTTCAAAAAGAGCAATGCAGGCTGACTCACACACTTGTGTTGTGTTGACTTTCAGTGTCTCAAACAGAGCAGCACAGAGTGACAGAGTGGAAAAGAGACAGGACAAGAACAGAAAGTGACTTCAAGGCGGGACAGACTTCAGAGCCTCTGGCCCTTCAGCTCCCACAGAAAGCAGCTTAATGTGGGCTTACATAATCTGAATTTCGCCTGAGCTGGACAGAGCAAAGAGTCAAAAGTCTGCTCCCTGAGAGACGGGGGATGGATAGCACAGATAGAAATGTGTCTGTTGATTAGATGAAGGTGTAACTGCATGGGTGGTATTGGGTAGGCTGGGGTTATGATATGTTTAGATATGCAAATGTGTTGATGATTTATGATGGGCAAAAGACACATTTCCAACTGATGTTTGAAAGACACTGGGACTCATGCCATGTGGACACAGAGGACAATGTGTCCAGCTAGGTGCAATTGTCAACAGATCAACCAAAATCAGTGACTTACTGTATGTCCACACTATTTGCATCATTCTTTAACACACAAAAAATCTTCCTAAATAATGAAGATATGGCATCATTATGTACCTCATGTCCCCGAACTTTCTGGTGATGGCGCTGCCCAGTGTGCTGAAGGCGGCTGACGTTTTCTGTCCTGCTGTGGACAGCGTCTCGGATGTCTTCTTATAGCTGAGACATAAAAGGGGTCCATTCAAAATATGTCTCCTACACATACCGCACTGAAGTCACACTCATGCTTAAACCAACACAACATTGTTAAACACAGATGTATTCATATGCGTATAAAAAGGTGACAAGCACAAATGCATAAACACACAGATATACAACAGCCTGGTCTTTGAACCTTTTTCCACTTTTGAGCGACCCATTTGTTTACATTTGCATCGTGGATTGCTCCCGTCCACACATCCACGCTCACTTTCTCTGGGATCTTACACTCCTGTGGCCACACTGGTTCATTATAGATGAGGACGGCAACTGTGTGTGTAAAGTGATCTTCAGGTTGAAGTGTAACTGGATAAGAAGGGAGGCCTCTGGAGACTTATCCCCTTGCCCTTCTCTGTCTCTTGGTGTCTGAGTAAGAGCTCATATCTGATGGTCAAATTAGGAAATTGGTATTCTGCACACAAAAATAAAACAAGTCCTATCCGGATTTGGAGGAACATTACAGATGTTTGTTTTTTTTACTGCTGATAATACAGTAAAAATCATCGGGACGTGTTCAGCTAATTGTGTCACGAGGTCAACGGAAGCCTTTAGCACCGTGTAGCCATTTGATGTGTTTTTAATCAGGTTTAGGATGTCTGTTACAGAGAGCGCAACAAAGATAACAAACAGACATGCTGTGCAGCTAGGAGCAGAGGATTATGTCTTTTTAATTGGGTTTCTGATATCTGTGGTTTACAACAGACACTCCGTTTGGAGTATGGTTTAAAAAAAACAGAACTACCTGCACTTTGTGTGTGTGTATACGTCTTGTTAAACGGCATCTATTATGACAGCAAATAGAAAAGCCATTCTGTCCAGTGCTGGGGACACAAACGCACACTTTCTCCCCTTCACTCTAACACTTCAACCTGAACCTGCAAACTCTTTCAGCTGTCTCGCACACTCGCATACGCACGTTAACTTACGCCGTGGAGGTCTGCATGTCGTGCCAGCCTCTACTGAGGTTGTTCCTGAGCTCGTACAGAGAAGTCGCGCCCAGTTTCTGTTTGAGCTCTGCGTGCTGCTTCTCTTTGGACGACAAAACCTGCTTCAGCGTACTGATCTCCTCCTCCAGCTGGACATACACAGAAAGACAAAGCGCTACTTCACTGTCATACTATCCTATGACTATCAACAATAACACTATCAACACTTCTTGTTCTTTCTGAGTATGCGCATGTTTAAACATACTTTAGCCAACTCTTGCTGAATCTCCTCTCTCTCCTCCTCCGTCATGATGGAGTTGTTTAGGTTGAGTTCCGAGGCCATATCTTCATCAGCCTCTCTCAATGGCTCAGAGTCCAGGAAACCTGACACACACACGCACACACACACACACACACACACACGACAGAAAAAGATCTGTGAATGAAAGTAATACATAGATTCTAAAAAAAAGACAACTTCTGAAGTGATGGCACTGAAACTGAGCTAATGTAGAATCATGATAATGAGACGATATGAAGTGGCACACCCCTAGTATGGATGCACTTTTTGTAAATTGCTTTGGACAAATGTGTACGAATTGAATGTAATGCAGTTCACATTGATTTAAATGAAGAGTGAAACTGTCTTGTACAACGTCAAAGACGGGAGGAAATGGTTCTGACCTTTCAGTTTTGTTTCTATTGCTTACGATCGATTTAAGATATTTCTAAAACGTTTCTGCCCTTTCGCCTGTTTTGATTGTGTGCCGCAAACTGTCTGTCAGACTCTATATAGTCTGAGTCAACATGTCAGTCTGTCTCCATATCTGACTGCGTCTCTGCCTGACAGTTATGTAATCCGTGGCCGCAGGCTGTAAAGCTGTAATCTGGATTAACTCGTGGATTATTTTGCTGACGGACACTACAGACTGCCACACACAAACAAACAAGATGCCGTTTCTGCAGACAGATTGACTTGAACGTTGCAATATTGGATTTTAATGAAACCAAAATTAAACAAATTATGTTTTGCCTTGAAAAAAAAAAAAAAAAAAAAAAAAAAAAAAACACAGGCATAAATATATAGCTACTCAAACATTATTATACTCAAACATCTTTCACAGATTTAGATTTATTCTCTCTTTCTGCCACTCACAAAAACACCTTATTATACTAATTTCACACTGTACTTACTTCTGGAAACCAACCTCAAACACACAATTACCCACACACACACTATTTAGATGCTGATACTAAACTAAACCACTTCATGCACATCCAAGATATAGAAAATTAAAATATCTATGAATTAAACTTTGCTTTCATGCAGAGCGAGGAAGCTGACTGGCATCAGGTGACTCTTATAAATGATGCAGCAGAAATAATATATCGAGTTTCAGAATAGTGATTTCTTTCTCCATACCTTGCAATATTCAACAGCGAGAGATTTTCACATTATAACTGCTCCATCTGGTTAGCCTTGTATTGTTGCAGGATATTTGTGGAAGGCAAATCAGGACAGACCGGTACCACACAGCACCAGGCAACCGCAGGACGACCGTGTCCACACAACACCATAAATGCAAATACATGTAGGTAATTATGTCACTATGTTTGTAGTGGACCTGTGAATGTTTGGGGGAAAAAAACTGTATATAAAACCCCCAGTTTGGACAGAATGGAAAAGGATAACTGTACCTGCTGTGAGGTGTCCTCTCTCTTGATGTGGCAGCATTATAAGACAGGTGAGGACAGCGTAAGGTTAGTGAAGACTGATAAATACTAGCAATGCTGTCCACTGACTGAAGTACTTACTATTGTATAACTAAACTGCTAACAATTACTTTAATACTTTAGAAATCTAAAAGGGGTCAGCACCACATGCACATTTCACACAAGTGTAGCAGAACTACACACCAATACAAGGTCTTTCTATAGTAGGGAGCTATTCTGCAAACACCACACAGCAGCAGGACAATCGGATGTTTAAACCCCCATGTGGCTAAAATGGAAGCTGTTACAGTGCATGGATAGCTCAGAATTGTTTGTGAGGGTCACGTGTGTTACAGTTTGTCACTATGGAAACAAAAGGCACAGTGTCTAAGCTGCGTCTTATTATTATCAACACCAATGGATGGCGCAGTGCTATTTTCTATTAAGCATGTAACTTAGTGGTAAAAACACAATTCAAAAGATCTATGGTGAAATTTAAAATAACAGAAAGATTAGCTGTTGGTTTTGAAAGATCGTCCCATTTATACTATGATACGCTGCCGTAGCATTACCAATTGTCAGGAATGTGAAGAATGCTGAAACAAGTTAATGATCCCAGTCACGGTTCACTGCATAAAATCGGTTAGATACAAAGTAAACTCAGATCCTAAACTATCTACTAAACTGAGGGGTGGATCGATTTTCAGGTCATGTTACATAGGCAACATTGACAGATGATTATCTTGTGCTTTTGTTCATTTTACATTTAACAAGTATATTTATTATTCTTCACTGAATATGCCATCTAACATCAAAACGTGCTGATGTATATCACCTGTGTACACCTTTTGTAGTAGCTAATCATGTTCTAGGACATGCATATGCCAGAATTACCTACCATTGTTTTAACCAGACGCCAAGCATAAAGTCTCTTGCTTAAATTATTTGGGTTTGTGAATTTGTTTTGTTTTTTAGTTGACTGTTTATGTGTTGTGTATTTTTATTTTTGTTTTTATTTAGGCCCAACATGTTGTGTAAGTTTAAAGTCTGGAAGAGAAATACTAAAGCTTTATTTTTTTTTATATAAATTGGTTAACCTAAAAGTAGTGAAAATTAAAAATATCGAGTCTAACAACACCTGAATCTCAGTGTAATATCCCCACAATATGTACAAACACATTTCATTTCTCTGGGCTGCTCAAACCGCATAATTACTGGATAAAACTCAAAGGACTTGGCCTCAGTGTCAGCTATAGTCCTTGTGTGGCTACAGGTTCCCACAGAGGTCATGTTATGTTGACAAGTAAATGTTTAACCAAAATGAAGGATCTGTCTATTCTACAGGCTCTAGTCTACATCCCTCTTCACCTGTGCTGTCCAGCTGCATATCCCAAGTGGTGGACATGGCCCAGCTGTCAGAGTGCGACACTGATGCCCGACACCACTGATCGTCTTCTGATGGTGAAGTTTTACCCCATTCTGTCAGGTTTCCCCCATTTTGAGCCACTGGAGCCAAGTCGTCACCATGTGAGCTCCTTTTAACCGATTCCTCGCCAGAAGGGTAAAGCATGTCCTGATTCAAACCTGAGCAAAGTTACAGTTGAACACACTTTCAGTATCTCAGACAAAACAGGAAGTGCTTGATTCATCTTTTTTCGCAAGTGATGAGTCCAGCTCAACGGACAAAAAAATCCAGGAAGTTTCATTTTTAAAAGAGAAGTCTCAGCTCCTGGAAAAGTAATCACTGAGAGACCTTGTGTCAATTCTAATTTCGAAAGCGTCAGATTATTGTACCTTTATATTGTGCTGAAATGATAGAAAGTCATAATACAGTTGTGCTGAATGAACACAAACTAATTATTATTCCAGAATAGCACTGCACTAGACTGTGATAGAAACGTGAAGGTTTAAGCATACCTACACATTGCATAGAGGATGTCAGTAGGGCCTAACAGCACATTTTTGCACAATGGAAGACTGGCCACATTTATATCCGTTATTCATCTGATAATATAAGCAAACTCATTATTGCATGTTCAGATACCTACTGCAACCTACATGTCAATTATTATTTTAAATCCCTTAACAGTTAAATGATGTGCCGTTAAAAGGGGCATCAAATACCAATCGGTTTAGATTGGCTGTATTTTGGTCAAGGCCAACCCTGAACATGTTTCAGAGTAAAGCTGAAAGGATCGCAATCTATTTTGATAATCAATTATATTTTGAGTCAAGCTAAAATGCCAAATGTCTCTCTCTTTTCTCTTATGTTCTGAACGTGTCTCCTGGGCTTCGGGAAATTGTGATGAACATTTTCTTTCATTTTCTGTATTTTTGTTGACAAAATTATTAATAGAGAAAATGGGCAGATTAAACAATAATACAATTGTACTTGCTGCAGCCCTGCTTCCGAGTTAAGTCCAATTTAGACCATGCGTTAGGCCACTCGTGAAGGGTCAATTATTCTTAATTTAACCATCCTCGTGTTAGTGACTCAAAATTTAAAATATTTATTTGTAATATTTTAAGACCACACTCACCCACTCACCTGAGTTCTAGCAGTTAAATCAACACTGAATCACATAAGGAAGAAAACTGCTGCTGCACTGACCTGGATATAAAAAACTAAAACATAGGCAGTTTTAAACAGGGTTTGAAAGTACGGCTTAGGTGCCAAGCATAGTCATTACCTATTTTTTATTCTTAATTTTTGTTGTATAACATGGATGAATGTATGTAATGTATGATGAATGATTGATGTGTGATCAGCTGCCATGGTCCTCTTCCCCTGCTCTTATAGGGACCACAATGGAAATAAGTCTTTGGGCTTTATTGTGTTATCCCTGACTATTTATGTATTTTAATGTATGACTCAGAGTACTGCTTCATATTTTTATAGTTAGGTGGTCTAATAAAATCAATCAATCAATCAATCAATGAAACACGCCGCACTTGTTCCAAAACCCCAGTCAGTGATGTCACTTTCCGTTTGACAGCTGATGTCACAGACAAAACAAACATGCTTAGACATCACTTCCTGTGATCTGTGTGCAGCAGCATATTAACACCCTGTTATTCAGTGTGGATTGACGGCTTTTATTTGGGAGAGTTGAGTCTTACCCTGCTCTCCCTTGTGTGTGGCTGAATTAACCCATTCCTCGCCAGGACCCATGCTGCCCCAGTCCACCACTGCTTCACTCAGAACACCAGAGTACAACTCTGCAGCAGAGCAAGGCAGCAGGGGCGAGAGGAGACAAAAAGAAAATGGTTATATACACACGCACACGTCACCCTCTTGAGGGATTTGGGGTTTCCCCAGTGTCCATCCTGGCCCCGTCAGTAACTTGATAACACTGGAGGTCTGTTTTGGTATGTGCAGTTTATCTGAGTCTGCATTTGTACAGGAACAGGAAGTCTGACTTGACGCTTTGTGGCACAGATCTCACCTTGTTGGAGTTGTTCAAACAGGATACTTGCTATTCAAAACGTATTCAGTGGAGCAAATCTGTGCCACACAGATAACAACAAGATCGTTTGTATTAATTATGCAAGAATTTCCGAGGTTATTGAGCGATCCAAGTTCTCTGGTTGCTGATGACATCTCCTTACACCATACTCCAGCACTACAGGAGGAAGCAGACCGGCAAGGACAGTGTTGTTTCACTAACAATGATTTCCTTCTGGTTTAACTACTGCATTTAGGCTGATCAACGACTCTTTCAAAAAAGGAGAAGTCACAGATTTCAGTGTAAAACATAAACATGAAGTAGCATATATATATCACTCAGTTCGCACTGCTTTGTTTCCAAAGAACTTTCCTTCCCTAAGTTAATGAATGTTTTTTTCAATGGGCCACATAAACTTTTTAGCACACCCCTTCTTTACTCTTTTTTCTCGGTTTCTCTTCCCCCTTGTCCGGGGTGGAATACCTTTAGTCACAAGACTCCCGTTTGGCCCGCTGGTCATGTGGCTATGCTAAATCAGAGGCCTAGGGAAAGTCATATGGCTGCTAAATCAATTGAAGTTAAACCAAGGCCAAGTTGCCTGCAGTATGGCCAAACAGCAACAATACTGTACTACTGTATATAGACCTTTTTCAGTCCATTTTTTTAGACTTTATAATTTAAAAACACATTTAAAACACTTACTATGTGGATTATAAACATTTGGGAGCTGATATTCCAATTATTAATGCAAAACCATGATAATCAAGTTTCATTGACAATTTAAAGGCGTTTGCACTGCTCCAGCCTCCAACTCTGAACACAAAGCTCTGCTGACTTCCAGTTAGCCATAGGTAGGCTACACATATAAACCTGCAAAAGGAATGTAATTAACTACCTGCATAAACAAACAGTACCTTTTCTACCTTCACATCCAAATTCCCATTCCTCAGTAAACTGGCTGAATCAAACAGCGATGTGCATGAACAAAACAAGCTTACATTAGGATTACATGTGCAAATGACTCTGAATGTAAGTAAATTATTTAAGTGAATCAATGTGTATTACTGTCAGCGGTAACACAGCACCACTAGTAGGCCTATACTATCGATGGTAGAACAACATCCAGCAACATGAAAGGGTTACATGTCCCTTAAAGCCAGATGAGACAAAAAGACAGTGTTTGCATGGTTCAAAGCAAGTGATGATGGCGCAGGTGTGGATAACAGGCCAATTACATTGATTTCAGTGATGAATAGAAAACTGACACAACTGCTGACGTTCTACAAATACCAAAAATAATTGGTGCATTAGACCACCAGAAAGCCACAGTATCCAGCCATACATTTGATCTGGAGTTTCCATGATGTCTTGAATAAACAGTGACACAAATCTACAGCACACTGACCACTCACAGTGTAGCTGTGGATGCCTAAAGCTTCATTTCTGGATATTTGTTTATCCTGAACCAGCTCTGAAGGCCTCAGAAATGTCTCCAGAAAGCGCTGGCCAAGAAAGCAAATATATGAATGGCCCATAGAAACATTGTAGGCTACTGAACAAGAACATGATACATTCCAGTTTAAGCAGTCGGCTGTAATTTGAGCACATACAGAGTCGGGCTATAAGTTATCGCTCCCAAAGTGTCGCTATACATTTTTGACTTTCTCCGTATTTTTAGATCTATAGGCTACTTTGCTTCCCAGTCCTTCAACGTCAAAACAGTGACGTGTGCAGTCAGTGCAGCCTCATTATCAGATCAACAGCAGCTGTTCAGAAGTTCTGTCTGACAAATAGAGAGTTGTCTTCAACATGCAGCGACACCGACTCACCTTGTTGTCTGGTCTCCATCAGCGACGGCCAGGTGAACTTCTCAAATAATCTCCTGAAACAAGATAAGACGCCGCAGCACGCGCAGCACCGGTCGTTAGGTCAGTGTGTTGTTACTCGGGTTTCCTTGGCTGTCACGCGCTGGGCCAGCTCCTCCAGGCGGAGCTTGGAGCACGAGCCAATGGACTCGCGCTTTTGTAATTCGCGTAATTCAATTACCACACATATTGGACACAGTGCGCTCATTGGACACAGCAACATACTGTATATAAATGAAGAAATTAAGAAAGTATTCAGATCCTAAGTAAAAGTAGCAGTAGGCAGTGTATAAAAAACCCAAATGTCCTGAATTAAAAAAAAAAAGTTCTAAATGCAGCAGAGTAAGTTCCCTCTTAATTAAGTGATTATTAATAATTATAATTAAGTTTGGTGAATGTACTTTCCACAGACTGTTTCCAACACTGGTGTCTTTGTAAAAAGGATGCTAAAGGAATTCAATTTGTATTATCATTTCTGTTATTTATTTACAAAATGTCATATTAGTAATCATCCAAGTAATCTTAATACTGTAATATTCTTTGTTACTCTGACTATGCATGTCATTTTGCATTTGCATTGCTCCTACAAAAATTAAACTCAAGGGTCTAGGGATTTGCCTCCTGCAGTGCACTTATGACCCCTGCTGACATAAAGCTGTAGTCACAACGGTGGTTGGAAATAAAAAGAGGTTGATGTAACAGATTGATCCACAGACCAACAGACAGACATTCATACAGTTTCTAAAGTAGGCTGCTGTCGGTGACTCAAAAACATTTAATAAATTAGAGTAAAAATCAAACCTGTCAACAGAAGGTATAATATGTCAATATCAAATGAAAGCATCAAACCAGAACATGTTGGCATTTGACCCAGGTTGGTTTATTCTTCATCAGATCCTCAGATGAAAACAATGTGCCTGGCTAAGTGAGCAATAATATCAGCAGACATTTTTAACGATGGCAGCAGGTGGAAGAATCTGTTCTTAGTGCAAACAAGGAACACAGTAATCAAGTTTAAGACATTTCCTTGAAGAAATACCCTTGAAAACCAAGTGGTGTATAGACATAAAATGTGGCCGTTTTCCCAACAAGTTTGCATGTCTAGATAGTGAAAACCCATCCTGATGTTACCGATGATACACCATTTACAGCAAAAAACAACATTCACAGGCCTCCTGAGTTGAAATTAACCTATGATATATTGTCCCCAACTACACATATGATTTGTTGAAAATCTCACATCTTTTTAATATAATCACTTCCTTCACTGAGCATTGTCCAAACCAGCCTTATGACATTCTTCCAATGTTGGAAACGATGCTCGCTCTGCTACGGCTTCCTCCTTTTAATCTTCAGAGTCCAGAGTGTGAGGTTTGTATGAGCCAAAATACAGTGACAGTTTAACTTGTGCAAAACTATAGGAGTATTTGGGATGTAGCTGACACCCTGTATTGTGGTTACCTGTATTATTTGAGAGGCTTGGTTAAATCTTTAGCTATTTCAAACACACATTCTTAATCGAGGGGCTGATTGCACCGCACATTGCCCGGTGTGTTGGGGTAACAGATCCATAGATATATGTAACAGTGGTTCCATACATTAGGAGCCCCATATTAGTATAGGTTATGCTTTGCTTTAGCTGTTCTAACACACATAACTTGGTGAGGCTTTGATAGATTTTTACCCCATTTGTAATGTTTGGAGTCACACAGGGGCCCTGAACCACAGGTTGGCAAACCCTGATCTATAATGGCTGTGAAGGCACTATTGCATATGTATGCCAATATCGCTGGGATTGTAACAAACAAAAAGGCCAGGGGTATCAGCCAGCCAATACTAACCCAGCAAAGGAAATCTCATTGGCCAAATTAACGCTCACGTCACTGGATGAATTGATATAGAGCAACTTTTTTTTTTGCATGTTAACTTTAACCTAAACATCAGTTTAATGTAAGAATACAACAACAAAAAAACAAAACAATGATGGCGTTTCCACATGGCATCTTAACATGAGAACAATTAACACGTATGTATTAAAGTGAAAGAAATCATATATGAGCAGCTAACCCAAGACAAATATTATCATGTTATTATTCACTTACATTTGTCCTGTAGCTGACCAGGTCAAACTAATTCATATTTGCGATTACTGTCTCACAGCAAAACTGCCAAATAAATTTGACTGTAAACTCATGCTCCTATGAAGCTGCTTACTTTGTTAGGCCAAATGTTACGTATTGTTACTTGATAAATGATGTTAATGATTAATTAATTATCAAAGATCCAATTTGTTCATTGTCAGGCAATGAGCTAATCAAATCGGTTCAGCATTGGTACAGTGTAAACTGCAGGGCAACGTTTTTGGTAAAATGCCATGGAAATAGTAAAATATTTACGTATGTGTCCACAGTACATTAAAACAACTTCACAAGACACAAATGTCCATCACACACTGACAGTCATATTTCATTCAAACAAACAAAAAAATGCAGCAATGGAACATGTCAGTGTAGTACTAGCTGAGCAGTTAAATAAAACATGTATGCATATGATGCAAGTGAACAATTGTTTAAGTAGATAGCTTCAATGTTTTTGTTTGGCGCAAACCTTACACATTTAGTTCCCCAGGGCTGTGTTACTAATACATTTTGTTGTACCACTTTTTAGTCCCCTGATCCCCAAGCAGCGTTCGCACAACTGCTGAGTCATGCTGGGAAACACAGATGGTATTTACATCACTGAGATATTTGGATCTCTTTTGACACTACAGTGTTTTTACTTCCTTGAAATTAAATATGGTTGCTAAGCAGCTCTGGGGAAATGCACCAGGAAGCATTGTGACTCTGCGGTGCTGCTCAGCCATTTCTGTGCCACAGCTCATGTGGATGGAGGGCTCTGGGTACAGTGAACAGAAAACAAACTCCCTGAGAGTGGATTCAAACCCAGAGTCAGGACCTACCGAAAGCAGTGTGTAACAATACATTGTCGGTGTCCTTTAAGAACCTTGTCTGTACAGTTAAACTGTACTTGACAGTTGGTATTTATTGACTCCCAGATGTAGAAAAGGTGCCAGATCCCTGGGAAAAAGAGAAGCTAATGATGTCCAAACATGCAGGAACATCAACCCTGCTTTTCATGCCTTAAATCCTGGTTTGAGTGACGATTCAGTGATGAAATGTGTTGACACACTCAGGATTTACTCCACTGGTAACCACAACAGATTTGAAGATGCATTGATCTTCACTGTGCAAGTTTGTTTCCAATGGAGGCATTTCCCCTCAAATTTATAGATTTGATAAACTTTATCATTCCACATCTTTTTCTTGCCGTAGTATCTGTTATGTGCAGATATATTGTGCTTCTCCTCGTCTTTTTGTACTTTCTTTAAAACGTCCTCATAAATGCCTCATGATGGAGCAAGAAAAGAAAAGATTGCTCCATGGAGTGATGGGATAAAGAAAGAATAAAGAAATGTATGTGAGTGATGTCGAAACCACTTATACTGTATGTACTTGACCGCAGCATGCACCGCAGGTAGCCCTGTGTTATTCTCACGTATCAGAGGCTCAAAAGCATCCAGTTTGGATGATTTTTCTTTTCTTTTTTTTTTTGTGGCTGAAGAGCAGCCACAGCTCCAGTGGATGTGCACCTGTGTTGGAAACTAAGGACTGACAGCAGGGAGGGGAGGATAGAGGGATAAGTGAAGGACAGCAAGCTGGCTGCTGCCAGGTGACGACCTTTAAAGCTCTTGAAAATCTCCTGTTTCCTGGCAGCACGCCGCGGGTCTGCTTTCTTGCATCATGCGCCAGTGTGAACGAGTTAAGTATGTGTACGTTAAAAGCCACTATGTCACTATCCAAAGTCTCGAGCAGACAGACCTCTTGTCAATGCACAAATCCAAACTGCATCAATTCTTAAACGCCTTGAAAACCTGATCGCCTAATAATTAACATCCAAATGTAATCTACCACATTCGGTGCACAGCAGCCTGACGATAACTTCTGAACTAATTTTCTTTCAAAAAAGCAAACGCAACTTATGCAAACCGCCACCCAGTTGCAATAGTAAGTTCAGTCATTTTTAATTCTAAGCAGCTTTCAACTATCTAATGCATATTCCTATAATCCTACAGAGCCTCTAAATCTATTTATTTATGCAGACTCCACTACACACTGGCAGCATCACCTCCCAACGCTGCTGCAACAAGCAACCCCAAAACAAATCTAACAAAGGGACGGGGTCAACTGTCTGTCCTGCCACATTCAGCGTTTTGTTTTGGCACAATTGCCACAGCAGCTGCAATTATTTTATTTTTTTGATGATGCAGATACTGGCGTACAGTATAGGGCAAGGCAGAGACGAGGGTGTGAGAGCCACCGTCCAGCCAGGGCAGAGACCTAAGGAAAGTGCGGAAGAAAGGAAAAGATGGGAGGAGGAGTTGATGGAGAACCACAGCAGAATACAACGGTGGCTTGCTAAAATTCCGCTTTCCAATATTTCTTTAAGGGGTCAGTGGGCTGAATATTTGTTGCAAACAGGACACCCTTTATTAAAGCTAAGGTTGGTGTGGCCTTTGAAACTAGGTTGTCACCCTTAGGGTGGGGACACAGGACCCAACTCTCACTTTCGCAGAGTCGAGGTTATCCAGGAAAGCCAAGAATAGTAACGTGTCATCCTTCCATCCGTCCAAATTAAGTCCTTTCATATTATTTTGAATATTGTGTGCTTGTCAAAGACTCCAAAATGACAATGGGAATTTTCAATATCCAATGATATTTGAGTTACCAACAGACGAAGACTGCACAAATTCAATGTCAGCTTTGTTGCATCCGTGAGAACTCATTTTTTCCATCATGGCTTGGTCCTGAATTCAGTTTCCATCTTGCACTTTTAACAAATGACTGAAGAAGCGTTTGCAAAAGTTCAACAAGAAGATTCAATTTCCTCACACTTCTCCTCCCCTTTTCCAGCAGTCAGTGTTTATCAAGTCAAGTTGTATCCACCACTGTCAAACACTCCAAGTTAATGTTTGTCAAATGTACACGCTGAAACTTCCTGTATTGTGTCCGGGACAAAAGGTGGCCAGCAAGAATGTTCAATGCTGTGAAATTTAGTGGAGATTTAAGGGGAGTGCAACACTTGTCAACCATCATCTGAAGAGAACTCAATTTAAATTAGCTTTTTCTTTTCTTTCCTACTTAAATATCCAGAATGTCTTTTGCAGCAGAAATACAAATATTCTGCGTGATGATGTATGATTATCCAGGCCTTACTTACAGTATATACTTCTTTCTTCCTTCTTAAAAAGTCTATTCACCATTGTTGATATTGTGTGATGTTCCTCTCAGACTTTTGCGATGACTCAGCCTGGCGTGTTCATCCCTGAGGAGATGCGGGCGTCGTCTTTCAAGCTGTGTGTGTGTGTGTGTGTGTGTGTGTGTGTGTGTGTGTGTGTGTGTGTGTGTGTGTGTGTGTGTGTGTGTGTGTGTGTGTGTGTGTGTGTGGTCTAGATGCAGTGCAGGTTGCAGTCAGATCCACCGTCCGGAGCCCTGTGTGCGCTGCTTCTTCCTCCTCTTACACACATAGTAGACCGGGAAAATGACCAAACCTGCAGACAGGGAAGGTGGTTGTAGAGATGAAGCGGAAGAGAGGAGAAAGATGGATTAAAGCCTTGTTTCAATTGATACTAATTTGAATGAACTGTTAATTAATGTACAATGTAAATCTTGAATCATCTGTTAATGTCGAGCTCTGTCGAGTGTTCTACATGGATTTGATTATTCTATCTTATAGCAAACTGCCTACATATTTGGCATACTTTATGTGCATGTTAATTAGGCTGAAAAAGAGAGAAGCAGCAGCAGCAGCACTGATTCTAATAACAATGACAATAAATGCGATTCTTCCATTATGGCATGTTAGCCCGCAGCGGATCATCTGTCAGACGCACAGACACAGGAAAGAGATTAACACTAATTACAGTTCAGCCGAGGCATCAATAGTTTACATCACTGTCTGATGGAGTGCTCACAGAGTGCAGCTGGATGATTTTACTAGTAACTGTAGTTTCAGGAAATAAAAGCCAGTCGCCCAGAGAGTGATAATCTGGATCTAAAGCTTTGGCAGTTCTCTTTTAGGGCATACAACTATAAATATAATGACTGCCACGCATGCTAATATAAAGTTTGTGGCATGTTTATGTTTGTTATTTTTGCATAGAGAGTGGACGTGCCGTGTGGAAGAAAATATCTGTAATATAGTCAAACCATTTAGCTGTTTTCGGTTTGCCGCTCTCGCTGGAGCTTCGCCCTGATGTTTTTGTGCATGTGTGTGTTCATGTGTATAATTGTGTTACCTATCACCAATGCAAAAGCTCCGAGCACCATGACCAACAAAATGACCACTGGAGCTATCAGCACCTTAGTGGCTGCAGAGAAAAACAGAGAAAGGGAAAGACAGAGAGAGAGAGAGAGAGAGAGAGAGAGAGAGAGATAGAGAGAGAGCAGAATAATAATCATTCATAATGAATAAATGTTCCTTTCAGATGGAATAGAAATTGCATGATTCAAAATGAATGTGTTGTTTTGTTAAAGGTTTGTTTAAATTTTAATGAATCGCTGCAAGGAAATTGTAGATGTTTGGCCACAAGTGTGCAACAATCTAGCTGTGGAGGATGCTGAATGCTGAGCAGGTTCTAGGGAAAAATCTCCATCCACATTAAGGCACTGCTTATTACGTGCAAAAATCTACCACTAACAATCCATGGCACGAAGACAGCGGCGAGAGCTGTAATGGCTAAGTGGTTCTTGACAAATTAGCTCTCAGTTCAACAGGCACCCTGCTGATGTAAACTAGCTGTAGCTGTCATGGAGAGCAGAGTCAAACTAACCTATCAGAGTTCAGCTTCCTGGAGGCTTGCTACTGGTGCATACATTTGATAACTGGGAATGGATCATTATAACTAACTGATATTTGATGCTTTCCCACTTCATCATAAAGCGTTCCTCATCGGTCTCTCGCAAGCACAGAGTTAAATATGGAAGTGTTCATTGCTGTTGTCACAAGGGGGGGAATTATTGTCTGTCACAGAGAAGTTGGGCTGGCCGGCCATCATGCAAGGCAGCAACAAGGCATTTTGACTTCAGGTTTTTAATCCAGTGGATGACAAGAAAAAAACGATTCCACTGCTATTTCCATTACTTTCTCTAATCTACAATGATAATCCACAGCTGAGTGCAACATGGTAGCTCTGATGTATTTTGGGTCATGGGCTTTCTAGGCAACGCAGGAATTCACTTACCAAAGTAGAATTACAGAAAATAAAGCCGGGTGGGGGAATGTGGGTACACTAGAAAGTTTAACAGTTTATTGCCAAATAACTCATAGAATCCCAAATACCAAAGCTGGCATTGGCAAATCAGTGATAACAGAAGCTTTCAAACTGGGTAGCTTCAAAGTGTGAATATGCAGCTGTATTCATGTAAAACTCAATATTCCTGACTGTAAGCTTGGAAAAACAAGTGTACGGCCATGCTCGCATCTCTTTGAGGCTGTACTTAGGCACGGCGGTTCTTTAAGCTAAATAACGTCAGCATGCTACCATGCTCACAGTGACAATGCTAACACGCTGATGTTTAGCAGGTATAATGTTTACAGTTTTTGTTCACCAGCTTAGTTTAGCGTGTTCACGTACTAACATTTGCTAAATAGCAATAAACACAGAGTACAGCTGAGGCTCCTGGGAATGTAATTAGTTTTGCAGGTATTTGGTCATAAACCAAACATTGGACCAATTAAAGTATATTTACTAGAGTAAAAGTCAGAGGATCACCAAAGATGGCAAAAGATTCATCATTCAGATTGCAGTGTTAGGATTTATGTGTGCATCTGTACGTGTGTTGACCATGTGTGTATGTTTGATAAGAATCTGTCTGACACATTGAAGGAGCTGTGAGACAGATAACACTATGATGGTTAATCTCTCCCACACACACACACACACACACACACACACACACACACACACACACACACACACACACACACACACACACACACACACACACACACACACACACACACACAGAGAGACACACACACACACACACACACACACATACACACACACACCAACTTACCACAGACAGACCCTCTAATTAGCCGTCTCAGATGAGGTTTATCAGGTAGATAGCGAAACTTGCATCCAAACACACTGAGGTTGGATGTATGGTCCCCGAAAAACCTGACGACAGGAAGTTTAAGATTAAATCAGATAATAGCATAGAAAATGTGGAAAAGGCAGTCAGATAAAAAAAAAAAAGTCAAAGATTCCAACCTTAGGTGTCGGTAGCGCTCTCCACAGCGGTAACAGAAGTTAGTGTTACATTGCGTACATGTCATATGGTCACATCCCTCTGTACGCTGAATATGGATCTACAGAACGAGATGAGGCAAGAGCAAGATGGGAGGGGAAAAGGGGAGAGATTTACAGTATGCTACATGCATTATCAGAAGTTTCACTCTTTCTGCTTGGGGCCCAATTTGAATACATCATTATGTTCTCCATTCAGACTCAAGATCAGCTCTGTTTATTGTAAAAAAAAAAAAAAAAAAAAGGGTACAATTTCCCAGTCTTAGCAGCACTAAAATGCAACACTCTCAATGTAATGGAAACTAGAAGCATCTGGTTCAGCATTTATTGAACTGCACTGCAATATGCATGCAGCGGTAAACTTAATTGATGTTTGCTATTTGGCTGCTGTAGCAGTAAGCAGTCTTACTATAAACTGAGCATTAAAGGAGAACTCCGGCCAATTGTTACCGTAATCTTGCTAAATATATCTATGCGAGATCCTCTTTCCCTGCTTCCAGAGCAAAAATTCAGAGGCATCAGTGCGATGAAAACAGATGGAAAGTGTTTGCTGCTGCGAGCAAACAGTTCCCACAAACCGGTAATTAGCTTAAGCTAATTATTTTGATAGGACAGCTGAAGACATGAAAGGCAAGCAGTTAAAGAGTGTGCTAAGAAATCACTGTTTTTGATACTGTACTTAAATTGGCAATCGACAAACTCCATTTCTCTAGAGACTTAAGCTGTAGCTGCAGCATGTTGATTGACATGTTTTAATTATGTAAAGACATCTTCAAGGAGTTCAGATAGAGCCTGTATCAGGGCCATATTTAGTTCAATGTGTTATATGTCACTATTTTTGGTAGCCTACTGTACTTAAATGGCCAGTATGTACTTTATTTTCTTTATTCATTGAAGCCTCTATGTTTACAGGCTTGTGGTGATGCGCAATGTGCTATAGGCGCCAAAAAAATCTATGTTTAGTACTGCCAATTTGTTTTATTTAGTCATGGTTCACGTGTGCAACAAACATTACACTTTGTGAGAAAAAAATCGTGGCAGAGAATCGTGATATCAATTCTAAGCTAAATAAATCGTGATTCATATTTTTCCCCGAATCGTGCAGGCCCATTCAATATGTTCACTGTTTATGCATCTCTGTCCTGCTGTTCCACATGCACTTAAAAACGGAGCGTCCGTCTACTTCTCTACAGCTCCCCATCCGTCATCTGTTCTTGCTCTCATGCTTCTTAGCCTTCATTGATTTATTCAGCTACCTTGATTCCACCCTCCATCAGTCAACCCTCTTTCCATTAACCCACACCCAACAGCAGTCCTCTGGCCGCGTTGTTCTACAGCAAAAAAACAACTGTCATCATAATAACTTGTATCCTTACCTTACAATGTGGGCATTTCTGGGCGTTTCTTTGCCCGTGCTCTATGACACTAGCCCAGCTTCGAAGCAGCTTGTCTCCTTTCCTGTATTCGCGACATTTGACCCCATTGTGCCATGGTGCGTGGCATTTAAAGCACCACACAAACTGGCAATTGCTACACTGGATCTACAGTAGAGACAGAGGACAGTAGACCCAATATTACGTTCCTTTTAATCGTATATATATATATATATATATATATATATATATATATATATATATATATATATATATATATATATATATATATATATATATATATATATATATATATATATCAGCTGCATGTGGAATTCAATTTTCTCTAAATTTCCTGATGTTTTGTAAGTGTTATATGCAGTTGTGTATTGGAACGGTCATCTTACCTTGTACTTGTGCTCGGAGTGGTTGGAGTTGTTCCCCTTCAGAGAGCTGAACTGACTGCACTGGGGGCAGGGTTTGGTGCTCGAGTCTAGCTGACTCAGCTCCAAAAAGTAACGGTATTTTGCTACGTCTTCATTGGCTAAATGGGAAATTACCACTCCCTCCTCCAGGAAGCCACTGCACTCTGGGATTGGACAGCTGATGTAAGATTTGGCTACTCGCACCTGGGAAACATCACAGAAATCTGATTTCAAATGGATTCAAGCACATTGAAGACAAAGAATATATGTTCAAGTATGTGAAAGTAACACTAAAATGTTAATACTGAACATATCTTGTATCACCGCAATGTGGATCTGTCTATGGTGGGTTTCTCTGTTATTGTGCTGGACTATCAGTACCAAATATACATGTGGATGTATTCACACCACTGATGGGAAATGGTTAATAATTTACCCAGGAATAGAGGGACTAAAAGATATATGAATGGAAGGCTGAAGGAGGCCGTGGAGAGAGTGGAAGTTAATATGTATCAAAGGACACACAGACACACATTAGTTAGTCCAGACAAAGTGCTCGGCAGTCAGTTATACTGAGTGGACCTTTTCCATACGAGTTAGCCTATACAGTCTGGCCACTCAGTCAAACACTAACTAACCTTAAAGTGCTCATATTATGCTCATTTTCAGGTTCATAAATTGTATTTAGAGGTTGTACCAGAACCAGGTTTACCAGGTTTAATTTTCAAAAAACACCATATATTTGTTGTACTGCACATTGCTGCAGCTCCTCTTTTCACCTGTGTGTTGATTTCTCTGTTTTAGCTACAGAGTGAGACATCTCACTTCTGTTCCATCTTTGTTGGGAGTCGCACATGCACAGTAAGTACTGCTAGCTAGTCAGTTGCAGAGTACGAGAGAGTGCAATGCTAGCAGCTAGGCGAGCATTATAACGTGTGTTACAAAGTGACGCACGTTTGTCACAGAAGTAAAGGCTGGACTACAACAGAGCTTTTTGGGGCAGTTGGTGAACAGTGTTTTCTGTTGGAGATGGTAAGTCCCTTTGGGGGGGGGGGGGGGGGGGGGGGGGGGGGACTTTGGGCTTTTTCACTTTGTAAACCTATAATGTGCACAAAAAGAAATATACTCAAAATAATTTCAAAGAAGTCAAAATAAACATAAAATTTGACACAATAATTCACCCCCTTCAGGAATATGTTTTTATCTGCACACAGGACTTTAGGGTGCACTATTTCATAATTGTACTACTCAGTTACAAAAGAACACACATTTTCCGTCATTAAGCTTACACCTGGGTTCATACAAACCAAAGCAATACAAGTGTGTGTGTTTAGATCTCATCTAATCTGACATTGGATACGGTAAGTATCATACTTGTTTTTCACTATCTAGCTCTCTATTTTTGTCTTTTTCATCCCAAGGAATCTCTTCTTCTCTGGTTCCTTCTCTCATATTCAAGTTCTCTGTTTCTCCCCATGTGTTCAGTCAGAGTGTGTGAAAGGACAGAAGACAGAAAGAAAAGAAAAGAAAAAAGCATCAGCCTCTGATGGTGTTGCACCCAACATCCCCTACAGCACGAACATACACACACACACACACACACACACACACACACGGCCTATTACATGACCATAAATATGTATCTCTGAAGGGCATGAGAGCTGATGTGTGTGTGTGTGTGTGTGTGTGTGTGTGTGTGTGTGTGTGTGTGTGTGTGTGTGTGTGTGTGTGTGTGTGTGTGTGTGTGTGTGTGTGTGTGTGTGTGTGTGTGTGTGTGTGTGTGTGGTATTGTTGCCATAAAACGAATACTGTGGTGACCACTTCCAGACAGGTTGGACAGGTTAAGACTGTTGCCACTCTGTCTCTCAGATACATGTGTCACTGTGTGTGGTGTTTTGAAATGCGGGGGGGCGAAACATAAACCAACATAAAGCATGCACGATCAAGTAAGCTTACAATGCGTGTGTGGGCGTCCCAGGACAGTGGGGACTGTAAGCTCAGTCAAAGCTAAAATTAGTACTATGTAGTGGCAGTATGCAGTGGCAATATAGTTAGCCCTGTGTAACGTTTGTGCACATTGTGGACTTGTAACTCTTCAGCAGTGACTCCTAACTAGGAGTATGTGTACCCTGAGGTGTCCATCCGTTAAACTCAAGCTAGAAATAGAAACAATGACTTGATTTAAAATATATCGTCATATTTATGACAAGGGCAAAAAAGCAACAGAAAAACAGGATGATAATAGGGCTGGGCGATATGGAAAAAATCAAATATCACGATATTTTTGACCAAATACCTCAATATCGATACCGCAACGATATTGTAGTGTTGACTATTGGTGCTTCCACAAAATATTTACACAATGAGATTTTTGATAAATAATCATCAGTAATGTGGATATAAAGACTAAGTGGGTAAAGGCAAATAATAAAACAGCTAGAAAAGTCTGCTAAGTTCAGAAAATGACGTCACTGCACTGTAATGCAGCCTTTAAAACCAGGAAAAGACAACTCTTATGCCATGTTACAATATCCAAAATCTAAGACGATCTCTAGTCTCACATCACGATATCGATATAATATCGATATATTGCCCAGCTCTAGATGATAAATCTATATAATGCAGACTTTAACTACATAACCAGTAAGCTGCCCATCAACCCGAGTCAGCTGTAACAATTGAGAGTGTTTTAAAAACAGTTAGCAAGTGAGCAGAGTTGAAGTAATTAGCTAAAAGTAATAGACAAACAGCCTCTGTCACATGTAATAAAGTTAATAAATAGTGTTAAATAACATCCAGTTTCTAATTCATGCATAAAACCATATTTGGAACATGAAGGGTGGTGCTAATGAAGGGGTAAGTGAATTTTTAACTTTTTTTTAAATAAGCCCAACACTATTGCCTTGATTTGAGGAGGCAAGTTAATAAATGACTGGTTTAATCCCTGGCACAACAACATGGTTAGTAGGGCTGGGACACAATGCTTTTGTCCCTAATCAATTCTTTCACGATACATGGGTGCCGATCTGATTTGTATTGCGATTTTCATTTATTGCGATTCTAGAAGTATTGCGATTCTATAGTATTGAGTATTGCGATTTTCTTTTCCTTTCTTTAACAAAAACAAAAGTTGAACACTACACTTCTAGAGACCAGATATCATGAGACATTTCTGAAAACTAATTGTTTTCTAAGAAGAATGCACATGACATGTCAGTCTGACATTTATTTCCTTTGTAAAGAAGTACATAACATGTATTTTCTGCATTTTCTGCTTTCGGCCTGTGTTGCTGAAAATTGATAGGATGTTTGACGGTACCCTTTAAACAGAAAATATTTAGGTATATTGATTCTAGGCAAAAGAAATCCATTTTAAAAATTGCCACACAAAACAAAATCACAATACATACAATTTTCTATTTTTTTTTTTTCCCAGCCCTGATGCCTGCAATTCCTACCCAAGTGCCCAGGAGTTAGGTACCAACCCCCTTCCAAGGGTCTTACCTTTGACCACATACTCAGATATCTCTGACATAATGTTTACTGTACCTACTGAGGGTTAACAGCAAGCATTGTTTGTTAAAAAAAGGTTTGCAGTCCACTGACGGAAAAAAATTCCACCTACACAGGATAGTTTACATGACCCTTTCCTCATTCTCAGTGTGCTTATCAGAGTCTGCTTGTCTCTGTGTTTGTGTGATTACTCATGACTTATCAAAGCAAGATAACTAATTGCAGATAAAAAGTAGTCTAGATGACTGATCAAAACTGTTTTACCTAAACAGATTAAAGCAGATTGTAGTAACAGTAGCAAAAACCTGAGATTGTAACTTCTTCCCAACTCATAAAATTAGTAACAGGGACAGCATATGTGAATATTACAACTGGGATATGATCAGAGGAGGGTACAAGTTAATGAACAAGGCACTTAAAGACAAATCCATTCCTGAATCACTTTAGCTCTGTTAGGGAGCAGCGATTGGCAATGTGCCTTTCATTGCTGAGTCCCTATTTCCATGGCAGCTACACTGAATTAAAGGTCATTTTATTTATAAATAAATTGTCATAAGAATCAATGAACAGGAGCTCTTACTAAACATGTATTGTAGCCACAAGATAATGTTGTGCCCCTATTGTGGCCTATTTTGGCTGAGTTAAAGAATGACTTCATTATAATGATGCTGCTCCTCTGTGTATACTAAAACACACTGCCGGGATGCTCAATATATTTTCTTGCATCAACAAAAGGCATTTGGGAAGTGAAGGAAACAATGTAGAAGAAAGATGAGATAAGTTGAAGGCCACACTTGTGCTTTGTCCGAGTGTAACTAAACTAATAATGCACAACATAATATAAGCAGTGTATCTGATGGCGAAATCTTCCTTCAATAGGGGAGTATGAAAGAAGGAAATTCTACAGAATAATGGCACACAATGTAAGATTTTGTCAAAACACTCCCAATTTGAGTGCAAAATGTGTCAGTGACCCAGATTCACAAAACACAGTTGTTATCACAAAATGAGGAGACCTGCAGATTTGGCCTGTGACCTTGCAGTAACAATTTCATGAAATGTTGTTCTTAATCAAAACATGTGGGGACATATTGTTCAATTCCAGCTCCAGATATTTTCTTGGAGTAAATAGGATGCCAAACATAACAATTAAAAAGTGTGACAGATAGGATTTGTGTGTGTGTGTGTGTGTGTGTGTGTGTGTGTGTGTGTGTGTGTGTGTGTGTGTGTGTGTGTGTGTGTGTGTGTGTGTGTGTGTGTGTGTGTGTGTGTGTGTGTGTGTGTGTTGACCCAGCAATGCCTGGTTCTGGGACAGGCTCTGTGGCACCCTGCTGCACTAAACACTTTTTTTTCTCCTTTTGCTCAACCTCCCTCCTACTAACCTGAGAGCTGACGTAGAGTTTCAGACACTCATCGCACACGGCCTTCCTGCAGCAGGGCAGGGGTGCGATGGTTTTCTCTTCCAGGCACACCCGGCAACTCTGCATCGTAGTCCCTGCACCGGCCTGTTCCATGGACAACGGGTGGGTCATGTCCCAGAAAGGATCCACCAGGTCGTCCAGTGTGTACAGAGCCGGTTCGGGACTCGAGCCTGCTTCCTGTTCTGTCTCCAAGTCCATTTTTGGTGCGTCAGTTGTGACCGTTTCATCGTCTGTGATTACAACGTCTTTTCTGTCGTTAGCGATGCAATACACAGTGCAATAGACGTGTTCTTTAGTGTTAAAAGACTCATCTAAAGCGACTGTGTTGCTGTCACTGTCACGTTTATGATGGCGCTGACCAGTAACGTTAACGGTTACCAATTCAACTCTTTGTACAACCGAAGTCGTCAAGTCGTTCAAAGTTGGCTCGTTTTTAGTTCCCGCTTCGCCCGTTTCACGCTCCGACTTTTTACATTCGCCACGTTCAGTTCCATAACCGTTATAAACGTGGTTATTAACGTTTCCTTCGCGATGTTCACGCTCCGCGCCGCGCTGCATCCGGCTGTTTGTATTTAGACACAGAGAGGGAGATTTTGAAACCCCGAAATTCCTCCTCAAAATCTCGACAGCGCTCGCCCTCCTCCTCTCTCCTCCTCCGCCGTTGCAGTTGTTGTTGTTGTTGCCCTTCGCATCCTTCTCCTCCTCGCTGCTCCTGTCCCCCGAGTCCCGCTCACCTCCGTCCAGGGATAACCGCGAGTTTGATCTGGTGACACCACGGCTCAAATCTCTGACCGACCGCTCAACTTTGCTGTCCGTGAAGGAAGTTTCTTCCGGCAGGTTACGGGACAATTTCACCCTCTCCTCCTCGAAACCGTTGATGAAACTCGGCATTTTACAGGCGTCAGCTATCGGTCTGTCATCTTCCATCCCCGATATGGCTCTCCCCATTTAGTGAGCGGTTCTCTCCCGGACGGACCTCTGACTGCCTGTCTACCTAGCTATCCAACTCCACTACCAAAACAAAACAAAGCAGGCAGCTCGGTGCTTCCGGGTCTCGTCGTCAGCAAGTAGGAGAGCAGCGATAGGCCGATGGGAAGCTTAGCGGTGAAGAGCAGCCCTGGCAGATGGAGACAGAGCAAAAAAGGCTGGCCAAAGTGAGCAATTACACCGGGCCACCAGAACTCCAGGCCCCCCAGATTTATTAAAAACATCTTTGGAAATATCGACTGAAAATGTAAAATGGATCATGCTTTATCACCTAATCTTGAAGTCCTCTTGTTGAGAAGAGCCCCTGTGTCAAACATCTACTTTTAAGCCCTGAATTGTTTCAGTTTTGTTTAAATATGTTGCATATCCCTACGTTAATGTGTTAATCATATTATCACAACCTGGGGAAGTATAACAGCATAGAAAACTGTGCCACCTCCCCCGAGAGTAAAGAACAGGGATTGATAGGGGCCCAGCGCCTGCTCATGTTGGTAGCAAAATGGATGTAGTGGAGCCAACTATCTCATGTGAAACACAGAATATGTGTTATTGATGCTTCATATTATCTGTTATCATGGGTGAGATGTGTTCAAGGCTGTACAGTAGTAGTCTACTGTCTGCTGTGTCACTAGCCGTTTTACCACTTACCGTAAGAGCAGCTTTATAAATGATTTCAATTACAGGTCCAGGTGTACTCAAATATTCAGAAGCAAGGACATCACTGGATCAAAATACAATCCAACTTTGGTTTAATTACTTACCTTTAATCTCTTTGGACAAACTAGTGAAGTGCCTGTTCCAAACGCTTGGCCTCCAGTATTGCTGCTTGTAGCTTTTTCCAGAACTATTGCACCCCTAAATAACTGACTGTGTACTACTGACTTACTGTGTACTTCTACTACTACATTTACCTAACAATGAAATGTCACTGGTTACATTTGAAATTCAAATTTTACAAACAAAATATCACAAATAAAATATGATACATTATTATTCATTAAACTATCTAGAATTTTAATATGAGTTAAAAGCTCCACCTTGAACAGACATTAAGTACATCTAAGTACATTGTGCTGATAGAATGCCTCCATTAAGATTACACTAGCCTAAATAAACGTATACATTTTATTTTGCAGGTTAAAAGTGTACAAATTTGTCAAAACACTAAGCCGTCCACTCACTAACAGTTATCATCGAGATGGCTCAGCTGTCATCACGTGACCTAACATGAATTGAGCCATGACATCTCTATGACAACTGAACAAACTTTATATCCTGACAAAGACCGTGAGGGTGTGGTTGAAAGCTGCAGAGAAAGCTAGTAAGTGGATTTTGATTAGGATTGTTTTGTCAAACTACTATTTCCGAGGTCAAGAAACCTCTATGCTCAAGTAGAACATTTCACACACACACACACACACACACACACACACACACACACACACACACACACACACACACACACACACACACACACACACACACACACACACACACACACACACACACCTAACTATAACTATTTAACACAAAAAACAAGTCGCAATTATAACACTCATCATCAAGTGTAGATGGTGCTCATCTCATGTCTAGATATACAATTCTCTATTTGTTGCTGCTTTTGCTTTTCTTGCCAATATATTTTCTCGCAGCAGATATTTTGACTTGTCATAGCATGAAATGCACAAGTGAAACAAACTTCATTAACAATGGCTCAGTTCCATCATGTGTCCCAGTAAGCCATGACAGTGAGCAGTGCCAGTTTTAGAACGGCAGCTCTGCAAAGAGTATAGAAGTTACTTCTATACTCTTTGGCTCTGGTGTCGCAGCCAGGGCCTGATTGTGGCGGCTTCACATAAACAAAACCATCCTTGTTATTATGTTGTATGGTATAATTGACAGGAGCAAAACCTTTCAGTCAGAAGTTTGAATGCACTTTCTGTCTGCACTTGTCTGTGCTGTGCACTTACATCTGTTACCGCACTATAGGTGTGTGTGTGTGTGTGTGTGTGTTTTAATGTGGCAGCCTTTATGTCCAAGACAAATTTCCCTAGGGACAAATAAAGTAATCTTGAAGTTTCACTTGACATTATTAGTGGAAGTCATATGCTAGTTCAAGGCTACATATAGTTTTTTGAAAAGTTGTAGACCTATTACTTTTCATTGCATCACACGCGCACACACACACACACACACACAATTCTCATCTTCATTAAATTGCCCATAAATTATTTAATTTAAATTCCGACAGGGAAGGACACTTCTAACACATAAGAATGAAAGTCATTTGGACGGACATATTTTTAGTTCAGCGCTGTTGGCACAACTTTCAAATAAACCTAACTGTGGCGCCTGTAAAATGGGTTGTTAGCTCCAACAATTCCTCATTAATGCCAAAGGGCGCAAGCCACACAGTAATTAGTTTGCTTGTCCTGGCTGTACCAAATTGGTTTTAGTGGAGAATACCAACAATGTTAAAAAGCCTTTACAAGTGTGAGTCACCCGCTGATTACATAAAGCCGGAAACCCAATTTTCTGAATGTGCTGTTCCACATTTAACAGGTCAAAAAGTGGGGACACTCTGCAGGCTAAAAATAAATATTTAAAGTGCATCCAATTTTGAGCATTAACTCCATCTTAAACTCAGCCCAATGCATCTAAATCCCTTTCACTCAAGAGGTTGTTATTCTTAATTGGGTAGCTGTTTCCTGATTTACTTTAACAACATTATTCTCAGGGATTGAAACACTGCATTTACCTCTGAGCGCTAGATGAGAATACCACCCACCATACCCCTCCTTCCTCGGCAAAGGAACAATAGGGCTTCCTGGCAATGATTGTGTTGTGTGTGTGTGTGTGTGTGTGTGTGTGTGTGTGTGTGTGTGTGTGTGTGTGTGTGTGTGTGTGTGTGTGAAATAAGGAGATACAGATGTACTATATCATGACTGATCATGATGTGCAATGATGTTGCCCTCAGCTGTCTTTTTGGATCCTGTTTCAACAGGTTTGGCTTTTCAGTCACTTTAGAAAGAGTATTTTCTTTCTTTACTTCAGAACTTAGATGCTGGTAAACACTTGGCAAACACAACAAAGCACTTGGCCAACAAAGAGAAACCCAAAACCTCAAAAAGATATCTCAGTCTGGGAATACAGTGTCATTCACATGCATAATGTACCAAATGTAAATTAGAAAGTACAAAGAAATGACTGAAAGGTGTCAGAGAAGAGAGGACACAATAAAGACTTTCCTTCTCCATTGTTTACTTTATTCCCAACTGTCTAGTTTATGTACAGTCAGTCACCTGTGTGAAAACTATCATAAAAAGAGGAGTTAAACCAACATAGATGGTTCTAGTCAGTGGTGAACATTAACAAATCAACCCAGAGCCACAGAGAAGTTTGGATATTTCCACTGGCAGTTAGTGACATGTTCCTGCATTGACGTACTGACAGTGAGTAGTTACTTAATTATGATTGCTCCTCTAACATAATTGTTTCTGCTGTGACAGTCCAATGTAATAGCAATGAAATACAGTTTTAGACAAATTGTAGGAAATAAATACATTTTAGTTTATTCTCTATGATAAGCAGTTGTCTACTACTACTAAGAAGCTGATCTGATCTGTGGAGTACCTCAGGGTTCTGTCCTGGGTCCTACACTTTTCTCTTGCATGATATTCCTAACCCTTTACTTTTTTGCCCTTTACAGCTGTATATCTTACTAAACTAATTGTGCAAGCACCAATGACAATACTTGACGATGCAGAAAACTTATTTTCTCAATCAGCTCCATAAATAAGTGATGGGATCCTAGATGAACACAAAATATTCTGCCAAAGATAGCACCGATTTGGTTGTTTCAACAGAGATTTATCTCTATGCTGATTCCTGGGAAATAGATGTGGCTCAGAGGGTAAGAGGTGATGTCACATACTTCTGTGCACCAATCAGGATTTAGCGACATTTAAATCAAAGCATGATGACAGTTAGGTTGGCTGCTTGTTTCCAGGCCACTAGCCATGTTTCCATTCAATTGTCAAGTGAATTTTAAGCAAACTTTTGAAATGTCACAAAAAAGAAATGCGAATTAGGCATGTTTCCATCAACTGGTGTGGGGCGAATAAACTAGTGTAGTTTCGTCAAAAGTTAAACACTTAAATAAGTAATGGCTAAAGATATTTTTTTTTCTTTTCAAGCCTTAACTTTGAATGCTGCTTATGTAGACACACATATTTATATAGAGAAATAATTCAATTTGAAACCAAGTTTTCAGGGGCTTTAAAACGTTGAACATATTTACCAAAATTAAACAAAGCTGAGGATATGTCTTTCCCTATTATTCATACATTTACTCAGCACCATATTACAGTAATAACTATAACTGTTTACTCTTGCCACAACATTAAAGCTTCAAAATGGAGAAGTTACATTTAAGGAGAGCTTTGTAACTCTTAATACAAATTCAGAACTTTACAATAGCTTGACTGAATGTTTATTGATGCCATTTAGCAAAGTAACATTCGCCTCCAGCTTTTTCTGCAAATGTTCAACTCTTTATGTACAGATCTTAGATCTACAGACAAAAAGCTCTATTGACTGTTCCAATGTTTACATGTGATAAAGCAACTGTGAAGATAAATAACCAACTGTGTAGATTCTGTGTTCATTGTTATTTAAAGTTCTACAATTTTCTTCAGTTTCCTTTGTGTTGAAGTCATGGCTTTTCAGGTTCTGGGTTAAGTGTTGTTCAGTTCACCATGACAGAAAAGTACAATGTACTGCAGTACAAAGTTTCACATGCATGCATGCGTATACACGCACGCACGCACACACACGCACGCACGCACGCACGCACGCACACACACACACACACACACACACACACACACACACACACACACACACACACACACACACACACACACACACACACACACACACACACACTATATATCTGAAATCCTCTCTTAAATCTGTCAGGTTGGCATTTAGGTTGGTATTGGTTCCACAGTGCCAGGTGATATCGACTTGATCGAATCCATTAAAGACAAACAAATTAATTCACTTTCAGTTCAAATTCAAAACTAATGACACAAGCAACTATCCTTTTCAAATAAGCTTCTAAATACTGGTTATGTGACCCTTTTCACAGCATTAGTTCCTGATTTGAATTTTGCAAAAAGAAACTTCATCAGCAGTCATTTCATTTATTAAAAAGCAACAGGTGGTGTTGGTTGACAATTCCAATATAAATGAATATTGTAAAGTTAATTATGTGCTGAAGTGAAAGTGAATTTCCAGCCCTGACAGAATGGTTAATGACATAATTACAGACTATTGTGCAACTAATTCCCTTTCCTCCCTTTCTCCTCTTACGCTCTCGTTTCAAAATACACTGTACGATTAGAAGAAATAAAACATAGTAGTCCCACTTGTACACAACATAATACATTAGTAGTCAACTAGAAAAAACAGTAAACACGGCCACATGTGATTAAAAAACGTCTAGAAGTTCAAAGTTACATTTCATCGTTTTACATTGTAGTAGCTATTTTATCTCCTTTACTCTGCAGACATTTCAGTGTTATTTATAGAAAAATCACAAAGTTCACATTTAGGACTCTTTGACGAGAGTTGAGGGGCATTCAACAGACCAAACAGTTCCCATTTTAAGTAGCTAGTTAGTCACACGCAGCATGAGAATAAATATGCAACAGTTTGGAAACACCTCATGCAAACACATAAACTGTTGTTTCTGTCCTCCAGAGTCGGTGGAACCTCTCGGGGCAGCGACTCCGAACGTAACCCACAGAGTTTTGTTACAAAACATGAATTGCTGAGCAGAGGGGGGGGGGTGGACGTTGTAGTTTGTAAAGTGGAATAGTCCATCCTTAGGTCAATGTTTCCACCCAGAAATGTTCCTTGGTTGACGAAGAAGGCATCAAAGTTTTGGTCCAGTGATTGCAACACAAATGCAACATTTTTAGTTACATTTGCAGAAGGAATCCGTTGATTTTTCTCAGCAGAATAAAAGAGAAAACCTGCTAGCCGCATGGAATGCAAATGTGAAGTTTTTGATTCGTGATATCCTCGCTATTTCTTTTGACACAGGAACCCAAGAAAAGAACCTGAGACCCATTAGTTTTGGTCCCAGTCTGTGGCTTTCAGAAAGCAGGCTCTACCGATGTCCATGTGGTGATACAGTTGGCACTAAAATTTGAGTGGTGAGGTGAAGAGAGGGAGCTGCTACGACTCTGGCATCCCTATGGTACAATTTTTTGTCCTCGTTAGTCTGCAGGCGAGGATGAACGTGTGCAGTGTCTTCGGAGATTCAGCCTCTGTCGTTTCATTTCTCCTCCTATCACCAATCTTTGTCATCCACCAGTTAGTTTAGGAATGCAGTACTGTATATCAATCAAAACAATGAATAATTTAACTTAAATGTGTCTCTATTCCCACATGATGACGACAGGCATTTTTCAGGTTTTTGTCAAATTGTTCATGATACAAAAAAAATGCCAATACATGGAGGTTTAGGCCACTCTGACTGTGATTGTCATTTCTGTTTTCTTTTTATGTAAGCATTGCCTGTGGAAGATTTGGAACAATTTCCGGTATGAGGAAGAGGTGCTGCAGATTAGGCTGGCTTGAATTTGCCTGATGGGAGCTTGGCATTGAGAGCTACTGCGGTGGAAGGGAAACTGTTGCCTGACGTCAATCCCTCTTCTAGGGTCGTTTTCTTTTTTCATGTTCTGTCTCTATCTACCTCTACTGGCCTGTCTTGGATGGAAGACAAAATATTTAGACAGCAGGAGACCAAAAGACACATCTGGAACAACTGTCCCGTTGGTATTACCGGTTATATGGCAGAAAACCCCCCATGGCCTTTGGGATGCTGCAACTGAATGTAAGTCTTCTGTCTGTTTCCCAGTCTGCCTGTCTGAGTTTCTATTGTAAACATTAAGATTCACATTAGTAGTAAAAACGTCAATACATCTGTTGTGTGTATATGTGTGTGTGTGTGTGTGTGTGTGTGTGTGGGCACGCGTGTGAATTTCACATATGCATTGCTTAATGTCTTTGTATGTGAATGTGTGTTTCATATACACATGCACATATGGAATGAAAGTGTGTAAATCTACACATCGCACTAGTTACTTGACATTCAACGTTTCTGATGAAACAACAGAAGAAAATGTGCGACATGTTATGGCGACTTGTATCGAGCTCCCATCTTTGCAGCAACAAGAAACCAAATGCACCAAAAAATAACCTTAGGAAAAAAAAAAAAAAAAGTTGTGTGACATTCCTATATCGGTAGTCTTGTTAGTAGATGCTTGGTCAGTCTGGTTGGAAGTCCAGTGTCTGATCTGTCAGGCACAAAGAGCAAAAAGTTCCAGAGATGGTTAAACAGTTTCTATTGTATACATGGAGGATGGGTCTCTGGGTTGTTGTTTTTTTTTCTTCAACTCTTTGGTCAGGCATATGTGCTCTTGTCTGCAGCAGCTTGAGGGCTGCATGTTAACATCACTCTGACAGCAGAACACCATGAGTTCTCCTTGGAAGCCTGAAGAAACACGTACATCAGTAATTCACCAATGGGCCTCTTTACATCCCTTTGCTTTCTTTCCCAACGCAGATACCCAACATCACAAGAGGAAGCAAATCATTGGCTCTTGAGCAAATCATTGGCTCGGAGACAAAACAAAAAATGCAGTTGTTGTCGAAGCTGCCTGTACTGGTGTTTCACATGTGTCCTGCAGTTACCGTGTTCAACCACACGAGGCCAGCGTTTCATCAGGAACAGACCTAACTCCATTAAAAACAGCAGACAGGCAGACCAGGGGAGCAATCTGATGACCAAGGACTGGAAGGGGGAGGCGGCAGGGTGTGTGTGTGTGTGTGTGTGTGTGTGTGTGTGTGTGTGTGTGTGTGTGTGTGTGTGTGTGTGTGTGTGTGTGTGTGTGGGGGGGGGGTCGGGGTGGGGGATTTGTAGGTTGAAACGCAGAATATCTTAGTGTCTTCTGTATCCTGTCTACTTGTCTTTGCCTTGGTTGTTGTTTATTAAAAGACAGTTGGAGTAGTAAAAGCAGGAGGTTAAGCAGTGGCGATTGGTAAGGCAGTGCTTCTCGAGTAGCTCCTGAGTTTACTTTGACCTGAATGAAGAGGAGGGGAGGAGCACAGGGTTACGCAAAATAGTGATTGAATCCATTTCACTGTATTGCTTAAGTATAGATTTAAAAGGTAAATGTTTATGTGAACCTCTTAAACTGCAACTGTGTGAGGTATAATTGGGGACAGTAAAGATTAAGAGGTTTCTGATTACTGCATTTGTGTGGTATCGTTCCTGATGAAGTAATTCACTCTGGCACATGAGCTGAGCAACGTAATGTTTAATGAGGACATCAAAAGCACTTGTCCTTTGTATTTTATAAAAGAGAATACTGCCAGAGACAGCTTGAGCACACCCACTGACTGATACTTTCCCCCAAACTATTACAGTAAGAACAAAAACTGGAAGTGCTGTTTGATTGCTTGCCAACGAAATCAATATAATTGTTGACACAATGTCAGTAACAGTGCTTTAAAGTGAGACTATGCAACATTTAAGATAAGAAATAGCACGGCTTCCTTTTACAAATAAAATGTATGATTCATTAAACGCACCCTTGCTTAATTCGAACACTCTGGTGTTTTGATGCTACAGCCGTATGAGCAGTAGCTTCTGGTGGCTAATGTTAGCAAACTTTCGGGTAAATATTGAGGATAACAGACTTTATGACTCTTCTCTACTTGTGACACTGTTACAATACCACAGCACTTTAGCTAAATGCTAAAGAGAGTTGTTGTTCATCATTTAGCATTGCCCCCAACTGTCACTTGAGTAAGTGAGTCTCTTTAAAGGGAACTATTAGCACTAAATACACTTCCTACATAGATGTTCTAGCACTGATACCAATTTACCCCGAATTTCAGATATGTTTAAATAAATTTTGTCCATTGACATTTAATAATATAATATCTTTTGAGCTCTAAACAAATATACATGTTCAACCAACAGCTTAATCATGAAACTGTAACAACAGATGCAGAAATAAAACATTTGATAGAATAGCATATTATTTTGTTGGAGGAAAAAAAAGAAGAATAAGATGTTCACGATCAGAACTTAATATTTTTCGGTTTGTAGTTTTATTTTTAGATGTTATGATGCGTTTGTGATTATGCTTAACTATACTCTCATTTTGAATGCATGCTTGTGAAGGTCAACAATAAATTGATCTCTTTTTTTTCTATGTAAAGAAGTGCTCATTTCTACAACAATCCGGAGGCAGTAATTGTTGTGAAGGTATTTTGTGTGTGTGTGTGTGTGTGTGTGGGGGGGGGGGGGGGGGTGTTTCCATTGGGACAATACAGCTGATGCTTTTTTTATTGGCCCTTCTGGCCAAAGTGAAGGGACAGCAGCTGGGGAACAATGATAGCATATTGATGACGTTTGTGCATGTGTGCATACATGCGTATGTCTATATGTGTGTGTGCATTAATGTACAAGCACAAGATGTATATCAGCACATTTACTGTGTGTCTAGATGTTTGTTTGTTTGTTTGTCTTTGGGTTGTGTGTGTGTGTGTGTGTGTGTGTGTGTGTGTGTGTGTGTGTGTGTGTGTGTGTGTGTGTGTGTGTGTGTGTGTGTTAGTGCCTGCATCTGTGTGCGCGCAGATATGTGTATTGATGGTCCAGCTCCTGTGCAGGAGTGTGTGTTTGTGTTTGCAGTCATTATATTGGGGGTCGATGATTTATGATCTGTGTTATGACTTCCACAGGGGACATATAAAACTACAGAATGGCCCTTTATTGCCTTTCTTCTTTGTTTAGTCATGTTTCATCCATCACTCTGTTTCTCTTCTACCCCCCCCCCCCTCTTTTTCTCTCTATCTACTAGTCTCCTGCCAATCTTGATCTCAATTTCTCCATGTCTCTCTCCCTTTCCGTCTGCATCTCGCTCTAATTCCCTCCTGCTCTTTTCTCTAATAAAAACAGTTATTGATCACCTGTCTGCTGCACATCAGTAGAATCACTGTTATTTCGTATTGTTGTTTTGTTGCAGGAGTGTAAGCTTTTGCTGTATTGCTTGGCGCTTTCCACAGGACGAAGTGAGACAGCGAGATTGATGCGGGGCTGTCTAAGCCTGGACTCATTTTGTGTTATCCTATTGGCCGTTCGGGGGCCTAAGAATAGCTGAAGATCTCGACGAAACGGGAATCTGTGCTTTGAGTCTCTGGAAATCACCATATCAGCATCCAGAACAATATTTAAATCCATTAAACCACACATCAATGGCTGCGTTTACATGCAGCCAATAACCCGTTCAAAACCAGAATATTAGCAATAACTCGGTCGCACACGGCCATGTAAACACCGGCAAAAACCCGAATATGCTCATATTCCGGTTTTTAAAAACCCGACTATGACCCCTGGGTTACCCCTTTTCTAACCCGAATATTCATTCATTTAAACGCGTATCGGCATATCTCCATCAGAAGGAACATTGATTTGTGTTCTGCGCATGTTCTATTCGCAAGGAATCTTGGTCTTTTGAGTAGAGGAACTTCTTGTATGTGCAGTCTGGCGCACACACAAACCCGCGTGCAGGAAGTAAACAAGAAGTAGAGGTAAACATGGCGAGACGCAGACAGCACCACACTTTTGGAGTGAGGAGGAAACCAATTTCTTTATTAGTGTGGTGAAAACCATCAATATAATGTCTTCTGTTGTTGTTGTGTTTGTTGAAATGACGCATATTGCGTCTTAAGGTTGTCCGTACGTCCAGACGCTGAACCGTGCGTCGCCGTTTACATCGGGGATATTGCCAATTGATTACAAACTCCACGTATACAGGAGTAACTCTCTCTGCTCACGCATGTAAACGGGTTATTCCGAATGTTTCAGAAATCCGAATAGTGACCCTAACCCGACCATAACCCAAATATTGGCTGCATGTAAACGTAGTCAATGATACTCAGAAGGGTGCCCTTTTCAGTCAATGTGGGTAAAACAGCTAATTAGGAAACACAGCTTCAGAAATAATGACTTCAAGACTTTCAACGCATACCCCACATTTATTTGCCAAGTGTGAGGGGAGTGATAAAAGTGCTACGACAGTGATAACTGATGAGACCTTGGGCTGATAAATTATAAGCCCTTACGCTGATACAGCGAGAATGTGCTTATATCATCCTCACTGCAGAACTCTAGATTACAAACACAGATAACAAATGTGTCCCTAAACACTGTCTGCTGTTGATATTGGGTGGGCTTTAAGTGTATGGAGAGTATTTGAGGAATGAAAACTGGATTTCTGGCCAACATTTCGCACAATATATGCAATCTTTATCCTCATCTTTAAGACTAATATTATGGGTATGTGATAAAGAAAAAAACAAAACCTCATCAAAGTATTTCAACAAGGCATTTGTAGAAATATGTGTATACATAGACGGAATATAACCATACTTACATGTACATGGGCTGTAACTGAAGGTGGGAGGTCTTCTGAGGCCCCTGGTAACCGTACGAGTCAAACCCTCCTATAAAATCAACTGCACAAAAACAAACACCAATTAGAGGAAACGTATGCCTCTGTGGTTGTTAACTGGGAACATCCCACCACAGATGATTCATTGCATTACGCCTTTCGACACCTACGCAGGTCTGCTGCTCTGGGCGCTAATCAGGGTTGTAGCCATGAAACGGCTTCGAACGAAAACCCGGCCTCAACTGCATGAGAATCATGACGCAAATCTAATTCTATTTTTAGGAGGAAGACTAAGACTTATGCAGCGATATATGTATGCCTCGAGAATACGCTTAACTCCTAAATTATCTAGGATGGCTCCAGAGATTCCCAGGCTGAGGAGCTGCCAGCAGGTGGTTGCCTTCCTCAGACTGAAGCAGAGAGCCTGGACCTTTGAAGAGAAGAAGCCACGATATATTTCTTTTACTTTGATGTCGTAGAGCTCATAAAAGGGTACTTCCTTGCCTTGATCAGCAGCGCACTCTTATTTATTGAGTGAGGTTTTTTTTATAACATCAAGTACAACGTGGAATTTGGCTGTCATTGCAGCGATGAAAGTGGCTTTAACTATACCGTAGGCCTGCATGAAGCAGGGATGTAAGTCCAAACATGATGTGGGAGCCAAACACAGTCAGGCAATTACACTAATTAGTTTGCTTATGCCAACTAACCATAAATAACACACATGAATGTGTATGGAATTGCTGTGGATTTACATCGCGACACCTCATGATGATGATACAGTGAATATAATGCTGTAACTCTCCTTTTAGAGGAATCGTTGGTCTGTACACATAATATAAATCTACAGCCTACCAGCTACTGGGTTAGCTTAGCATAATGACTGGAAACAGGTGGAAACAGCAAGCCTGGCTCTATCCAAACATTATGTTTGTTTTGCCTACCTATACCTCTAAAGCTCACTGATTAAATAAGGGTTAATGCCCGACGAAGTTTTCCTGGTTACACCTGAGGGTTTGACTAATATCATCCCATAAGGTTCTCATGCAATGCAAACGTTGGTCACTGCTCCAGGGAATAGAACGGACCATAGATACAACTTGCCACCATTGTACAGAACTTAAATTTAGAGGCACTGGAAGGAAAATTTTAAACTTCAAACAGAGCCAGGCTAGCTGTTTTCCCATTTCCTGTCTTTGTGCTAAGCTAACCAGCTGCTAGCTCAAGTGTCAATGGACAGAAATCAGAGTGGTATCTTCTCATCTAACTCTTTGCATGAAAGCAACTAAGCATAATACCCCAAATGTTGATCTGTTCTCTTAACAAAATGCACAACTACGTCTTATTTTTAATCACAGCGTTGTTGTTCTGTGGTTCAATGTGTCTGTCTTGCTTTCCTTTCTTGTTTCTTTTTAATTGAAGTTGTGTAAAAATTCCTTATAAGCCACCTTGTCTTGGCTTGTCTCCCTTAATCCTCTTACTTCATTCATGTGAAATTGTGATAACGCCACACAACGGGACGACAGATGAGCTTCTTTGTCTATCAGCAGTTTTCCTGGACTGCTGCAATACTGTGATATTTTATGATCATTCGGCTCATTATGGTTGTTCAGTCAGACAATGCGGAGACACTGCCTGTGCTCTTGATGTGCTCCTTCTTTGTGTGGATCCTTTTGTGGAGGAATGGCCCGGTGTGAATGGTAAGGGTTTCCTGCTGATTCATGCTGCAGTCAAACAGTCTCAGCAGAGTTTCTGCCATGCTGGACCCTTTGAACGCGAGAGGAAATGGAGCCTCTAACCTTGTCACTGCGCTGCCTATCAAGCTGTAGCACCTACATTTATCAATTTGTGATATGTTAATTATAAGGCGCAGGCTTGTCCAATGAGCACGTAAGAACAATTCTCACCAGAAGACAGAAACTGCACTTTGAAAAAAACAAAAAAAAAAAAACATGTCCTGATTTTGTATGGTCAAATTATGTTTTTCCAGTTGTGAGTGTTGACTAAAAAACAGCTTCCGTTTACACAAAGACTGATCATACAAAGATTGCAGTGTTAGGATTTATGTGTGCATCTGCACGTGTGTTGACCATGTGTGTATGTTTGATAAGAATCTGTCTGACACATTGAAGGAGCTGTGAGACAGATAACACTCACTATGATGATTAATCTCACACACACACGCACACACACACACACACACACACACACACACACACACACACACACACACACACACACACACACACACACACACACACACCCAGCATAATTATCAGAGTAATTAGCTTTCTCAGCAAGTCAAACTCTTCATTGGTCCTCAATGAGTATTAGCATTTTCACCCAAGGCACATTTCCCTACAAAGCTCCCTGATTATTATTTAGTCTCCCAGACTGCGTTATTACACAGCGCTTTCCCACAGCCATATTCGGGACACAAAGATTACAATGAATCCCAAAATCACTCTGGAGAAAATGATGTTCTTGTTACATGAAAATGATGCATGTGACACGATGCTGCCATTGCGCATGTATTTCATTAAGGCTTAAAAGTGGCCTGAAATCTCCAATTGAACTGATTCCTTCTGACAACATTTGTCCCTTGAGAAAAAAAAAAAGTGTGTAAATCACTTGTGTTGCTTTCAGTATTATTGCCCATTTGTGTGCAGTTTGCATGCTTTCTCATCTCTCTGCGTGTCCTTCTACAGTCCAAAGATATAAAATGTAGGTAACATTTAGAAGGCTTTGCTGTCTCAATCGTACTGCTGTTGGGCAGGTTCTTCTGCTTCAGCTCATATGAGACCATATTTGTTGCTGATGATGACCGAGAGGTGCCAAATCAGTTCTCTCTTTTTATAGCGGGGAGTCTCCTTTACGAGTGCAACAGTGTGTTTGACAGCTCTGGGGGAAAGTAATGCCGGAGTGGTCGCTTCCATCCAGCTTTTCTAATTGGATAATTCACCTAAAAATGTTTGGATTGAAACGTGGCGATTTGTAAGAATAGCGCAAGTCCTTTCTGGAACCGCTCAGTGCGTAGTGCGAGCTTAGCGTGTGTGGTCGAGCGAGAGAGAGAGAGAGAGAGAGAAGGTGGATGCGCTCAGAGCAGACAGGTGTTGCCGGTGGGATTGATGTGGTTTGATCAGATTTGTTTGACAGAGCCGGCAACATGAGCAAACAACCACACAACTTCCATTATGCTTTTATTGAAATGTTGCTAAACTCCGAGTGGTGCATGGAAATACTGTACATTGTGATATCATATTTTCCAAACCAGAGAGAAACGTGAGGTCAAAAACATGAATGCCAAAATCTCTCTGAAAATACCCAAAAGTGTTCTAATTTTGGCAAAAAAAAAGAAAAAAAAAGAAGTGTTTTTTTGTCGGGCTCATCATGAGGCGCTTTACTGGGAAAATAGGATTTCACGGCCTTTAAACAAGAAACTAATTGATGAAGGTTCTACTTTGAAGCTTCTGCCTTTGAATTCAGTTGTTACAGTGAAGGTAAGAGTGATTTAACAAGCAGCATTTTACTAAGTCACTAAGCACACAACTCTCGCATGGATACACAGTACCGTACTCCTCAAGCTCTAGCACATCTATTCATCTTATTATTCTATTTCTTATCCTATTTATTCTGTATTCAAACCTTGTTTTTTTTAATCACAGGCTAATGAATTACTGCCACTGCCAGCCATATTGCTGGTCCTGAGAGCGAATTTCGTTCTCCGTGTGTCCGACATGCTGAATGACAACAAATGAAATTGAATTGAATGAATCTAAAATTGTTGTTTTGGTGCAACAAGCTCTCTCTCGGAGTGCAAAACAAGCAGGGATGTGCAGCATGGAGAGCCAGGGGCCAAAATACAACAGTTAGGCACAGGCAAAATAATAACTGTTAGACATTCATTATTTAGGCATGGAACAAGTGGCATTTTAGGTTTCCTGTCATCACAAAGCTCATTAAAGTGCAGTGTTGAAAAATTCTCCTCTCAAAATAACCCCTGAAACCTAATTATACCACATTAAACGTGGGATAAATGCAGTGTTACGTCACTCTTAACTGTTTTTTAAGTCTAACGATGTGATGATTTATAATATTTATCTGTGACCTCATTGAACACATTGGCATTTTTGTCGCACGAAGAGACGCAGGTCTTGTATGCAGCGCTGAGCCACCGTTTGATAACAAATGGAAAATATTTAAATCTCCAATCTGCTTTGGACAAGAAGGAAAGCAGGAAAACGTGTCTCCTGTCAGCATTTCAAACTTTTCCCACTGATCCAGTCGGCATTTATCGCCTATTAATAATTATGTGTCGGCAAACACCACCCTGAATTCAGCATTGAATAAGAAATGCTTGCGTATTGATCCTCCCGCAGAACGGCTGCGTCTACTTTAATGGAAAAACTAAACGGATGGCCTCAGGTAAATGGGCTCGTTCATGTTAATGCTCACTGGCACACACTGCATTCAAAATACTATAAATCGCAGAATTAACATTGATTAACGCATGATTTCCCATTTTCTTCGTCTGTAACTGGTATTACACTTCAAATGCAAGACTGCCTAAATGGTAGTCAATGACACACTTCTCAATCAACATGGTTGTATTGATGAACTGATGCATTTAAAAAAAGACTGAATAAAGATAAATGATGTATGAATGGATGGGTGAACATGCTTTGTTGCTCTGTTGCTTGGTGATGACGGTTGAAAGTGGTGAGTATGTATGTGGGAGAGACGTATGAATGAAAGGCAACTTTGATGGAGCATAAATGTACCTAGCACTCCTTATCCTTCACACACTTTCTTGTCTCCTTCTCGGTGTGTCACTGTAAATGAATGAGCCTGGCTGCAAAAGCTGGAGGCTACAGGTTTCACTTTCAATTCTGTCTAAGCGTCAGTGAAGGCCCTCAGTCCGAGATGGCTTCATTCAAACCAAGAGTGAATGAGAGGACACGCCAGGAAATAGCGATGAAGAAAAAAATAGAGGAGCTGTTCGAATTTACTTCACGAGTTTGACTTGATTCCTGAACTCAGGAGCACCAGACGCATAAACCTAAACCACCTGTACCTACTTTACCAAATATTTCCCAAATTGACAGGTAGCTAAACCCCTCCCCTGAACAGTGATTGTCCAATCATAGCTTAGCAACCGTAACTAAGCCCTGCAGGTCTGTCAAGCTTTGCATTTCTCCACATACTGAAGCAGGGTGCATGGGGCCGTTGAGCGTTACTTGACATTTAAAGAGTTGGTGCATTTCTTTGACCTTTTAAACAGCGTGTTTGTCTGCTCTGTGTGAGCTGCACACGTTAGCATATCCCGCTGGTTTATCAAAGACGCTAGCAAAGCAACACTGTACAAAAAATAAGCACAGCAGAAACGCCAGATAGGTTGGACCACTGTGTTTAACTATATATCTTTAAACGCTACAGTTATCTACTGCTGAAAATGACAACAGAAACAAACAAGTTTGCAGATTTCACATATCTCTGCAAATCAAATCAACGGCCAGTTGTCTACCTGGAAGGGATTTTTGTGTAAGTGCAACATCACCGTAATTCGGTCTATAGCCTTATCTAAGGGTTATGTTAGAACTTATGTTATAACCTTTTTAAACTCACAGTACTAGCACTAGCTAACTCTACACATACAAGAACAATATTGTTTCTTTACTTCCATGTCTTCTGCATGGATCATCAACTGGTGAGGATGCTGGGACATGCCGCTTTTAAGCCTTGGCCACAATGTTATGTACCGTGCGCAGCCATCAAGTGCATATTTAAGGAGTTCTCGTTTTAAAACGAGCTAGAAACATTACAGAAGTCAGGCGACGAGTTTTCAACCTACTCTTTGAGCTACTGTATAGCTTAACTAGTTAACTAGCTACAGCGGGTGGTGATGGCGCAGGAGGGTGGTGATGGCGCAGTGGTTAGATCACATGCCTTTGGTGTGGGAGACCTGGGTTCGATTCCCACCGTGACCTCTGATATATGTAGCAATTGTAAGTCGCTTTGGATAAAAGCGTCAGCTAAATGACATGTAATGTAATGTAATGTAATACAGCTGATAAAATCTGCTGCTAGCAACAGTCGTCACAAAAAAAATGGGTATCGTAGCTTCCCGGCCCCGGCACGTTTGAAGAAGGAAACATGGAGGACCACACGTTCTCTTAATACATCCATGCACAGCACGGTGGAGTGGGACCAAAAAATCTACCGGGAGAGATGAATGTTTGAGGCTAAGAGGCTGCTGCGGCCCGCCGTATGGGTTAGTTTGACCAGCGGGCAGTGGCCGCGGGCAGCTCAGACCGGCCCCCACGGCCTCGAAAACACTACCGGCCCACCGGGAAAAGTCCCAACTCTCCCAAAGCCAAAGACTGGCTTTTTGAAGCGTGAAGGCTACCGTAGCTGTAATACGTACTTTGAACTGCGTGGCACGAGAGAGTTGATTGCGATATATGATCTCAACGCTAGATGGGAGAAATTCCTACACATTGGACCTTTAAGGAGGAATTGGTTTTAAAAAAAATAAGAATTTCGATGGTAAAGCTCCATTATCACTGTTAAACTGCACATGTGCCCGTATAGAATGGAAAGCTTAATGTAACAGGCGTAGCAACAATGGTGCAGCTTAGCGAAAACAGTCGAACAGTGACTTTTAACACAGGATGAAAATACTGTAGACTTTTTTTTTTGGCTTTTGGGGTCTGCTGTAAAATGTGTGTGTACATGTGAGTGCATGTGTGAGAATGTATACTTACAGCTATCCTCTTCTTCTGAAATGAGCTTGACAACATAGCAGGCGTAGATAAACCCCATCAACTAGAGACATAGAGAGCAGCAGAAACAGAGGACGGATTATTTGTTTGTGACAAACAGACAGACAGACAGACAGACAGACAGATATATAGATAGATAGATAAATAGATTAGACAATTTATTGGAACGGACAGGGTAAACAGGTGTTGGTGTAAGTAGAGCAGAACAGCTCTGTGGTATATTGCTCCAAAATAGAGCACTTGACTCAATGGACACACACACACACACACACACACACACACACACACACACACACACACACACACACACACACACACACACACACACACACACACACACACACACACAATCTTGTATCTTCAATGACAACCTCAAGGTTAGCCTAAACTTTCATGGTTTCCCAGCTGTACTGACACAGTTTTCATTCAAATATTTTTATTATGTTATTTCGTTAAACAAATACATAAATGTGTACAGTGTCTGCAAATCACAGAGAAGACATGTCGTTAAAACATACAACTATAAAACAGAAGAAAAAAAAAAAGAAGAAAAGAAATGTCACAATGTCTCTACTATGACGCTGTGTAAACATTAGTGAGATTGTGATCACTGAAATTGAATTTCCAGCTCCCCTGTAATGCTTCGGTGTTATGGTGTCAAGGTAGATAGTTGCGTATTTGTCGCTACTGTCAAAATGAAAACCTCACCACCACCGCCCGCTCTGAGAGGGCTTTGTTGTGCCGGGCTTGTAACTAAACACAGAGGTCTACGCCACGTTGTTCTCCACTTGAAGCCGTTCATAAACCTGAAAACAATAACGGCTGCAGATTGAACAATAAAGGGCCTACAGTACTGTCTGTGTGTGTGTGTGTGTGTGTGTGTGTGTGTGTGTGTGTGTGTGTGTGTGTGTGTGTGTGTGTGTGTGTGTGTGTGTGCAGTGTTTTGACAGTGATAAAGCAATCCACACTAGCAGAACACCTTTTGCTCTCTGATCTGCTTTCCCATTGGCTGGCTGTTTCCAAGGCGACCTGTAGGAGGTGGCTGATTGGAGCGAAGATGCAGTAGGAAGGTACAGTCAATGTGAGGTCGGATTTCTAGTGACCTTTTTACCCCAGCAATGATAGAGGAGGAAAGAGAGATAGAAAGAAATGATTTCGAACTGTATTAACCGGACTAAAGGGGCCTTTTTGGTTCAAAGGAGGATTTAAGTGTAACCAAAAATGACCTGGTTGGTATTACATGGACACACACAGCCATACACATACATGTAAATACACATTGAGCTGCAAATGTGAGCAACTACATTTCAGATTCAGAGTATATCTCAAGGTCCTGACCTCATTTAGTCTAAATAATGTTCAGCTCCCAAAGCACCTCTCTCCTCCCTCCTGTTCTCATACTTTCTCCCTCTCTTGCTATTTCCTTCCTGCTTCTGTTCATTTCTCCCTTCCTCTATTTCCTTCTATCCGTTTCTTTATTTCTCCTCTCTCCCCCCTTTTTTTCTCTACCTGTCTCTGACAAATACATGAGTTATAGAAATATCGTGTTTTTCTCAGCGGGGGATGAATTTACTTAAAGCTGAGCCAAAGACTGGACGTAGACAATGCTGCCAATATCAGCATGGGGATCGACGGTGATGAGAAAATCTATTTGGATAGCACAGGAGGCTTTATGTATGAGAAATGCCTCGGAAGAAATTACCACTGTTCAAAGACGCTGATAAACTTTACTGCCACTGACAGCAGTTTAGCGGAATATCTTTGTTTTGAAAGATGAAGATGACCTCAGGCCACAGCCTCTCCTGTCCATTGCCACTCCGGCTAGAATGATTCACTATTAGTTTTCACTTAAAGTGCTCATATTATGCTCATTTTCAGGTTCATAATTGTATTTAGAGGTTGTACCTGAATAGGTTGGTTTAATTTAAAGAAAAAAAAAAAACTATATTTTTGTTGTACTGCACATTGCTGCAGCTCCTCTTTTCACCCTGTGTGTTGAGCTCTCTGCTTTAGCTACAGAGTGAGGCATCTCACTTCTGTTCCATCTTTGTTGTGAGTCGCACATGCGCAGTAACTAGGTCAGCACTACTAGCCAGTCAGAAGCAGAGTATGACGGCGTGCCACGCTAGCAGCTAGGCGAGCATTATAACGTCCAGCTATGCTCTGCTGTGCCATGCTACATCGTATAACGCCCTGCAGTGCCCTGCTATGCCATGAACTACTACAACTACTTTTCTAGTCACTGCTCCGTTATCTTTTTTGTGACTGTTATTGCCACTGTTCACAACACCCCCAACCGGCTCCGTCAGACACCGCCTACCAAGAGCCTGGGTCTGCCGAGGTTTCTTCCTAAAAGGGAGTTTTTCCTCGCCACTGTCACACTGAATGCTTGCTCTTGAGGGAATTACTAGAATTGTTGGGTCTTTGTAAATTATAGAGTGTGGGCTAGACCTACTCTGTCTGTAAAGTGTCACGAGATAACTAGTTATGATTTGATACTATAAATAAAATTGAATTGAATTATAACGTGTTACAAAGTGACGAGCGTTTGTCACGGAAGTAAAGGCTGGACTACAACAGAGCTTTTGGGAGCAGTTGGTGAACAATGTTTTCTGTTGGAGATGGTAAGTCCCTTTGGAGTGGACTGTGGGCTTTTTCACTTTGTAAACCTATAATGTGCACAAAAATATATATAACACAATAAAGGAAAGGGGAAAAGCCAAAAAGCATAATATGAGCACTTTAAAGGACACTTTTAATGTCACAAAGTCAAAATGTTGTTTAAAAGACTTTCAGGAGTTTGGGGAGTTTTCCTGTCACAAGCAGTAAAACCTGAACCGGAGCCTGTTCTGTCTTCTGCAGGCTCATTGCCTCTGAAAATGACTTTTGGGTGCAGTTTTGTTAGTACCACTGAACAGAGTGCAGAGAGCCGTGCCGCCCTGCAATAGAGAACATCTGATCAGCTGTGACAGGGTGCGTTTCTCTGCACATCAATATCCTGTTAATATTCTGGACACTTACGTATTCCGTTTTGGTGGTGCCTGCATGTAAACATAATATCCTGTTTACAATAAGCTTGATCTTCTCCCGATGTGAAGGAAGCCAAATAAAATAGCCGTCGGTGCACCAATATTAGCTATGGGGTTGTGACGTGTGTGCGCGTTATCTTGTTTATTGTTGGAGTTGTGGGTCCGAGTAGGTTTGGTGCCTGCAGCTATATTCTCTACTCGCTGTTAGTGAGGCCTGAACACTTAAGTATCTATCATTTTGAGTTTTGTGGTGCTAAAAAGTTCTCCATAAAATAATTTATATCATAACAAAATCTTCAACAACAGATGTTGATATGAACAAGATTATTAAAAACATCCAAACAACCATGTAGACTTTGAAGGTAACTTTATTTATGTATTTTTTTAATCTACAATATTTTGTCTCACAGTGACTCATGCATTGAAGCTTACAGCATTCAGATTCTAATATTGCCACCAAGTGAAATGAGAACGCAACTATGGGGAAATTTAACTTCTACCAAGGGTTATGTTTGGGAAAAATAAATCCGTGAGAATGAAATCCAGACCCAAATCCGAAAGATTAAGGGTCCGGCATTGAGTAATGAAAATGGCCCAACTCGATTTTCAAATGCAGCACCAAGAATGCGTCTGAAAATCTCACTGCACGCAATTGGTTAACACTACGACCAATCACAACAATACGCAGGGTGACGTATCCAGAGCCCCATACGCTTAGCTACCAGCGGCACCTAGCAACTGTCGTCATCTGTTTAGCTCGCCTCTGGCCCGCTTATATCAGAGACACCGATGTGATTGGTGCAACCTGGCTACAAAGGCATAGTTAATGAGCAGCATTACTCAATGCCAGAGTGACTCGCTGAGCAAATTCAAATTGTGCCCTCACAAGAACTCTGGATTTCCAGGGTAACTTGGTATGGCAACCTGAATGTAAAAGACAAAAACAAGCTTTCCAAAATTGTGAAAATAGCAGGGAAGGTGATCGGCAGGCCAAAAAAGCAGCTTAATGATCTATTTGACAGTGCAGTACTCAGGAAGGCCAGACAGATATCTGTGCATGCCTCTCACCCACTAAACGCTGAGTTTGAGTTGCTCCCATCTGGCCGTCGATTCAGGGTCCCGAGGGCAAACCGGAATATTTATAAGAGTTCCCCATGCCGTAGAAGCACTGAATGCAAAATGACTGCACTATAAAAGACAAGGTATTTTTAAATATGTTCTCTTGTAGGCTGTTTCCTACCTCCTCTCCACCTGCTGTTGTTTCTGCCCATTGTACAATTGTTGTTTTATGTTTACTGGTGTGTAGTATTAGTGTGCTGTATGTTTAATGTTGATAACATCCAATGTCATGGTTGTGTTTTAATGTTTTGAAGATGCCAAAGACATATTTCCACCAAGGTGGACTTTAAAGTCTTATCTTACTGTATCTTATCTTATTTACTTATCATATATATTAAATATAATGTCATTTTTCTGGGATTTGGGGTGTTATTTTGTGTCTCTGGTGCTTCCACACGCATACAAACTTGGAAAAAAAAGCATCCATGCTGTTTTGAGTGAGATACGGGTTTCTGAATGTGTCCTGCCTTCAGTCTCCGGGTGAGCTGGTCAAAATCTGCATGGCTTTCTACGTCAGTAGCCGAGACGAGGTGGCTAACCGCTAGCATGCTAGCGCTAGATAAAATGCTACCTAAAACACACACAAGTTCACCATAATCTACAAAAGACCTACTTACATGTCCCCGTTCTGCAGGTATTCCACGCTAAATTGGAAGTGCGCCCTCATTTAGAGGAAGTCTCCCGGCTAATCCTGCCTTGTAACTGACCAAAGATGTTTAAACAGCTAGCTGGGTGATATGATCCTTACCTAGCTACTGCGCATGTGTGACTGCCAACAAAGACATTAAAAAAAAAAAAAAGAGGGATGTCTCACTCTGTAGCTAAAACAGAGACCTGAACAGAGCTGAAAAGAGGAGCTGCAGCAATGTGCAGTACAACAAAAATATGGTGTTTTTTTGAAAATTAAACCATGTAAACCTATTCTGGTACAACCTCAAAATACAATTATGAACCTGAAAATGAGCATAATATGTCTGCTTTAATTAATTAATTCCAATTGCTTTCATTTTTCTCTTTTTTTTTTACATTTTTAATCATTAACAACAGAAAAAGTGTTCTTCAACGGACACTTCCACTGCTTTCATCTCTCATCGTTTAACTGAAAATCCATCCGCTTTCAGTGATTACACTTCAGCTGACACCTCCAGCCAGAATGTATCACACTCACACATGATCTCAGTTCCTCTGTCCTTGAAATTCAAATGAATCCCTGAATCCTTTCAGCACTTAACTTCCCTCAACACTTCAAATTGAATTAACACTTTAACTTTAGTCAGTGCTTATACGTGAACAATTTTTATTATGTAAAAAAAAAAAAAGTCTGCGTTAGAATAAACCAACAAGAAAACATATTTTAGCTTCTCCCCTGTACCTCTTTGTTGTTCTACGTATTTCTTACTGGTTTGCAGCTTTTGTCAGCATTTGGATGGACCGAATTAAAGTGAGCTGCTCCCTCAGGTTTCTCAGACAGACACTGGTTCCTTTTTTTTCTCCATTCTGTCTGTGGATTAGGGTTACCTAGTTACTGCGGCAATACTGAAGGGTGTTCGGTGTGACGAGTGAAAATAGAAATAGCACCACTTCAGCATGGACAGGATCATTGCCCTGATCAGCCTGACAAGCAAGAACTTGAACAAGTTCAACACTTCAGCTCACAGAGCCATGTACCTCATTCAGAGCAGAAACCATTTTAATGGGCTTTTATGTGCACGGTGACACACACTATCCCAGAAGGCAGGAAGACCCATATCACATTTCTTTAAAAGACTGAGCAGCAGGGCGACTGGGTAGCTCACCTGGTAGAGCGCGTGCCCATATACAGAGGCTCAGTCCTCGACGCAGTGGCCGCGGGTTCGTTTCCGACCTGCGGCTCGTTGCTGCAAGTCATTCCCCGTCTCTCTCCCCTTTCATGTCTAAGCCATGATAAACGCTGTAGTTAGTTAAGCAACAGTGAGTAAGCCTAGTGGCACGTGCTTAAGGCAGGGATGGTATGGGCGATAAATAAAAATGTTCTTGCCGCTCCTCAATAGTTGATGATGACATTTTTCCTTTCAGAGCTTGAACAGAATGTTCTGAACAAATGTTTGCGATGATAATGACTCCAAAGTGGGCTTCCTGCACTGCAGATGCACCCTCTAGTTTCACAATATCTTCACAATTCTTTTTTTACCATCTTGATTTAGCATGTAAGCATGCTAACATTTGCAGGTATTTTTGACCACAGTTAGATACTGCTGTCCCTAGAGCCACACACCAATGTAAAAATTGCACTTTTTGTAGATAACTGAATCCTTCAGGCACTGGAATGAGTCCTAATATACAGTACAATGGGTATTTGTACACATTTAATAGTGAATAAATCAATGTAATAATTACATTGGGATTTAAATTGGGCATTTCTTCTTTTTTTTTTTTTTTTACCAAAGTAATGAAGTAGCATACAGTATCAAGATATTTGGACATTACTGGGTTTATTACAGTGAATGCTTTATCATTAGTGCCCCAAAATGATCCCAAGAATCCCATAACAGTGTAGCACAACATTTGCCACATGGCAAAGAAATGTTATTAAACCAAAAAAGATAACTGAATCATCATTCGCTCCTACAATTATCCCGTCCTAAATGCTCCCTTAGCTGAGATTCTGATAACACCTGGAAGTTTTGAAAGGAGCTCGGGGAGAAATTAGAATGTCAAACAGCTGGTGTTTGATAAGGAAGGGGAAACGTACAGTGTGAGTTCTGCATACCCTGAGACCATAAAAATTCAAGGGAAGCGTCGTGGGAGGAGACCTTTTAAAAAAGCAAGGACAGATGCCATGGGGAAGGCAGTTAAAGGTGACGCAGTCTGTCCTCCACTAAGGCAGAAGAGTACGTTGCATTTTGCCAAAACGATTGCAATGGAAAGTGCTGACACCACTGCATCATCCCCCTCAAGGTTTGAAAAAACTGAATCAGCTCACAGGTTGATGTACGACCAACATTTCAGAAGATCATGATGTAATTTGGCTCCATAATGAATTTTTTCCCCATTCCCTGCGTCTTTACACCCACAACCTTCGCACTGTTTATGAGGAATCGTCATTGTAGAGTTGTTTGTCTGCCTTTGTGATAATCTCGTTTAAGTTGGATGCATTACTCCATTAGGAAAATGTATTAATAACCAAATAAGAGAATCCATTACAGCTGCATCATTTTACGCCTGCTAAATTGTGCAATGATGAAGGTATCACATTCATTGGATTCAATCTGTTATGTGCTGAAGATGCCCATTTACACTCAAACTAATGTTTTGCTCCCTGTGAATTATTTGTGAGGAAACTATTTTGTCAGCCAGTTAAAGCTGCACTGAAAAATCACTTGCTACAATCAATATTTACGTCCAATCACTTTCAACTTAATTTGTTTGTGCTGTTTAATGCTTGCGTAAAACTACACGCAATTTACAGCAACAACAAATCAAGTAACAAAAAAGCAAGTATCAACCTGGCTCACCCTCGAATTTTGCATCTGCCATATACAATCCCTTGTTACAAGCTCTCCCTTAATTGATTCAGGAAGTTCTTACCTGTCCTACTTGGAAGAAAAAAAACATATGTTTAACATATTCATCAAATATGGGATAAGTGCTGTAGAGCACAGCGGTTGCCTTGGTTGACTGACATTCAATTCTTATGCATTGTTCTTTCTCTTCCCTGATCTTTGAATAACAATAACTATGAAAAGCAATCTGGTCCCAGTGCTGCATCCATGAATTCAATTCGACCCTAACATGACATCATTGGCTGTGGTCAATGACAACAACAATGTTCATTCAATTCAGTCAATGAAAACAATAGCTAAAATAACACTACATACTGTATGCTACTGACTCAAACTACTACTACTACTCAAAAAGTAAACCTTGAAACCATTTCAGTTATTTTTGTCCTATATTACAATATTTCAATGACTGAACTAACAGAACCCGAAGTACAGTTTGTCCTTTGGTTGTGGTCATTAAAAAACACGGCCATCTTACTGATCATTATGAGAGGACTCACCAAGGACTGTCTGCTGAATAGAGCTGTCAGTCTTCCTCTATAATACCATTCGAATTCCATTCGTTATTTTTTGAAATATTAGAATAATATTTGAATATTTAATGCTCATATGCAGTGACCAAATAACAGCGTCCTGTGTCGGCAGTGCCACTTGTTTGTTCTCGGTTTGCATCGAGCATATATTTGGTGTACACAACATAATCTGCAACTGAAAAGTTTACTTGGAAAGTGTGTGCATGGTGAGAAAAGGGTCATGACTGTCTCAGAAGTTTATATTGCCTGTTGGATATTAAGGGCCATTTTGACAGAATATGTGATGATATGTCAAGGATATGAAATAATTTGGAGCAAAACATACTTGACTGTGGGTGTTGATATTGTTAAAGGGATACTTCACCGCTGGAAAGCCTAATATATCTTTAAATTGGGTCACCTATGTAGCAGAAATGTGAAAAAAAAATTTAATTGGTGCCTTCTAGGCCGAGAAAAGCCAGAAAATGTGTTTTTGGCTCATATGGATGAAAGACACCAAATCCCAGAATGCACTTCGCTTCGCTGCTTTGAGTCCACTCCCAAGCCACGCCTACCGCTTGACAGACAGACAGTGAGGCATTCGACTCAACTCAATGTGTTTTATTGTTATTTCAACCATATACACAAAACAACCTCACCCCATTTCTGCACCAGTCCGTGTTAACACAGCTCACCTTCATACAGAGCATCTCTAGCTCGGATTGTCGGAAGGCTAGCAGGCCTGGTAGCTGGACAGTCCGGTTCACTGTTGTTCAGCCATGTTTCCCACGAAAGCACAAAACACAGCAGTCTCTGAACTCGCGTTGGGAGCATCGTTGAAGTTGGATGTAGTCCAGTTTGTTGTTAAATGAACGGACACTTGCAAGCAGGATTGATGGGACAGGTAGCCGGCTAGCGTTAGCTCGCTCTGGATGTGCCTTTTCCCCGGCTAGCGCTAGCTTCCCACCTAGCCGACGAAGATGTCCCCTACCCGGCTACGAGCGAGTCCGCCGGTCCCCGTGCTGGTCTCGGTGCAGGCGAAGCTCTCGTAGTGGGCCGATTATTCCGTCTGTAATAACGTTTCCTGCATATTCTCTGCTGTGTAGCGATGTATCCCGGTGGTACACATGCGGTAGTTTGAATGCACATAATTGTTGTAAAAGTTTGCTGCTGAGAAGATAGAGCAGAGCCCTGTTTAGCGAGGATTCAAGATGGCTGACATTTCGTTTTTTTCCGGCCGAGATCGGCTCGCTTCGGGCGATGGGCGGGTTTAAAACATGCGGAAGTAGGTCCTACTACTGGTTGTAGTCTTTTGCTCTGGCCAAAAAATCTTCCGATGACGCAAAAATCGTCATTTTGCGTCATCGGAAGATTTTTTCCGGACCCCCCAATGCAGATATCTCCTGTCTCAGGGGGATATGAGGGAGGGACGCACGGTCATTCAGAAATACTACCGGGTTTCTACTGATACAAAGCTGAATGCTAAATCGGTGAAGTATCCCTTTAAGTATTTACTCTAAAGTAGTTGTAATTTGTGCACTTCCTCTCAGTTACCTGGTTCAGTGTTGCTAATAGGTGTAAACAAGCATGATCATTTTATTTACTTGAACCCACAGCATTTCATAGTTAAGGCTATTCAACTGTGTGCAGCGAAGGGCTGAGTGTGTGGAGGTTTTCTTCCCAACCAAAAACAACAATAGGCGATTTCACTGCTAATCAGTGTTGGTCAAGTTACTTTGAAATAGTAATTAGTTACTGATTACTGATTACTTCTCCAAGAAAGTAATCCAGTTACTTTACTGATTATTTATTTTCAAATGTAATTACTTACTTTACTAGTTACTTTACTAAGTTACTTTTCAAAAACATGATCGGAGGTTCGCCCGGTGGAATTGGATGTAGCTCCAGCGGTCATGTGCCGGCTTGCTAGGTGCTTGCTCAGATTTGAGGTGGAATTTTTCACTGTAGATAAAAGTTTTCTTCCCACGCAGAGTGTACAGCGGACGCTGACGTTTTTGTGACCTTTAACCGAGTCAAACTCAAAGTAAAGTCGCGGTACTTCCAAGCGTTAAACGCTGCATGATCCTGCTCTCTCCCGCGCTCCATGTTGTCTCTTGTTCAACACTACACATGTCGGTGTTTACACTGACGCCGCGGGGCTCATACGTCATTATCACTCACGAGACAGTCTCACCAAACAAAATCACGGTTAAGTAACGCAGTAACGCAGCCTGCTTACGGGGAAGTAACAATAATCTGATTACTGTTTTTGCAATTGTAATCCCTTACTTTACTCGTTACTTGAAAAAAGTAACCGGATTACAGTAACGCGTTACTTCTAATGCGTTACTGCCCATCAGTGCTGCTAATCACTAAAATTACTTGCAAGCATGCACTGAGCCCGCAGGAAGCCTCAGCTATGTCTTTTGTCGTGAAATGTCATTTCAACATCACTCTGCTATTAGCAGGTAAAATCAAGTTGAGAGGAAAAAAACAACTGTAATCACAGAAGTCATACGTATTCCCCTACTGTGCTCCAGTCTGGCAGTGATGGCGTCAGCCTACATTTCACTGAGGACTCTGGATCTCCCTGGAGAAGCCCTTTTTTCGCAGCTTCAGCTCAGATCGTCATACTGTGCACCACATTGTAAAGACTCACCTTTGTGTTTTGCAGTTTGGAGAACTAATCAGTTGGATAGCTCTTCAAAAATAATACAGTAATTGGCCGTAACAGTCAGGGGGCAAAACAATCCGCTCGTTACATTACAAAGCCTGAAGAAGCTGGGTGTGAAACATGTAATTTTCTTATGAGATAAACGTTCTTATCTTACTTACAAATAAATGATACCTTCACGAGATTTGGTGTGCGGTAAAACCAGAACTTCTACAATAGATGAACCTGTAACTGTAAACACGAGACAAAAATCAGTGAGTCCATCACATACCCAACTGACCACCCGGACAAACAAAAACATGCTCTGTTGAAGACCTTGACAGCTGAATTGCCTCAGTGGCTTTTCTGACTTTTCCACACTGTCCTGACATGTGTTCATTTCAGATTGTTTACCCTGTCCATCAAATGTCCGCTATGATTTCTGGAAAACACTGGCCTCACCGGACACAATTACCAGCATCAGTTAACCAGCCAGCTTACCCGTAAACATGCAAACAACCAGTCAGCTTAGAATCCGACCCGACCCAACCATTACCCCGCACTGAGTCAGCCAGTCGACTGGTTGAACGTATGCTATTAAGGACGCTGACAGTGTTTCCACCAATTACAGTAAACCAGCCAGCCAGTCAGCCAGCGAACCAGTCAAACTGTTGAATGTGTGCTCATGGAGCATGACAGTGTTTCCACACACCAATTACAGCGAGACAGTGGTACAGCTATGTGGTGGCTTGGCACTCAGCCATACTATAAGTAACACTATCGATTGACAGAGAGAGCACGAGGACAGCGGGTGAGAGAGGGCGACACTCGTGATAAGTGAGGGAGGAAGGGCTCAGAATGAAAAAAATGCTGAAACTCCCAAACTCATTTTCTTTTTCTGTTGGTGTAATGATGCATGCAGTCGCACTGAAGTGTCGGTTTGTTTATTGCGTATGTGTCTGTATTCATATGCGTGTGTGCGCTCCGGAAAAAAAAGTACACAGGAGACTTGTATAAAAAGTGACAGGCCTCCCTCAATCCCACTCTTTATTTCTCTCTCTGCTGTCTCTTCTGATCCTGCTAATTATCGCAGTTTGACATTGCGGTAGAGGAAGAATTACAGAGAGCGAGGGCAAGCGACAGGCAGAGGGAAACAGAGAGAAGGAAATCAGGTTTTTTTTTGTAAGTAAGACAGAGCGAGCAATAAAGACACATACAAAAAAAAAACTGAAATAGAGAGGGAGAGTCTCTAAAGCAGCTTATCTAGCCCATTCTATGTTAATGAGGGTTATGAAGTTATTAACTTAATGGAGCCTGGATGCTTTATTTGACCACAAAGTTGCACAATCACCCACAATTCCCTAACCCATTGCAACAGACAAAGAATTTGGCATGGTTGTAATACACTTTATAAAACAGTGAGTGTAACTGTAGAGAACATCAATTGCATTATTTCAAAGCACTGCCTCACACACACACGCACACACACGCACGCACACACACACACACACAAAGAAAGAAAAATATCCATATTATTCTCTATGGATAACATCCCTCATGATATCGAACCCGATTATCACACGATGTTGCAGCTCTGCGGAGCGTTTTAGCGTCTTCTAGCTCCTTGTTTTGGCTTCATGGATCCTAGCTTTTGGTTCAGTCTCACCGCTTTCACCAGCGCTGTTTCCAGCGGCAACAAGCAGCTGTTTTCTTCCCTAAAAAAGCCCCAGTAAACCTACAGTACGTGGCTGTACACTACTGTAGTAACAAATGCTCAAAACGGCACTCCTTTTGAATCCAGTCATCTTTCTTTCGCTAATGCTCTTTACCTGTGCTCACCAACCACCACTGGACAAAGCCACGCTAGCGGTTTCCTCCTCCAATAGGGGCTAGCCAAGCTAGGGGCTAGTTGACTCCACTCAACTGAAGGCACAGACATGAGGTTACTGTCTCATGTTAGAAAGTAAGCAAATTGAGAGTATGTAACAGTGTATGTTCTTCATGCTAGTACCCTAGTTGGAAATTGCAATGCATACTAGAAAGTACTTGTTTAGCTCAAGTACTTACAGCCAGGAGTATCTGCAGCGAGGAGTGAGCCACCTCTATGAACTGGAAATCCATCAAACAGCCGGATATAGATATATATCGGTGGTCCTCGGGTGCCCAGGAGGGAGGAGGGGTGATGGGTGTCACCCTGCACCCGGGGCCGTTCTCCATCCACCAGGAGCGATGCATGGACAGGTTGAACGTCAGGACAAGGTCAGAGTCCTGGCAAGAAAGAGTCAGAAAGACACAAAGAGTTGAATTACATCCTCAGACACAAGGTAGACGTGAAACAAGACAGCAGCAGGCTGAATGTCAGGCCAGGTTATAACCAAGTTTTAATTAAAAACAAACAGGTTGTCAAATCGAGATCTGAGAGATAGATAGAGAGAGACAGACAAAGAGAGAAACAGAGAGAGAGAGAGAGAGAGAGAGAGAGAGAGAGAGAGAGAGAGAGAGAGAGAGAGAGGGTTTGGCGCCAGCTAAAAATAGATCTCAAATTTATAATTCCAATGGTTTGGGATCACTCAGATTAGATCTGAATCATGCACGGGCAGGGGTTATGATAAGGACAACAAGAGAAGGAGAGAGACGAATGATGGGAGGAGGCCAGAGAGAGAAAGGAAGAGAGAGGAAAATGGGAGAAGTAAACAGAAGCTTGGTTTTGTTTTGGTGTTTCTTCATGCACCAAAAGCTCTCGTAGGATGATCTGACGATGAGGAGGAGAGAGACAGAGGAGATGCTTTGTGTCGTGGTGTCACGGGAGGGTCAGTAACTACAACTGCTGCTGTTTCGGGTTTTAGGCAACAGAGTTATGTTTTGTTCTCTTGGTTTATTTCTTCTTAAGCAGGACAATCCATAAACTAGGGACACTATTAAAAAATGAGAGGCACATTAATGTGAATGTGGCAAACATTACTGAGGGGGTTCATAGCCACAATGGCAACGTGGCTCCACAAATAGCAGTGTCTTCGGTCCAACGGAAATATCGCAACAAATATTGAATGGATTGCCATGGAACTTTGTAAATAAGTTCAAGGTCCCCAGAGAATAAATCCTACTGACTTTGGTGATTTCCTGACTTTTGCTCTATCGCCACCACGAGGCTGACATATTTTTTTTGGACAATTTTTGTGTAGAACCGTGATGGATTGCCATGAAATTGGTACAGACATTTATGGTGCCTAGTAGGATAAATTCTAACAACTTTGGTGATCGCCCCAACTTCTCATGTAGCGCCAGCAGCAGGTCAAAGGTTTCAACTATCCTGTGAAATATGTCAACATCTAAAAGATGGACTGGCACAAAATAAAATGTTACGTACAATTATGGTCCGCAGAAAATGATTTCCAATTAATTTAATCATCTCCTGATTTTTCCTCTAGCACCGCCGTGATTGATTTAATTCATGACCAAAGACATCCCAAACGAATGATAATACCATAATAAGACCATAACACGCCGTAATTTGTGTTCAGTGCTCATTAGCAAATGTTAGCATGCTAACTGGCCAAACTAAGATTGAGACATGGTAAGCATAAGCAGCTAAATAAAAAAAGCATATTAACAATTTCATTATGAGCCTGTTTGCTTCCATTAGTATTTAGCTCATGTCCTGTTGTGTCTGAGTAAAGCCTGTATACTCTAAAAGATTTGTCTTCTCTTTGTTTGTTTAGCTTGTCCACCACAGCGTGAGCAGTCCCATCACTGGCAGAGATAACTTAAAACAACAGCCAGAAGCGGCAAAGAACAGCACAATTGACAACGAGTAAATAAACAAGCATTTTCGGTCCCTGGCTGTTTCGGTTCTACTTCACGGCAGCAGAGAAAGACCACATACAGTAGCAGTGGCCCCTGCAGTTGCAGTGTATGGTAACGTTATCTACTTTGGCTCCTCTACAAATCCTTTTAATTCTAAAAGCCTGAAAGACGCACAATAAATCAGTTATGATAGTCATCTTGGTTTAAATAATGCAAATATTATTAATGACTCCACTTTGCAAGGAGAGACATAGATCATTCCACAGATGGCCATGCAAACTGCACTGACACGCACAAACTACTACTGTAATACACACACTAGCAAATGCATTGCACGCACGCACACACACACCTTTTCTTTTTTTTTTCGCTTGCACTACTTTGCCATTAGTCCAATGAAAAGCCGTAATGCTCTTTAAAAGCACGCTGAAAGCGAAAATGACTTTCATTTCATTTGCTATTTTTTTCTGTGGTGATTTTTCTTACCAAGATATAAAAAAAAAGATTATAAAAGATTGATTTTCCTGTGGTCGTCTATCGAAATCCAGTTACTCACTACTAAAGCATCGCGGAATATTGAATAATCTCCCCGATGAGCCAAAACCCCACTCAAAGTACATTTCCGCTGGGGACTATCATGTTTAACAACTGCAATATAGTTGAGTGAAGGGTTGATCAGTCCCATAAAGGTAGGAAAGAATGGAAGGGCCATAAAGGAAAGCTCACACTTTTTCACCGGTCGGATTACATGTGACTTATTCTAGTAAAGACCACAAATGGCAAATCCTGAAAGTGAGCCTAATGGATTCACTTCTTACATTAATATGATCTGTTTTCTACACTGTAGACTCCACTCTGTCTTTATCTTAACCTGCCCCACTTATCCTCCCACCACATCTACACTTAACTCTGTCACCTCCCTCCATATTGTTCTTTTTCTTACTTAATTTGTTCCCGTTCTCTCTATTACAGTACAGTTAGTCATACCGTGGTCTCTCTTTCCTCTCTCTCCCCCCTCCCGCTTTTTATTCCTTGGCCCCTCTCTATTTCAGCGTAATGAGTAAATGCCTCATTAGCACAGAGCTCTGATTAATGCCACCTCCCCTTGTTGTGCTCCTCTTTTTAATGAGTAAAATCTCTCTCTTGCTCCCTCTCTGCCATCACTCTCCCTCCTTCTGTCCCATACTGTCACTGCCTAGCTCCAAATCTTTTTATATTTCTTCACCTCTTTTCTTTCTTGCTCCTCTCTCTCTCTCGCTCTCTCTCTCTGTTAAATGGGGTTTGGAGGGGAGCAACAATTATTTCGGTACAGTCTCTATCAGTGCTTTTCTAATGAGCCTCTCGAACAAACACACACAAACAAAAAAAAAGTAATTATCAGTGAAAAGCTAAATTTGGCAAAATGTCATCAAGGCCAAGCCGGATGCCTTGCTACTTATTCTGCAGAATTCTCTCATGTTGTGAAGTCAATGAAAAAGGGGCATAACGCGAAGGACGCGGACGTTATTTAGCCGTAGTTAAGTTAGTTGCTTACTTGAGAAAAGACAAAGCAGCATTAATTAATTCACACAGCGAGCAGTTTTAAAAGAGCTTATATAAATAATAAATATAACAATAAAATATGTGCACAAAAAAAGATTGTGTAGAAATTGTTAAAATGTCAAAATCTTCAAATGCCACTATTCAGATTCAATATGCCTACTTTAAAAAAATCATATGGCATTTTAAAAAAACTGTGCTTTCTTTCCGAGAGTGAGAGAAGATTGACACCACTCTAATATTTATCTGTTAAATATGAAGCTGTAGCCAGGAAACACTCAGTTTAGCTTAGCATAAAGACTGTAAGCAGGGCAAAACAGCTACCCTGGCTTTCTCCAAATGTAACAAAATCTGCCTACAGCACCTCTAAAGCACAGCACTTTAATATCTCGTTTGTTTAATCTGTACATAAACCGATAAAACGATTCTCCTGGATATAGCTTCATATTTACTATACAACCAGTGGTATCACAAACCACCTCGAACAACTAAAAGACACCTAGAAAGGAGAGCTACGCTGCTTTTCCTTTTCCATTTTCATAGAGGTTACAGGGTATGTAATAAAGCTTGGAACCAGACTGGTACTAAGAATTTTTAAAAAAAGTGCGTTATCTCCTTTCTATTCATCCAGTGAGCCGCAACAACAAACCTCTACCACCACAGATGGAGAAAAAAATAAAACGCAATATAAAAAAAAAACACTTTCAAAATTAAGCCCATTTCCCCCAGAGTAAATAGTACCAGTGTTTGAAGATAGTGCTTTTTTTCTCTTTTTTTTTTTTTTTTTTAAATAAACACGTTTTTCAAATAATGAACAGGTTTAGTGTTCGCAACCTGCACAAAGGATTTGGAGGCTAAACTCAAATTATCACACACTCTCCAGTGGAATACAAAATAAGCAGCTGTGTGCTGGCATTGATGTATTGATTTTATATGGTGGAACTGATTTAGCATCGCAGCATTTAACCCACCATAATGATGAAAGCATAGCTCCAAAATATTAATCTGTCTGGTGATGAATGTGCTTGTTTGGCGTGCAACCTCAAACAAAACATATTGACTAGACTTGTACATCTGTGTGTATCTGTGTGTGTGTGTGTGTGTGTGCGTGTGTGTGCGTGTGTGTGTGTGTGTGTGTGTGTGTGTGTGTGTATGTGTGTGTATGTGTGTGTGTGAGTTCCTTAGCTCCTTACTAAGAGTCATTTCTGACTGTCTCTCATAATATTTCCTCCCCACTTTCCGGGTCTCTCTCTCTCTCTCTCTCACACACACACACCCACACACAGTCTATAATTTCCAGTGTGCTAGTTGAGGATCATGCACTCATGCCCTCAGGTCTTTGTCTCTGACTGTGGGCTAGTGCCGCTTCAATGAACCACATCTGTTTTTTCCTCTGCCTCCCTCTGCCACCTCTCTCTCTCTCTCTTCGCCCTACTTCTCTCTCTCTCTCTCTCACTCTCTCTCTCTCTCTCTCTCTCTCTCTATCAATTTCCCATCAATTTCCCACTTCTCCGTTTTCCTTTGTCTTCCTCTCCCAAGAGATAGAGGGATGGAGGGGGAAAAGGCCGGTGAAAATGGTATTTCCCCTGATGCCATGTTAATGCTACCTGAAGCTACATTTGAGAGCAGTTTAACACTTAAAATAAAAAAAAAAATATGGCAAAAAAAATGTGTGTATCCAACAAAATAAATTAAGCTCTAAACCTCGGCATCATAAGAAAAAGAGGCACTTGGAAATGAATAATTTAGCAAGGTTGTGTCCAATTCAGATCAAAGCAGATGTCACATAAACAACATTTTTTTTTTTTTTATAATCTATTACGTAATGCTGTTTTTCAGGATATGCAAATGTTCAGTTCACAGTTCACACTGTCTGGACAGGATATTACCAAACGTCTCAATTCAGTGGTTCTAATAAAACGAACACAGGCCTTAAGTAAACGTTGAAGGCAATTTTAAAGGACTGAGATAATTGTATTTTTTACTCTCCACATATATATTCTTGATGGATGAACAGAGGGCATAAAGGGAGTGAGTGCCAGTTTTTCCTCTGCTCCCTGGACACAAACAAGCACCTTTTAACACAAATCCACTCGCACATAATCTAACACCTTTTCACGTGCTCCAAACATACAATACCAGCTCCAGCAGTCATATAGTGAAGCAGACAGACAGACAGTCAGTCAGTCAGACGTTCAGTCGGTCCAGCAGGCAGCCAGAAAGATCAACAGATCATCAAACTAAAGAGGGGGAAATTGGTGAGTGGCCGATATTAGCTTTTGTTCTCTCTCAAGTCAATTTTTCACTCTATTTAACTGAACCTCTATCTCTTTCTGTGGCTCTATCCCCTTTTCTATCATTTTCTCTCTCTCTGCTGTGTGTGTGTCTCTCTCTCTCTCTCTCTCTATGTCTCTCTGTCTGTGTTATTTCAGACCAATATCATCAGTCACGGTGCATCTCCCTACGTTGTTTTGCTGTGATTTCCCATGGGTGTTAGATGAGGCCTTAACCCATAATGCCTAAAGCACTTCTCTCCTATCAGATTGGTTGGGGGTGTTAGGGAATTTTGTGTGTGTGTGTGTGTGTGTGTGTGTGTGTGTGTGTGTGTGTGTGTGTGTGTGTGTGTGTGTGTGTGTGTGTGTGTGCTTATGGGCTGGGGGGTGGTGGGTAGAGATGAAGTCCGTTCCAGATACTAACCCTGACCTTAACCACTCCAAACTCATTACAATCTCTAAGCAAATGCCTCAACATAACCATTTTAACCCCTGCGATCTCTCAGATTTGTGGGGCCAATTATAGCGCTGCTACCCGTACACCAGGTGGAGTCCGTAATTGCATAAAGAAGGGGGGGGGGGGGGGGGTTCAATGGGTTAAATTTTGTTGTTGAAAAAAAAAGACACAAGCCACGCCGTAAGCAATAAGTCAGATGTACTGTACATTGAAAAAGGAATGAAAAAAAGAAAAATGTCAACAGCTGCTGTAATCAATACTTTATATTAACAATGGATCAAAAGACATGTTATGATTATTATACACCCAACTAGTTAGTCCGCTCAGCTTAATGGAGCATTTTTTTGGTGTATTTAGCACACTGTTTTGGTTTTTTCGGCCTGCAACCTCACGTTTTGGTTCACTCCAGGCAGCTGTTTCCAGCCCAAATGCTCTGAACGCTACCTGCCCAGCACCAAAAAGCAGACACAGTTGGCGACTGTACCTGGTGAACACACTGGAGCATTTAGCAGCTAAAGAGCCAGATAATTCACTTTGGAGTTGGTGGACACCAAAGCAGAGCTAATAAGACAGTACATACGTGTGTTTGCTGACCGGGAACACAGCTCCAAATCCAAAATGTTGCTTTGTGTCTTTCGTTCGCAACATTAACTTTATCAGGTGATAACATGTCAAGATGCTGTAGTGCACAGACTGCTGAGCTTCCCAAAACGTCAATTAGCAGCTTTAAAGAAACATCCTAGAATGACACAAAGAAAATGTTTCACAAGACCAAGTTAATGAGATACAACAAGATCATTCTGGTTTATTACTACTGGGGTCTTAATTTTTAGATTTGGCCGTCATCCCTTGGCCCAACAATGGCCCAAGTTGTAATACACCGGAACTTTCCTTTATTGTTTCAATTGAAAGACATTTTTCAGGTTATACTTAGTTCTGTGGAAGCTCATTTTACCAAACTTTCAAGAAATATACAATACAGTCAAGGGGTTTTAAAGTATAGGCAGTTTCCTCGAGCATGTATTACTGTTTACACAGCGAGGCTAAATCCATTACAATCAAGGCTCAAAATCAACACCAAACACTTAAACCCTGGAACAAGTTGGACTGTGGCAGGCAAGTCAATCAAATCCATTATCTACTGTGGCATACAGCCAATCTATGTTTAATCAGCTGGCTCTATTTTAACAAGTAAAAACCAACTCTTGCCGATGCACATGAAACTAGACAATGAACAATGAATAATCAAATCCAATCACCAGCAATAATAGCTCAGGGCTCAAAATGATAAGATTGGCTAGGTAGGAATGTCCCACGAGAGGCGTGTTGATGGAAAAAAAAAAAAAAAAGGCAATTTCATGCCACGGTCTCAACAAATGCATCCATTGATCAAACACTGTCAGGGTTGATGCATTCACTCAGTGAATCAGGGTGGATGTTTTAACTACAACATCTATGATTAAACGTGTGGGATCCTCTGATTCATTGTCTCAATCGACAGTGCAGAATGGAGATCCTGGGGGGGGGGGGGTGTGGTGGTGAAATTAAGTGACTATTAGCATTCAAACTGGACCCGGAAATCAGTTTTTTTTCTTCTTCTTACCTTGCAAGATGAATTGGGTGGTTTGCAATTTGATTTACTGTCATATTTCTTCTACAATCTATCCTGCTGTAACAAGCTCGCCCCGCACTGACAACAGCAACTATTGATGTTCATATGTAATTGATATGAAAGAGATGCATTTCATTTTTTTTCTGGGTGCTCCTATCTTTCCTTGATGTTTTGTTGCTCCAACTTTTTCTGTTTGTACTTCTTTTTTTCCCCCCTGTCCCCTCTTGTCTCTCTTTCCTCTCTTGAAAGGGACACTGATTTGCATGTGGCTTGGTCCCAAAACACGTCACCTTTTATAGCTTCTATCATACCTTCGCATGTCTAAACCTCTCCGTCTCTCTGTCCGCCCGTGATGCCTGCCTTCTTTACTCCCAATCTTCTTCTCAATCTACCACTTTTCCTGCAGTTATTCCTCTCTCTTTATCTCTGTCTCCGTTGTGTGTTTGCAGACCGGAATCAGATGCCTGGACAGATATGAGATTCAAAATGTCACTGTTTTTGAGTTTGGATTTGTGCTCATATGCAAAGTGTGGGTCCCTCATGTTTTCTTCTGACTGATAAAACAAATGACAGGTTCTCCAACTACTGGCAGAGCAAACAGACACACACATTTTGGCACATAGAGTATGCAAAAAAACATGCCGGGATAACCCTCCCACACAGCCCCCCAACCCTTAAGTAAATGATTGACTGCTAAGCGCGGCGTATGTGTGCATCTATGTGTCTGTGTCCGTGAGTCATCTGATGCCCAGAGGGTGGCTGCATCTTTTATATGACACAGTGGACTACTGACAGTTAGCTGTCTAGAGATAGAGAGAGAGAGAGAGAGTGTGTGTGTGTGTGTGTGTGTGTGTGTGTGTGTGTGTGTGTGTGAGAAAGTTGATGTGAATATGCGAATGTGTGTTTGCAACATGGTGACAGTTCCCTCTCTAAAGGCTCCTCTCCAAATCTGTCAGGGATGCCACATCAGAAATCTTTTTAAAGATTAATTCTATGCCATCGCTGTTATTTTAGATAGTGCAGTGGTGAGAGGCAGGAAGGATGGGAGTGTGACAGACTGATATATGGTATGAATCTCAGGCTTCAACAGAAAATTACTGTCAGGACAGGATACACCTTATCTTGCCTCTGGGGCTCTATGGGGCCTTATGGGAGGCAAAGATACACATTAGATAGAAACTTCCATCAAACGCAAACAGTTGAGAAGGCAAACATGTAGTAACAGGACTGGTGATAAAGAAGTTTATCATTCAAGTTTTTTTTAAAGTATCCATTTACGTATACTACTCTAATACCAAACGTGCTGCTTTTAGTTTTTTGGTTGCTGATCTGACCAAATATGCGGTTCTAAAAGCCAAGGAGAATTCCTGGTTTGGAAACTGGTTTGTGTGACATGTAGTCCAAACACGTCCAGGCAAAAAGTGTTTATAGCTGCTCAGAACGGTCACACTAAGGTGGAGGAGAAAGCCTGCCAACATAGAGAGGGGCGAGACGCGACACTCATATCAATGAGAATAATGGGACACACTTATCTGAAAGGCATTCAATGTGTTGCACTTGATTGTACACCAGAAAAGTGAAGGAAGTAGTTGTGTGAAAAATGAAAACACACACCTGGCCAATCACTGTGTGAAGTGGGCATGATTTTTTGGGATTGTGGGTTTCAGAAAATCTCAAAAACTGTCTGAGGGAGCCATGTCAGAAAGCTGTTGGGGGGGTGGGGTGTGTGGTTACAGATCCAGATGCTGTTCGACCATCCAACAAGCACTAGCGTAGACAAGAAGTTGTTATGTGAGCAATTTGATTGGCAAGCGCAGCACCAATTTAGTAAGTGGACATTGAGTTGAGACTGTTTTTTTTTTTTTTCCAACTGCTGCAATATCAAGCTCAATAATTGATGAATAAAAAAAAGTGTGTCACATCCAACTTTGAGTTTCAGCCCTGCTGTCTGCGTGGGACGATGTCAGAGACTTATGACACGATGTCTCACCGAAGCCACCGTTATCTCCACCACGATGATATGTTTGTTCCTCCAACGTCCGTCCATCTGGCCGTCCGACGTCAGGACTTCAAACTGAGGTGACAAACTCTGACGCATCTCTCCTCCTCGCTGTCTCTCCCACCTTTCCGCTCGCTGTCTGGAGTTTACTTTCCTTGTAAAGAAGAAATGTCACCGGCGCATTTCATACTTTTGCAGCCCTAATCTGTCTGACTTTGCCGCACTATAACACCGGGAATATTTGCAGTTCACCTGCTGAACATCAAATAGTCTAAATGTTCTGCACACTTCGACTGACACCTTGCACAACAAACGTGCCCGTCACTACTAAAGAACTTGAATTGACGTCTTTGTCTGCAATATGTTTTTTTTTAATACAACATCCGAATGTATGGACATGTGACGTCATTCATTTAGAATGGGAATCGCAGCCTTTAAGTATTTACCTCCCTGACAGTCTGATCAGTGCTCTAATAAACGTATACAGCTGGCACTGGGGACGCACAATCTGGGTATCAGTTCTATTAATGGATAAAACAGAGTGTTGGCACCAAAAAAAAGGACATCAAACTACAGTATGAATCCAAGAGTCACTGATAACATGGCATTAATCAAAGCGGCTGCTTCTCTGCCTCTTTTATACACAGAAATATGTCAGATCTCTGTAATAAAGAAAAATGGAGTCTGCCTCAACCACTTTTGATGCGCCCCCAAAGTGATGGCCTGAGTCTGTAAAGTAATGTACTAAATTGGCACTCGGTACTGGCCAATGCATAAAGCCCCGCACTATGAATCACTATTGGCCATAAATTGCAGTGCCTTCTTGACGCCGATACATTTCCTCAAGTCGTGACATTGGAAATATAGAGGAAGAGAGTGAATAAAAAAAGGAGGCGAGAAGGTGAAGAAGAGCGAGGCGGAAGAGGAGCGCGGGGACAGATTCACATGGCACTTTGCAAAACAACATGAAAAAGACTTGATTATAGGTTGAGCAGAGGGAAAGGAGGGATGAATTACAGGGAGACGCAGAGAGCGAGGCACAGGAGGGAGAGAGAAAAAGACCAAGAAAGAGGGAGGCGGCATGAGAAAGTAATAGAGAGGGAGATTAAGAGATAGATCTCATATCTATCACAGTATTCTTGGAGCACAGAGTGCCCCATCATTACCCTTATCAAATACCAACGAGCTCACTGACTTAAAACTATGGTATTCATCTTGCTCTCTGATTTCTATTTAAACAGGTATTTTTTGGAATCTTTTGTGGGCTGTCATAATGTTAGATTTCAACTATTTGGCCACCTCTGCTGTTAATAGTACAGTCAGTGTTCATTTTGGCACCTGATTGAGATGAAAATGTATATTAGTTTTAGTCATATTTTAGTCATTTGATTATGTAGTTTTCGTCAAGTAATAATCAACAAGACATTTAAATAGTGCTTGTTTTTTAAGTATTTAAAAAAAACTAAAAAATCTTTCTGCAAAAAAATGTGGGAAGTTACCAAGGTTACAGGTTAGGGCTGGGCTGATTTGACATCGTGCACTCATCACGCAGTATATTGTAAATCTGGTTTCATCATATTTTGGGCAGATTCTACTGTATGTTCTGAACTGAGTGGCAACAATCACAGACATAGCCATACTTGTTTTACATGTGGTCCATTGTAATAATAGCCCTCAGGTCAGTAAACAAGCTCTGGAACGGTAGGTGATGGATTCCTATCTCATACAACAGCTGGTGAATGGGGGGCAGTGGGGGGGGGGGCTCTCCTGTTCCTCAGCAACTGGATCAAGGTCGATGTGCCTTTGAGCGAGGCGCAAGCAAACTGTTCTGGTCATAACAACAAGCTGTTGAGCATCTGGTTTGAGTGTGCCTCTCTCTGATTGGTCAGCAGGTAATTGATAAAGGTGTCCCTAATTAACTGGCGGCTTCACCCTCGTTGGAAACCAGATGTGATGATTTTGGTCTGAAGGGCTTTTTTTCTAATAAAATGAAGAGAAATATTAGACTCGTATAATTTCATGATAGAATATAAATGATACATTTGGTGACATTGTTCATTTAATCCTATTCAATTAATCTTTGAACCCTTAGTATGCAGCGTCTCCAGATGTTTCTGACTGGCTCTCTAGCCTTTCAACATGGTGGACAGGCTTGGATTTTCAGTGTGATAAAAACCAAACAAACGGAAGTGCAAAGAGCAATTCCCAGTCCTCACAGCTGTAGTGGTTGTTGTAACTGTTAAACTAGGCCTCGGTGAGAGGTGTAAAATACAATGTAAATCAGAGATCAATGAAGCTGTAGGTTTCTAGACAGATGGATGGGGGGAGGGGGGGGGGGGGGGGTTATACATCCGCAAAACACTTCTGGCCCTAGTTTGTGTGTGTATGTGTGTGTGTGTGGACTCCAGTATAGTTGTGGGGTCTTGACAGCTTTGTGGGGCCAAAATGCCGGACCCCACAAGTTTAAAGGGCTGTTTGAGGGTTAAGATTTGGTTTTAGGATTAGGGTTAGAATTAGGTTATGGTTAGGGTGAGGGTTAAGGTTAGGCATTTAGTTGTGAGGGTTAAGGTTAGGCATTTAGTTATGGTGGTTAAGGTTAGGGTAAGGGGCTAGGGAATGCATTATGTCAATGACGGGTCCCCACACTACCCTGTGTGTGTGTGTGTGTGTGTGTGTGTGTGTGTGTGTGTGTGTGTGTGTGTGTGTGTGAGTGTGTGTGTGTGTGTGTGTGTGTGTGTGTGTGTGTGTGTGGAGCAGAGTGAGTACCAAAGGGAACAGGAAAACTAGCAGAAGAATATGCAGCAAATGTGCTTCAGTCCACACTAACAGTAATTATGATCAACAAGCTGGAAATACCAATAAAATGAGGATTCGGATTGATAATATGTGCTGCTATGAGTGCAATTAGTAACTTAAAGCAAATTGGAAATGATGCATGATCGAAAAACGACAATCTTTTTCAACACCACACAGCGGAGTGTAATCAGCCATAATCAGCACTTGCGCCAACTGATCTCTTCTGTTTATGGAAGCGCTGATTGGCTCTTATTAATTGTGCAAGTTTATAATTTCTATTCAAAATCGACTAATTTCACTGCAGAACGTAAACGTTTGATAAGTGAATCTATCGGTGTGTGTTCGCAATGCAACGGACTGACATGCTATCATAATACAAACATCGCCACGAATCAGTTGGCGAGAACTATACCGTTTAGACTAAGCCACTTGTGACTTCACATTCCAGCGAGATGTTTAAAAAGGTGTAAATTAATCCATCTCCCCCAAGCTGCATACCTGATCTTTACTCCTCTCAAATGTAACAGTGTCAGTAAGCAGTCTGTGGAAGTGGCCACTGACAGGGTCTTGCCCCTGTGATCATGGCTGCTGAAGTTACACTAAAGAATTACACTGAAATTATATGACCCCTCCTGTCAGAAGAGACAGCCGTTTCAGCGATTCCAGTGCTTGCAGTTAAAGTAGGGACTTCATTCCACACAAACACACCTTCCACTGGCGACAGCAGAGTGATGCTACAGAGCGGCACTTCTCTTACTTAACAAATGAACATTTGCTGAGTACAGACACTGGCTTGCAGGGAGCATATCACAAAGACAGCAGTCTAGTTTCAGAGAGCAGTGATCTGTACAGGTAAGAGGGCGGTGCGAGTAAGTGAAGAAAACACTTTTGCTGCTGCTCGTGGTTCTGTCAGGGGACTCATGCATGAGTTTGTGCTAGTTTATGCATAGTTATTTTCTTTTTGTGGCATCGTTTAAGTTACCAAGCAGCCTCCAGTGCATTACCACCCTCCTCTTGACTGGTCTTCAAGATTTGCATCATGCTAGGAAGGACCTAAACAGATGCAATACGATTTGTGATCTGGCTAAGGAAGAGACTGTGTGGCTAAATGTAAATCAAATTGTAGCAACAAATCCCATTAACAGACCCACACCAAGAAGTTATAAACTATATACTTTTACCTCTACCCTGCTCTCACCCCAAAGTTGTTGGTTCTTACTGAACATGTAAATCTTAAAAACACAGGTCACAAAAATATAGTTTTATAAAAAACAAACATCTCGGTACTGTAGTTTTTAACAAAACTATACTCAAACAGTTGTAAATAGTGCAATTTTTGAGGGACTATTTTCAGCTGCAGATTCAATACATGATGGGCACGCTAGTGAGTATTAATGGCAGCAGGATGGTGTGGTACTGAGTCAAAACAAACTACAGTGCCCATGTTGTTTGTAATAACGGAACCCATACCACCTTGTGGTTAAGTGGACAAAAATAGAGCTCTATGGCCCAAAAGAATAAGTTAAATCAGACAAAACACTAAATACTGCCAGACTTATTCTTGCATCTCAATTTTGATATGAGACACTTGAAATGCAAGTGTAAATGGGGCTCACTTCCGAGTCCTGCATGCAACAATGCTGTCTTTGTTGTTAGTCTGGACATGTACAGAAGAATACTTGACACAAGGATGCAGAAATAAATCCAAGGAAATGATTTCTTACTCTGGACAGATCTCCAACCTCCAGGTAGAAACAAATGATGAAAACATTCCAGGTCATCCAGACGACCAGCCAGGCTGCGTACTGCAGAGAAAACATGGGGAGGGATAAGAAAGTGAGAGGCAGACGAGATCTGACAAGCCTTTGTTGGAAAATTAAAAAACCATGTTCATGTCTGGAGATGGAGGGAAAAAAACGACAGAGAGAGGCTTCACTTTTGATGTTGTTGAGATGCAGAGAAACAAAAACAACAGTGAAGAGTGCAACAAATCACCTGAATCAAACCAGACGGAGAGAAAAAAATATATATAGCAGGACTGCAAGTGTGTGTAAGGCCGGCTACACACTGGATGCGTTGCGTGAGCGTGTCAGCTGCGTGGCGTGTCCGTTTTTATTTTTCGGCTACCATGTTAACAGGTTAGAGCTTGCACACTGCCTGCGTGACACGCACGTCTCAAAAACGCGTGCATGCTAAAAATAGAACCGACGCCTATTTTTCAAGTGGCACGCAAGCGCGTTGGAAGCGTTTCCAGGCAAAATAGAATAGGAAAAGATGTTTATTTGTCATTTTGACACAATACATGTGACATGTTGATGACATGTTGATGTTTGAAAGTCTCTAGGTTTTGACATAAATGCAGATATAAATGTAATTTAAAAAATAATAATATAATAATTAGCGATTTTCAAATATTGCACCTGTCAATACAGAATGAAATATTCTGTAGCCTGTTTTGCCGTCAATACTGCCGACGTTGTCTTTGCCGTAATCAAATCATTATATATTTATGTTTAATATGAAGTAGTATAATACTGCTTGAGTGCAGTTTAACAATGGGAAACATACATGTGTACAGACAAGACAGACACATTTCTGGTGTGTAAAGACATAGAAAAGTCCACGCAGCCGCCACGCAGCTGACACGCAACAGAAACGCCACGCTCGCACGACGCATCCGGCGTGTAGCCGGCCTAAGTAGTTACAAGCAGGAAAGAGTGAATGAATGAATGAATGATGGAAGTAAGTAAAGCGATTACAAGCTTGGATGAAACTTTCATTCCTTTTCTTTATCTGAATGTTCTCACTTGTGTGTGTGTGTGTGTGTGTGTGTGTGTGTGTGTGTGTGCGTGTGTGCGTGCGTGTGCGTGCGCACGTGAAGGTCTTTGAGAGTTGTCAGTGAGGTGTAAGTGATGTGTGGAGATCCTGCAGCCCCTGTGAGAACTTCTGAAAGTTTTTCTGACACATGAATTATTTTATTGACAGCTGCCAGAGACAGAAAAGAGAAAAACATAATTCCACTTAGCAGGTTATTCCATTTCCCACTCCACGTCACTGTTACAAACCTTTATGCACCATATGAATAATATTTTGTCAAATCCACATCGCCTTCCTTCAGTCTTGGATCCACCGATAGGAATTCATTTAAATAGTTTATCAAGACTGGGCCATATTTCTTGTTATTATTTATGCAGCTTTGCTATTTTACAGTGCATTATATAGGTATGACCATATGAGAGAGGATCAGTTTTTTTGCACGGAATAAGCAAAGTCTGTATTTTACTCAAATTTCCTGACATTATCCCCCACATATGATGTCAAGGCACTGTCAAAGCGTTCATTTATAATTGCCAACGCAGCCAATATGACCCCCAAATCACAGAGATGCCAATTGGCATAAGACTAATATTATCCCATGACCTCTATATGGCAAAATATGATAGGTAATTTGCAGTGGAATTTTTACTTGACAAATTACAGACATGGCAGATTCACACGGGATTAAGATCCCAGACAACCACTGCAATTATTACAAATTAACAGAGGTCCCCTGGAAATACTAGTCCTGCGCGAATAGGGCTTCATTTTCATAGATGAAACGTACAAATTATTTCCAATGAGACAGAAAATAAAACCTATAAACTGTCACTCCATTCCAACATTATTCAGCCCTCGTTATCTGATGTAGAGAGCTGAGTATAAGCTAATGAGAGGCTGTTGCTAAATCTAGGGCAAAGGAAATGTGTTTCAAATGTGTGGGTGTAAGTGTGTAAAACCCACCCCGGTGACATATCTCGGCCTGAACTGGATCGTGCCAAACAGGCCCAGGATGACGACGATGATGTGGAGGAAGTTGGTCAGGATGGGAGCCCACTGGTAGCCCAGGAAATCTATCACCTGACGCTCCAACACACTGACCTGAGAGGAGGAGGAGGAGGAGGAGGAGGAGGAGGAGGAGGAGGAGGAGGAGGAGGAGGAGGAGGAGGAGATTAGTGGCGAGAAACAACAACAGTTGTGGCTTGTGACAGCAAGAAATCCAGTATAAATTGTTATCAGTTATCTATGCATTGCTGTTAGGCTCCCAGGACTCTGTGTGTGTGTGTGTGTGTGTGTGTGTGTGTGTGTGTGTGTGTGTGTGTGTGTGTGTGTGTGTGTGTGTGTGTGTGTGTGTGTGTGTGTGTGTGTGTGTGTGTGTGTGTGTGTGCGTGTAGGTGTATTATCATTCAGTCAATGGAACCTCATGCTGAGATAGTTAATGAAGTCAGTACAGCGTATGATATGGCACTGCTAAATACACACACACACACACACACACACACACACACACACACACACACACACAGGGAGAAATACATGAGGGGGAAGAGGAAGCAGGAGACAAAGGAGGTGGTGCATTAAGAAGAAAGAAAGAAAGACATACCATTATTAGCTTAATTTAGCCCAAAAAGAGAGATATTTACTGTTCTACGCTATCAACTAGAAGTGTTTAAACACCAACAGCTTACATATAAAACAAGGCCTTTATTTTTAACTCTTTCACACACACATAGACACACACACACACACAAGCTTTAACTATGAGAAAATGTATTGGATGTGAAAGTTACAAGAAGAGGTGTATGAATGAGTGTGTGGTCTGTTGACATATGTTCATCTGCCCGTGTGTGTGTGTGTGTGTGTGTGTGTGTGTGTGTGTGTGTGTGTGTGTGTGTGTGTGTGTGTGTGTTTCCATGTCAGTGCAGGTCTGCTGTGCTTGCACTTGACAGCACCTGCTGTTACTGGACACACTGGGCTCAGCTGGCACCACAATGTGTAAGTGTGTGAGTGTGAGTGAGAGACATTGTGTCGCCTTTATGTGCGGGACAGGCTCCATCTCTCTCTGTGTGTGTGTGTCGGCTTCATTTTATTATGTAAAAGTGTGTCCTCCCATTGACAATTATAAAGTGCTGCAATTGTGCCCCCCCCCCCCCTCTCTCACACACACACACACACACACACACACACACACACACACACACACACACACACACACACACACACACACATACACACACACCATTATAAGAAGTCACAGGCCTCCCAGCCCATTACTGAGGCCCCTGGAGGCCCCTCTTTCATCGCCAATGATATAAACAGTCACTCCAGCTGGGACGCACACTCGCACAAAAAACACCCAATAAATCACATGCAAACACAAGTGGCGGAGGGATGTTTCATAGGAGGGATAAATAATTTGTTTGTACACTATAGGTAACACCCGTATTGATTTCTCCTGGTTATTACTACACACATCCTTAATGGACAGTCCGCTAAAAAATAATCGTTTTTTTTTGCTGGTGTTTATTGCCCTAACCTGGGTAATAAAGAGCAATATTTAAACCAGACCATCTGTTTATTGGCACCACACTCATCTTTTGATGTGAAATTCACATTATATGGCTCAGCTGCAAAACAACAAACTTCAGCTGCCTCGGTACATCACTCTTTTGTAATTAAGTCACCGAGTTCTCCTGCCAGACAAAAGACAATGCACGCACACAGCCTCCCTCTGCCGTAATCCTCTGCCAGCATCCATTGCATGTGTCAAATGACAGAAGCTTCAGATAAGGTGTGAAGTCGCCTGGCCTTTCAACAACTATGACTCCACGGAGACACAGAGACAGAGAGAGAGAGAGAGAGAGAGAGAGAGAGAGAGAGAGAGAGAGAGAGAGAGAGAGATGCAGAGAGCGTAGCCGCTAGCAGCAGCTATGTTAGCAGACACGTCAGTTTTGGGATATGTGCAGCTGATGAAAGCTTTGGCGCCTGTACAGGTGGAGCTTCGAGCTGACTAGCCGGGTCCTTTGGGATGTGCTGCGACAGGCTTTGATGCTGCCAACAAAGATGTTCCTTTCAGTTGTGCTACTTAAAGCACGAGGGCAGGGGCACGTTCACATTCAGACTGTTTATCTACACTGTGCATCCACCTGTGGACACAGCACATTAGTCTTTGTGCTGATTTTGCAGAGACAGTTACTTGGAGTTTTGTCCTCCCTTAAAGCTGATATGGCTCTGCAACGGCCGCTCATAACTTAAACATAATCTATTGAGCTAAATAAACACTGACAATATATTTTATGTGTCTATGAATACATGTAGATACCAGTATCTGTGTGTGTATGCTTAACAAAACACAGGAAAAGGGAAGAAAAAGGTTGATGCAGCCGCCGTCTGTCAATCTGTTTAATGCCGGTACAAAATCCCTCAGGGACCAAGAATGTTTATTCCACCTACTGTTTTGTTAGCACCAACTGATGCTCGTGCTCTAGCAAGATGTAAGCATGAGTTTTCCAAAATGCAGTAGTTAGCGGAGAGCCTGACTACAGAGCTACATCATCCATCACTGTCCTGTTGTCCATACTCACTGTATACAGTCTCCTGCCTATATAATAAGGCTGAATTTGTTTAATTCTGTAGCGGTGCTGAAAGAAATTTAAGAAAAAGTAACCCTAATGCACACAGGCTGAGGATATGTCGCTGAAGAAATCGAGAAAGACACTCACGCTAAACACTTAGGGAATAGATTGGCAGCAGAAAGATGTGGGTGATGAAAGGGACAGCAGAGAGAGGCAGGGGAGGCAACGGGGAGAAAGAGCCTTCAGTGAGTTTGGGAAAAAAGTTTGGTCTATTTGATAATGAATGATAGAATGATCTCAAAGAATGTAATACTGCTCCAGACAGGGAGACAGCTGCACTGTGTGACCATCATGAGACTGCAGCAGAGGGATGAAAGTGTCTTTTATATTAAAACAGAAGAAGAGAAGAGAGAGAGTAAGACGACGAGGGACAGAGAGACAGGCCAAGAGATCTGGTGAGAGGGCCTCAAGAGATGGAGAGGTGATTAAGATTCGACAGTTACTGAGGATACAAGGAGAGATGAGTGTCTCATCTTCTCGTCTTCCCTCAATTCCTCCATCCTTACCTTCATGCCTCTCCCGCCCACTCTTTCTTCTCTCTGCTAATCTTCTCATTTCCTCCTTTTTTCCAGTTCTCATCACCCCCTGCTCTCTTTCCTACATATTTAATATGCTTTCATCTGTTACCAGATTGGTTGTGTCATAAAACAGCAAATTACCTCACCTCAAACCTTCTTCCCTGTCTCCAAATCCCGCTCCAGTCTTCTCCTCATGCAGCATTTCCTTCTCTATATCTCTCCTTCCTTCCTTCCTTCCCCTCCCTACATCCTCCACTCTGCCGGCCTGTTATCTCTCCCTGTCGCTCGCCTCCTCCCTTCCTCAGTCTCATCCTTCCCTCACTTGTTCCCTCAGCGCTATTGGCTGAGAGTTTTTGCTTGGTTCTGTGACCTTTAAAAAACTGCTGATCAAATTCTGCTGCTCTTCCCACTATATACGACATAGATGGGGGAGGGGGGAGAGGGATGGAGAGGAGGTCAGACGAGGTAGGACGACACAGATAGCGAGAAGAAGAACCTGGAGAAAGATGGGAGGAGGTATGGAAAGTAGCAGGGATAAAGTGGAAAGAAAAACAGGTAGAGGGAGGGAGAAAATGTCCAACAAACACTCCATGAGTCAGCCAAGGAACATCACGACAAGGAAAATATATGTTGTTCTTGTTCCGTTTCCTTTCATTCATTCTGAAACCAAAATTTTTTTCTTGCCTCTGTATTCCTCGTAAACTTTATTCTCCTAATAAAACTCCGAAGTGATCGTGGTTTATTGTTAACTTAATTAAGGCCGCCTGCCTGCGCCGTATCCCACTGTGTACAGCAAAAGCAATCTCCTATCGATTCGGTTCACAAAACGATCAATTCATCTCCATTCGAGGCTATTAGGGACCATTTGTGGCTACTTAGGGCTTGGAGAGAGAGGAAAAGACGGCAGGGAAGATGGGGCGAGCAAAGAGAGAGAGGGGGAAAATAAAAAGGATGTAGAGGATAGAAAAAAGCAAGGGAAGAACAAATGGTGGAGAAGGAAAGAGATATAGAAGAAGGCCGGAGATGGAAAAAGACAATGATGATTATAGGTGAAAACCTTTCCATTACATATCCAATTTCCCTACTCAGGCCCACTCATTGCCATCGCAACTGCTCAATCATATCTGTAATAGCCATAAAGTCCTTAGTCACTCAGCTATAGATAGACTGCACACAACTCCTACTAAGAGTCCCACTTAAAGTAAGCCTACAGGACGGCCGTCAGGCTAGTATACTTCGGGGCTGATTTATACTTCTGCGTAAAATCTACGCCGCTGCTACGTACATAGGCATGTGAAGACACAAGCCTACGCCGGACCCTACGCCATAGCCTGACGTGCACCTCTCGAAAAAAGTAGCTACATGTCGCAGCGACGCACGCCGTTCGGCCGTGGCTTGGTAGCGTTGCATTTCCCGCTACTCGTTTCCTGGTTCTCCTTCTCCATAAAGAACATGAAATCAAGGAGAGGGTTAACTTTTCCTGCTACAGATTTCCCGCCGTGGTCAGAAAGAACAGGGGAGACACTTTGTTTCTCTCACTATGACTCTAGAGTCGGTACTCGCTCCAAAGCTAATCGCCGTCACTCTCTCACTGCTCCCTCTACCACACACTGCCCACACACACACACACACACACGCCAACTCGACACACACACCAGCGCACAAGTATAAACATCAGGCCACTTACGTAGGCTACGGCGAAAGAAAGCTCTGTGTGGAGCCTCCGCACAACCATAAAACAGCCTTAAGGCTGTGGTCATAAACCTTATAACAGTGGTAACATACCTGTGACTCATCTATCTAATAAAGCTGGATGCCTCTGTGTGTGTGTGTGTGTGTGTGTGTGTGTGTGTGTGTGTGTGTGTGTGTGTGTGTGTGTGTGTGTGTGTGTGTGTGTGTGTGTGTGTGTGTCTCTGGGTCTGTCTGAAATCTACTTCACACTTGCTTTCCTGGGTACCAAATGAACTGGGGTTTGGATTTTGGAGCAATTTGAACATCATTAGATATTGGTTATTAACATAAATATAAAAACTAAACGGACGAACAATAAAAGGTTGATCAAAAAATTCACGCAGAACGCAGCAGGCTGGAAACAGAAGGAGTGATCACTTTGTATATTGTAATGTCATGTGGAGAATGGTTGCTATGATGAGCGTGCGGTTTAGGTATATTTGATCAGTTCACGGTAGCTCACAAAACTAAAAAAAATAACTAAATAACTGAAGTGATTGGCTCAAAAAGTCGTTTTTGAAGTTGCATGGTATGTCAAAATGTGTGGAGAGTAGAAACCAAAATCACCTCTGTCCATTGGAAGAGGTTCAAGACCAATGACTTGAGGCGGTTTCTGCACCAAAGGACGAATGGCATTGTTCTGACCAACCCAAAAAAACGATAAAGTGAAGCTCAGTGTGAATGTGCCCAAAACACACCAATGAAATTCAGACTTATGAAATAATTTTACACTAGATGAGTATGCTTAAGCCATATTATCATTTGAATGGTACAACACCCATTATTGCCTTTACATTAAGTAGGCCTAATGTAGAAAAATGTAATTTAACAACACATAAAATGAATAAGATGTGAAGGAATATAAAAGTCCTTCCTTTCTTCTGTCAGACCCAACACAGCTCAAACAGTAGATCCTGGTCCAGATGATACGCATTAGGCTCATCTGTTTTGCAGTTTTGTTGGCCCGTCATTAGGGCTGGGCAATATATCGATATTATATCGTGATATGAGACTAGATATCATCTTAGATTTTGGATATGGTAATATCGTGATACAACATAACTGTTGTCTTTTACTGGTTTTAAAGGCTGCATCACGATAAAGTGATGTACTTTTCAGAACTTACCAGACTGTTCTAGCTGTTCTATTATTTGCCTTTTCCCCACTTAGACATTATGTCCACATTACTGATGATTATTTATCTAAAATCTAAGTGTGAAGATATTTTGTTAAAGCACCAATTGTCAACCCTAGAATATTGCCGCAATATCGATATCAAGGTATTTGGTCAAGAATATCGTGATATCTGATTTTCTCCCAGCCCTACCCGTCATAATGTCAGCTTTTATATAGCTTGCTGCCACGGCTGTCAACAGATGGAAAGAGAAGCAGTGTTAGCCAGTTAGCAACACCCTGTAAGTACCCAGAAGTGTCATGTGGAACAACCGAAATGGATCAAGATGGCAGTTTGTTAATGAAACCTGTGCTGTAGAGGAGCACTCGCAGGCTGTCATTATGGTCACTCATCTCTATGCTACAGCTCTAGACAGGCTACTTAGAACTGTGATGAGCAACTGCTGGCCCACAGGCAAAATCTAGTTTCTCGCCTAATTTGCAATAATAAGCCCGAGCACCTGAACAAATTGTAACTGCAATTTTAGTCCCACAGACGTCCGACATACTTAAATGGAATGTCATCGGAAAGACATACTGATAGACCTTACATAAATCTTTCTGCTGCTGGAATTAGTTTTTTTTTTCTGTCACTGTGTCTGCTTCTCTTCTTCTTGTTCTTTTGTCGTTTTTATTCTCAGCTTGGAATGTCACTGACAAAGTGTTTCAATGCTGCAATACATTCAGCTTCTTGCGCACTTGAAACAAGCATCAGAGCGCCACATGTTTGCGAAGTTGTTTCAGCCCAGCAGTCGAGATAAAGATGTTTCAAAGTAAGACAACGTGATTTCACCTATTAACTAAATGGGCTGTGCCGTGTTCGGACCATTGACTTAAAATATGACGTTGCCAGAGGTTCCATTTTACACAGAAACAACCTACTGTACGCTGACAACGTTTGCATTCCTTGTACTTTATGGTACTTTGGATAAAAGCTATTAACTAGATGGTATTTCTTGCTGGTCCCATCGTGTTTGTTGAACACCATTGGGTTTTGAAGATCATCAAAATACCTGTGTCTTTGTCTGATAATAAAGAAGGGTAATTTCAACATAGCTGAATATTGTACATTGCCATTAACAGTGTTGGGAGTAACGCGTTACAAAAGTAACGCAATTACAGTAATGTATTCCTTTTTGCTGTAACGCAGTAATATACCGCATTACTAATTAAATTTCGGTAATATTATGCCCAGTCTCAGTAACACGAGTTACAACACATTTTAACGCAACATTTAGTGGCGTTTTGTTTTTTTAAGAATTCGCCAACGCCGCAAAACATTTCTTCACAGGGAAAAAAAAAAACCCGTATTATTTCCTGTTGCTGTATTCGATGGTTGAGATGACTGCAGAAACAGATAGCCTACATTATCTGTATTATTATTATTATTATCAGTTATTACGCTGCGTTGAAGCGAGCTGTCCCGTCACTGTTCCCGCGGTCAGAGCCAGAACCAGAGACAGTACGGACAACATCTGTGTCCCAACAGGTGATGGTACATCAGCGCGGAAAGCAGTGTGTCCGAGCTGCTGACAGATATAAACATGTCGGGAATTAATGTTTAGGCTTGCTACACGTAAATATCATTGCATTTTATCAGCCCTGGAATGTAACTATGCCGTACTTCAATACATCTGTAAGGCACTTTTAATTGAGTATTTTCATTTTCTCCTACTTGCCTATTGTACGTTTTACAAAAAAAAGCATTACAGTTCAGATACAGTAATATTGTAGTATAACTAATTACTCTCAAATGACAGTAACTAGTAATCTAAAATGTATTACATTTTGGAAGTAACTTGCCCAACACTGGAATACTAATAATGCAGCATTTGGCCAATGTTCCCTCTGTACTCGTCCCTCTTCCCTCTGCCCCTTTGTCCCGCCACAAGCACCAGGGATCCATTTCACATCTCCTTGTGAATTAACTGGAGTGATTAATATTCTTAGGAAATATTTCTTTATGTAAACGTGGCATTTAAATGTCAGAAACACCGGCTAATCAGTTTGGTATTTCAACAGATCTTCCCTCTCTGTCTGTGACTGTCCGCCCCTCTGTCTCTATCTATTTCTGCCGTTGCTCTTTTGTTTTCTGTCAGCTGGGTGCTGCTGTCTCTTTGCCAGGAAACGACAATGACAAAGGTCTGACTTGAAATGCTGGTATTATCATTTGAAAATTCGCTTTTTCTTTTCTTTCTTTAACCGGCCAGAAGTTGCTTTTGATTTTGATTGACATGAGATAACTTTTTAGAAGGATGATTGATAACTGATAAGTAACGATTTAGACTTTTTTCGAAAGAGGATAAAATAGTTGGAGCTTGTCACAGCAGATGTAGGTATAATCTTAAACTGTGAGGTACAATTGATGGCTGGTCCCCAACCCAAAATACAGACAGAGGGAGGGTTACAGTATTTATAGCATCTGAATGGTGCACACACAACAATACACCCACATGCATTCAAGCCCCCACAAATCCAAATACACGCAACTAAGCACACACACAAAACAAAAGCCAGACATCATGGATAGGCTACATAGATCCACACACACACACACACACACACACACACACACACACACACACACACACACACACACACACACACACACACACACACACACACACACACACACACACACACACACACACACACACACACACAGGGCTGGAGGACATTCTCTCTCGGCAGACTATCAATCAGATATCATTAGACTGCCTCAAACAATTGTGTGTGTGTGTGTGTGTGTGTGTGTGTGAGCTGAATGTGTCATTAGTAATAATTGCCGGTTGCAGCAGAAGCTCTTTACAGTTATTTCCTGTGATTGACCGACTGACTATAATTAATATCATACATACATTTCTTTTTCTACATCTTTTTCTATTTCTTTGTCCCCCTTGCCTGGTCTCTATCTCTACCTTATTAAACAAACTATGTAGTAGCAAATGTATTTTACTTTATACTTTGATGTCTTTGTCTTCCCCACTTCTTTCCTTTAAAAACCTTCCTCCTTAAAAATCTTCCTCTATCCGTCTGTCAGATTGCCTTTTTCCGTCTGATTCGGCCTGACCAAAGAAACACTGACATTATCAGAGGCAAGCAGAACGTATGAAAGGCTTGCATTTGTCTCAATATGTTTTATCTGCTCTGCCGCTTTGATCTTAACTGGACCGATTTTGATGAAAGCACATAAGAGACGAGAAGACAATAGAGCTGGACAGCTATCGTTTGGATTAGATCACTTGTTCAATGATAGTTTCAAATTATAGTTCTGATACATTATTCGGAACTCTGTGATGGCTTTTTGAGCTGTAAGAGGTAAAACGCTTATGCCCCATGGTTGAACATTCAAAAACTGTACTATACAGCTGCAGTGTTTTCAAACACGTCAGGAGGTATACAATTTGTGCTTTTTGTTCTTTTGCTTTTCCTCTCCTGGCTCATTGATGATTTGGCTATTGCCTTTTTCCAGCCTTCTTTATCTTTCAACCCTCCCAGGCTCTCCCCTTTCTATCTTCTCAATTTTTTTCTTTCCTTTATGAAAAGTCCCTCTCCTCTGTCTTGCTTTTTGCTTATCAGTTTTTCTTTACCCTTCTTTTCTCTCTTTCTTCATACTCATTTCCTTTTCTATTTCTATCAGCCTCTCTCTCTCTCTTTCCTTCTTGCCTCCGCTTCCATTATCTCTCCTTCCTCGTCTATCCTCCTCTCACCCCACGCCTCCGTTCTTCACTCCCTCTCCTAATCAGCTTCTGTGTTACTATTCACCCCCCCCCTCCCCCGCCACACACACACACACACACACACACACACACAGTAGCATCCCTCAGTCAGTTTGTAAATGGATTATCAGCCCACCAGTGGTTTTCCTTTCGTACACTCTTATATCTTAATGGCCGATCTATGCAGGCAATGCTTTTATGAGGATAAAATGTTTCTGTGTGTGTGTGTGTGTGTGTGTGTGTGTGTGTGTGTGTGTGTGTGTGTGTGTGTGTGTGTGTGTGTGTGTGTGTGTGTGTGTTGCTTAGAACAAAGGGGGTTGAACTGCTGCATGATGAATAGGAAGCATAAGGAGGACCTCTATAGCACCCAGGGGCTCTCGGTGTGTGTGTGTGTGTGTGTGTGTGTTTGTTAACGTCTGCATGTTTAAAGTGTGCGGTTCATTTATGAGCCTGGATTTTGTCTGATTTCTGTGTGCATTAGCAATGTAATGGTAGTGCACATGGTGGGTGTTTAATATGTGTGTGTGTGTGTGTGTGTGTGTGTGTGTGTGTGTGTGTGTGTGTGTGTGTGTGTGTGTGTGTGTGTGTGTGTGTGTGTGTGTGTGTGTGTGTGTGTGGAGGAGCGAGATTTGTAGAGTGGAAATGACACCAGGCAAACCCACAGATGGACGCCCAGCAGGCTAAGAAACATTAGGGCTGCACTAACACACACACACACACACACACACACACACACACACAGAGAACGGTAAGTAGATATTCTCTCTGAATAACCTCACGTGCACAAGAGAGGAATACAAGTAATTGTGTGTGTTGTATAATTTTTGGTGACGACGATTACTTTTAGTCAACACATAATACAAAACCTGAAAGCGTGTGAGCTGCATGTTAGTTTATTGTGTCCTAGAACGACAGCCAGGTAGACTTTTACAGCACAAACTATTCCCTAAAATTAGGGATGGGGCCGATCCGATCCAGTATCGGTATCGGGACCGATACCAGTGAAATTCAGGTATCTGATTTTCCCGATCCAACCTGCGGAGATTTCCGATACCACGAGCTATGTCTGCACTTTAACGTTGTCTGCTGAAATGGCTCCAAAAGTGATTCCTGCCGGCTGGTCTGCTGGTTGGCTGCAAACTGCGGAATGGACTTCCTGAGCGGGGACGTGTCTCATAACTCTGTGTCTCATTGAGCCGCGCCTCCGTTCCTAGCAGGTTAGTAGCATGAGCAGCATTGTGGCTAGCTCGATGCTATCCTGTGTGTCTGCTGTTTGGAAATACTTAACACTGGAAACACCGCAGAGCAAGACAGCAAAATGCAAAAACAAAACAAGACTTTCACAACCGTCTCTCCCAGTATTGTCGCCGGCTTGTGGCGTTTCATTTCCTCGTTGTTGTGTCCCCCAGAGACCCCGGATCGTGTCCCGGCGGCCGCTGTTTCAGAGCAGCCGCTGCGCAGCCGTGAAAACAGAGGTGTGTGTGTGTGTGTGTATATGTGTGTGTGTAACTAATTGTGTGTGTAAGATGTTTACAGTTATTGCACTTTTCTTATATTTCAGATATTTGACATTTTAAAACGTTGATTTGTTGATACTACAACATTGAGCTGTTCACACACTGTTTTATTGATAGCGTGTGTGTGTGTGTGTGTGTGTGTGTGTGTGTGTGTGTGCGTGTGTGTGTGTGTGTGAGAGAGAGATTTTTACACTTGCACTTTTCTTATTATTTCAAGACTCAAGTATTTGACATTTTGGGAATGTAATAAATATTGACATGACAATCAATTTGAAACCCTTACAGTTGCATATCTGTTTTCAGAATGAGATTTTTATTGTTTTTCTGACTTCCTTTTCTGTCCTTATACTTACCTCAAGTTGCCTTTTGGGACATACATGCATACGTACGTACATATACTTGGCCATTGAGAGGAGTTTATTTCAGCATCATATAAAATCAACAATAATGATAATAATAATAATATTAAAGCAAACACAGCTCTGGTATCGGAATAGTATCGGTATCGGCCGATATTCAAATTCAGGTATCGGGATCGGAAGTGAAAAAATGTGGATCGGTGCATCCCTACCTAAAATGTTTCAGCTCCTTCAGTAAGTCAAGAGACAATAGCATCAGTGTGGTTTATTGTGTTTTGGTTGTGGGCCAAGACTAAATTAACTCTGTGTCCCGGGCTGAATGGGAGACATGAAAAGCACCTGTGGTGTCCCAGCTGACAATGAACTGCCTGCCAACTTTGTCACCTTATTTAAATGAGCTTCATTGTCCTCACAGCGCTCATAGCATCAATGGGCGCCGGGTGCTTTATGTCCTCTTGCTCACTGTTATGAAGCAGAAAATGTGGCCACGGATATTTCCATAATATTACTCTGGGTGCTATCTACACTGCTGATCGCCTATTCGCTGTCAGTGGAGCACATCCAGCCGGCACTTGGTCATGGTGTGTGTGGACATGAAGCCTCGTCTGTGTGTTTACTGTACAAAAACGCCCACAAGCAGATTGCACTTAAGCCATTTATGGTGCTGTAAATCTGGAAGCCTCTGCAGCTACCTGCTACTACAGGCCAAACAGACAGCGTTTCCCATTCGGCCGAAGCGTGTCTTCAGTTCAGGACTGAGCTGGGCGAGCCTGGTCTCTGCTTTCCTGGCACACTTGGCCTGGTTTCCAAACTGGGTTGTCCTCGAATCCTTCAATTACCTGCGATTTGTTTTCTACGTTGTTTCTGGCATAGCTTCAGAGAAGCTGATTCATTTGTAGGACAAACTAGGGCTGCAGGTGCTTGCTGAATCATAACAAGATGAAATCAGAGCACGAATTAATTCACAGGGAACTTTGACAAATAAACTGATACCTTATATTAGGCTGTAACTAGTGATTATTTTCATTGTTAATTGTTTGATTAACTAAAAAGTTGTTTAAAAAAGAGTGAAAAGTCAGTTTTTTTGTTGTTACTTGTTTTGGTTGACCAACAGTTCAGAGTTTTACGTCCTTTAAATAGTATAAAACTGAGAAAAGTAGCGAATCCTTTTATTTGAGACAGTATATTTTCTTGATCAATTATTTGAACGAATAAACACTTATCAATACCTTTGTTACGATGACTAATTGTTTCAGCTCTATTTTATATTACACCCAGCAAATAAGTTACTGTGTGTATGATGCCAGAGTTGCTGCCTAAAGTACTGTTTGTGTGGTCCTCTAAATGCTCGTCTGTAATGTGATTTATCAACCACTTCAATCCATCAAATGGGTGTGTGTGTGCGTGTGTGGGTGTGTGTGTGTGTGTGTGTGTTTCAGCATCTGTGCCTGTGTCTATCCTCTGTGAAGCCAACTGGCCACTCCAACTGACACATTACTTAAAGATATTACTCTTTAGCCTCCAAAAACAGTCCTAGCTGTGCTAAACAAGAGCTCCTACAAAGTCTCTACTGATTTTCTGAAGAGGAAGAGGGAAAGAGTGTTTGCATGTTTGTTTTTTCATTATCCTAATGGCACACACAGGGAGTCTGCACTTTATTTTAGTGGCCATTTGGGATGAGAACTGTTGGAATGTTGTGCTGGGAACCTTTACTGATTTAAAATGAATGTAATTATCACAATTACCAATGGCATTTATGTTTCAGTTTAGAATCTTTAGTTTTTCTGGGGGGGGGGACTATGGCATCATCTTTGGTACTCACTTCTCACTGCTGTCCACACTACTACGTTTTGAAACAAAAAACAATCTCCGTCCACACAAGCGCTTAGGCTCCGTAGCAAAATTAATCTCCGTCCTTATGAACACGTCTGACAACGCATATCACATGGACTTGCTGGCGCAAACAGGAAGCAGATTGTCTAATGTTACTCTTTTGTTGAAAATCATGGGATGTATAATTTGAAAACAAAGAAAATTCTTTGGATTAAGAACAACAATTATGGCTGATTTACTTGGACCGACGACGAGGTGGAATGTGTTACTACAAAAGGTATGTAAGCCTACCTAACCGATAAGACTGACAGACGTACATCGTCGTTTCCAAAGGTCTCCATTTGTGCCCGTCCACACCGAACCCTGGAGTTTTCAAACCAAAATGGGGTCCGCAGCGTTTCGGTTTTAGGGGCTTGGAAACCCTGTAGTAGTGTAGATACGAGGCATAAACGTAGCAAAAGATATTTGTTTTTAAACAAAAAAGTAGTAGCGTGAATGTCGCCTTCGCCATCACACTGATCACTGTGGCGGCTAGCTGCTCAGGTTCCTCTCTTAATAATCACAAGGATATTGAATCACTAATGCGTAATACTTCTCAACAATAGAAGGACGTTTATTGAATGAAAATGTCATTAAGACTAAATGTCATGAGTATAGAACATTGATCTGAGAGCTATAATGAGCTCAGAGGAAATATTTAAGTTCTCCAGCAGGTTTTATTTCCCTTTCTGTAGGAAATAAAACTACTGCCAATTTACAAACACATTCACTCACACAAGCTTCTAGTAGTGTCCAGTTGCAGGGACTGCAGCACTAGATGCATGCAGTGATGATGGGTGGATTTTGTCCTGTTATGTTAAACTGCGGGTCCAATATTGTTCTTGTCAGATAGCCTCTGCAGTGCAATGCTGAAATGGTCTCACAATCACTCATGATCCATGTTTGAAACAAAACTGCACAGCAAACTGTAGCAAAATTAATTTGGTATTGATTTTTAATTCAAAGGTGCAGTGTGGGGCTCTTCTTTTGTGTTCGGAAAGTTTCAAAGACGTAATTTCTTTCCCTGAAAATTGGTTGCTAAAAAGTGGGGAAGTCAATTCTGTGGAGCTGCTGGAGCCCTGCCACACTGATGCTGTTATAATAAGTAGAGCAAATAATAAAAGAAGGAGCAGATTGTAAAATGTTTCTCCTTCTCCCACATACATGCTGTGCTTACAGTATGGGTGGACTTCCAAATTACTAGCAGCATTACTTACAATATAAATAATTATGAAGGACTTTGACCTAAAATAGCCTACTTAATATGCTCACTGTTGATGATGATATCCAAGTAACAACAGCACACCTTTTCCCCATTTCAATTCATTGCAATAGAGTCACCACGGCTCGTGGATTTTCATTAATCATAAAGCAGCTTTGGTTAACCTTGGAGAGCCTTGAGAGTCCAAAAATGGAGGATGCTACTGCTAACCATCTTATTAGCTTGGACCATTCACTTTTATTTAACCTCCTAACTGTTCCACAAGAGAGTAATGTTTTGCAGACAATTATGAGCCTGAAACAGGAGTCGATGCTACAAATGTGTGAAGAGTGCAAACTTATTGTCTTGTTAGCGGCAGAGCTAAGCTAAAGATCTAATAAGTTTGCTTATTGACCATTAGCATGTTTGTTAGCATGGAGAGCTTCTTTTTCCCTCTTGGAACGTTTATATTGAATAAAATGGCTGTACAATGGTGAACAAAATGCCAGCAAAATGGGGAGTAAACAGAACAGTACAGAAACTCGCCGGGCGCTATCGTAACTGACTAGCGACAGACCGGCTGGTTAGTTTAGTTAGCAGTTAGCTCGCCAGCTCAACAGTAGTTCACTAACTAGCCCTGCAAGTCAGTATGTCACCAATAAAACCAAATATTTTGCAAAGATTCACAGATTAATTTCACTGTAGGACTTTCTGGTGTTTTTTGCCTGATTTAGTTAAAAAATGAACTAGCAGGTTTAGGTTGATACGATTTCATCTTTTCCATAATTCTTATATTTATCTAAATGATACTAAAACTGTGGTGTAGGTCGGAGGAGCTACAGTGTAGCCTGAAGACCGGAGGTGTTCACAAGGGAAGAAGCTTGGAGTAACGTAACTATGGAGAATATCGAAGATATTGAACATATGGAAGAGGCTTTTGAGTTTGATGGTCGTCCTTATTTATTCGAACCCGAGTATACAGACGAAGAACTGGCCTTACAAGTGTTGGAAAGAACCAGACAGACAGACAGAGGGGCAACAGGCAGATGAAGTAGCTGCTCCAAGATCACGCATTTCGGGCAACTGGTGGTGTTTGGTGGCATCACCGGTCCTCTGGAGGACATCCTCCGGACCAGCGGGCGCTCTCGTGAGTGTTGTCGGCAGAGAATACTACTCTCCAACGCCAGCTGCATGATGATTATTACTGAAGCCTGACTGAACACTCTCGTCCCAGACGACAGCTAGCTAGCTAGCAGCTAACAGGGTAGGTGAATGTTGAAAATGCATCTTGTTGTCATGTAAGGGTCATGTTCATGTTACACAGACATTATAATTGCATTTTGTGTCTGTTAAGATACACAAAGGCACTATTTCATTTATGCCCCCATAACTGCCGTTTAGCTAAGTGGGAGCGGTGGGCATTAGCTGCTGCAGCTCCGTCTAGGTAGCTGCTGTTGCGCTAACTGTTTTTGCTATAGACAGATCTCGCATAGTTATATTTAGCAAGATTAACGTAAAAATTGGCCGGAGTTCTCCTTTAATTACAGTCGGATGATGAACATTGTTTGTAAGTGTAATGAGACCTGTTGTGTTTAAAACAAACTTTGGTTGAGCCACATTACAACTTTTCTTTCTGTGTTCTTGTGGGAAACTAATCCAGTAGTAAGTGCCAGGTCTGTGCATACAGGATTTACTATTTACTGCGTTTACTACAGAATACTTGTTTAAGCATCTGACACTTCTTCACAACCTTTATGTGATAGGAAAGGAACACTGGAACACATTGCTTTTTGTTGTTTAACTAAATGCTGCAGGTATAAATGGAGGTTTTAATGTGATAATGTGTTATCACTGAGTTTTGGAACGGATTCATGAAAACTGAGCTGTAAGTAAAAGTGGAGGGTTCACTCTTGACCTTGGAAACGCAGCTTGGCAAAAAAAGTTAGCAACACATGCTGCCTTTAACTCATGGCCTTCCTCAGCAGATGGACTTTGCACAGTTATCATGGAGATATACAGTAGTTATTACGTACAATTATGGTTACGTTTTGGTTATGTTAAGACACAAAAACAACTTGGTTAACCCTTAAAGGGGCAAGCATAAATACATTTGATGGAAACATTCATTGCTATTTTTTTATGTATCTAGACTAAAATGACACAGTTCATGTTTTTTTTTCCAAAATATGATCTTTATTTTCTAAGTTGCACTCTGTATCTCCCGAGATACATTGCCCATTTAGAGTAACATTTTGCAATGTATTCTTTTTTATTATAGTTCATATGACAACACCAAGTATATGCATAGTGAGTGAGTGAGTGAGTGAGTGAGTGAGTGAGTGAGTGAGTGAGTGAGTAGGTGAGTGAGTGTGTGTGTGTGTGTGTGTGTGTGTGTGAGAAATAGAGAAAGTATTGGGCAGGGGGGTTCCATCCCTCTTCCCTCCACTCATTTACTAACACACATCACCATAACACACATCATGTGGACACACACAGATACCATATGTGCAGCGAAACCCCTAGATCTTTCACATAACAATTCCAACAACTCCTCTTAATCATTACCTAAACATCTTCCCTCGTTTATTATGGTTTTCTTGTTTATTCTGCTTTGCTCCTTCCTCGGCCTCATCACTAGAGCTGCCATTCAAATTGTCACTGCTGCTGTTGTCATCCTCACACTGTCCCTCTGTAGGCCTATTATACAGCTCATCTTCCTCGACTTCCTCACTCCTCTGAATCTGATGAACCATCAGGTGGCAAAACTACAGACTTCCCCTCTCTCTTTCTTGTACTGTAGAAACTGCTGCTGACAGAAATTCCCTGAAAACGTGTACACTGTTGAATTCATCAATAATACACATTTAAGAGTAAAATAAAAAAGTAATCAATGTTGCACACCTTTATCCTATTCAATATCTGTAGAGAACAGGCCTCAAAACATAAATATATCTGTGAGTGATCAGCCCTGTTAAATACCCTTATATGGGCAATGTATCCCCCAGGATACAGGCATTCAATGCCTGATAATCAAAGTTGTCAGAAGATTATTTTAAAGATATCCACAAGAACGTGTAAAACTATCCTTAAAAAAATATTTTCAAAAACAGAATCACTCTAAACAATATAAAAACACTTACCTCATGGTCAGTGTCTTTGTCCGCGTATGCTGCCATTTTGGATTTTGATACAAATGTTTTGGAATGTTGGCATAAAGTCACATGACCTGATTACATGACCCATCACCCCATCAGTGTTTCTCATCAACTGCAACCACATAATGCCCCTCCCCCCATAACTCCTCCCCATACAGCCTGTTAAATGACTGTATCCCCCAAGATACAGAAACTCTTTAAGGGAAAAATGTTGGTTTGGGTTACTTCTTCAGTAAGGTTAGAGGGACCTTAAAGGTGCCGTAGGTAGGATTGTGAAGATCCAGGACTTAGTCAAAACATTTGAACATCAACAACTTCTCAGTCCCTCCCCCTTTTCAGGTAAAAACGGTCTCGTAAGCCCCTCCCCCCACAAGGGAGAATGAATGTGTGTGCATGAGCAGCGATTGACACGCAGTTAGACACCCCCCTGGCCCTGATTGGTGCATCTGAACAGGGAGCGGTGGATTTTTGCTAATCGCACTACGGGCTGTAGGTGGTGACAGAGGAGCTGGATTTTTTTTAATTACCTGCTTCATGTAGTTCTACTGGAACATAGGGTCAGTTTCAGCAAATATGACAGAAAGTTAGTTTTCTAAGTCTTACCTGCTGCATCTTTAATCGTCATAGTTACAATAACAGCCAATTGGTTATGCTTACGGAATGATAGTGATGGTTAAAAGAAACTATTGTAGACTGTCGGTAGGAAACGAACAGCTGTCTCAAATGTTAAAGTCTGAAATTTTGTTTTGCACTCCAACCTCCTCCCTCTGCCGACTTTGTGGTGCTATAACAACATCACACTACTTCCTCCTTTGCTTTGTTCACAATGCACAATAGTCGGATTCTGCTGGCTGCTAGAGGGCTTTATCAGTTGAATATGATCATACTTAATTTTTCGGCATTTGCTGAGGTGACTGCTGAGTCTCAGTAACAGGGCTAAGCCCCACACTAACCACTTGCAGTAAACACATCACTAAAGCGTCCCACCCATCAGCACACTTCCCCTCCTCCCCTTCCTTTCTCCATCTCACCTGTTTATTCCTTTTTGTTACACCTTTATGTGTCCTTCACTCCTCTCTTTTTGCCTCCTCCTCCCTCTTTTCCTCCACCCCCTCTGTGACCCATCTTCCTATATCTCTGCTCGGACATTACTCCCTCTGCTCGGACATTACTCCCTCTTTGCAGGTATAGGTACCTATACCTGCATCCATTTACCTCTACTCTTTCTTCCTACATCTCTCTGTACTTATCAATCCTTTCCTCCCCTTCATACCACCTTGCCTCCCTGTCCCCATCTGCTGCAGCTTTATTTAACCATCCATCCATCCTCCACACCTTCCGTTTGTTCCTCGGACCTGCTGGTGCATGTTTATCTGTCTCATCCCTCCTATGCATCCCTCAATCCCAGACATTCCTCCCTACATCTATCCCTTTCTGCTACATCCTCACTTGTCCTTCACTGCCTCTCTCCCTTCTTCAGTCCCAAATTATCACCACTGGCACTCCACAGCAGCACACAAAATCACACTTGGACAAACTGCACCATCACCTTTACACACGCACACACACACACACACACACACACACACATACATGCAAACAGGCAGGCGCTCTACACCGTAATCAACCTGCCACATGCAGAATCACACACATCACTGCTACATTCCTCTTGTTCCCAGGTCTCTAATACACACCAACTCCACACACACGCAAGCACACACACACTCTCAGATGTAATCACTGTGAGTGCTGAGAGTGCATTGCAGAGGAGTGAGACTTCTAAATGCTACTGCCTGCCATCAATCATAAAATCCTTTCTGGGGATTGGACAGCTGACACTGTCTGCCTTACGCATCGTCTCCCTTTATTTCAATCAATCATGTCCTCCGCACTGCAAAAGGACCACAGATTACCAAATGATATTGGCTTGCTTTCATCTGACTCAGTGAATGATTATGTCGGATTCAGAGCAGAGATTTGCTTTAATTTGTTGTGTTGTTTGTTCAGGTTATGTGTTTTTTTGTTTTTCAGTAAACGTTTTAAATGTGCTGCCTCTGTTAGACGTGGGCAGGATAGTAACTACTGCACACTGGTAGATACTGGTAGACGGGTAGATGCCTCGTGATATGATATAAATTTGGCTACGCAGGATGTAGGCTTGCACGATTAATCGTTATAAAATCGCGATCTTAATTCACTCTGTTCCCGATTTAATGTTTAAATGACATTGATTTTAAAAAAAAAGCAAGCAGTTAAAGAGTGTGCTAAGAAATCACTCTGTTTTTGATACTGTACTTAAATTGGCAATTGTCAAACTCCATTTCTCTAGAGACTGAAGGTGTAGCTGCAGCATGTTGACTGACATGTTTAATTACATGTAAAGACATGTTCAAGGAGTTCAGATAGAGCCTGTATCAGGGCCATATTTAGTTCAATGTGTTATATGTCACTATTTTTGGTAGCCTACTGTACTTAAATGGCCAGTATGTATTTTCTTTTCTTTATTCATTGAAGCCTCCTATGTTTACAGGCTTGTGGTGATGCGCAATGTGCTATAGGCGCCAAAAAACAAATCAATGTTTTGGTGCTGCCAATTAGTTTTGTTTTGTCATGGTTCATGTGTGCAACAAACATTACACTTTGTGAGAAAAAAATCGAAAAGAAGAATCGTGATATCAATTAGTAGCTAAAAAAAAATCGTGATTCATATTTTTCCTTCAGCAGGACACTTGACGGGCGGTTTGAATTCCGGCCGGGGTGTGGCTAGGATGTGGTTAGGGCGGGGTTTGAATCCCACTCAGAACGTGGCTAACATCGAATCCAGTGTGGGTACTTTGGCAAGACCCTTGATTCTATCTGCCTACCTCGAGTATGAGATTGACACTAGGGCGGAGAATATGGAACTACTGGAATACTACACAAGTGACCCCAGGGAAAGGGGCTACATGAAGAGAATGTGGGACCAATGGTTACTTCGACACCCAACATCTAAGCTAACCAAGAAACAACTACTAGCTCAGTGTTCCAATATCCGCAGTCGCAGACTGATATCACAACTAGAGATTGACGACGTACAACAAAGATGCTACGGCAATGCTACTGTCTGGGGCACAGCATTGCTACAAGACTATTGCCGTTTTTCCATTACATGGTACCTGCTCGACTCGCCATTTTTGGTTTTCCATTACATAACAGATGTCCCTGGTACCTGCTAACAGGTACTTTTTTTAGTACCACCTCCGTCGAGGTTCCAAGCCAGCTGAGCCGATCCCAAAAGGTGACGTGAAAGCGACAGACGGGGGTGTCCTGAACAAAACCACCATTTTTAAATAGTTTAGCCAGCTGTGTTTTTTTTTGTTTTTTTTTGCTGCCTCCAGCTTCATTTGAAACACAATGGGCCAGATGTACTAACGCTTTTGCGCCCACTTCAGGCGTATTTGTGTCGCAACGTGCGCGTAAAATCATGGCGAGGTATGTACAAACAGGCCGCAATGATGTAAAAGCGCAAACTGCATGTCGTGGGAGCTGAAAAGGGCAAATTGCGTTTTTCGTGTCATGCATATTTATTCATGGGAGGGTCGCGGGGAAAGTGGGAGTTTACCGTAAAGAGATGGGAGGGGAAGCGTAAAGAGCGCTTAATTACGTATTCCGCGGTATGTACAAACACCGGCAGTAATAGCGCGCCTCTATTTTGCGGTGAAAATTCTCCGCCTCTTAAAAGCAGGTGTAAACCTGGAAGCGGGTTTCCTCACATATGCCTCCTGGTGAAATGACAGCAGTAATCCGAGCAAGACGAAGACATAGGCCAAGGAGACGAGCTGAAAGGAGTTTTGCCACAAGGATCACAGATTAAGCAGCCATGCAAGATTACAGTTACTGGAAGAAATCAAAGATGACATCGAATCTCCGACTCAGAGTTCACATTCCAGCAGTTGTTAAACTCCTCGCTACATTACAAATATTGGCATCAGGATAATTTCAAACAGTCATAGCATCAGCAGTGGGAATATCGCAGTCTGCACTCAGCCGTATCATAGCACAAGTACTTACAGTTTACGCTATAGTGGGCGGAGAAAGGCGCTAATTACGGATGACCTGCAGGTTTTTGTAAATATGGCGTAAACTACGGTATCATTGCGTTCGCTATCTGCGGGTGAGCCATGGCGCTGATAACGCTACGTTCGCAAATGTACGTACATCTGGCCCAATGTGTCTTCTGGGTGTGACAACAACACACCTTCGACGTTCTGTGTGTGTGTCGCGTTAGGTCACGGCAGTTTCCTGTGGCGCCGCTATGGCGACCAGCCACGCTCCCCACACGCATGAGGCGGTACTAATCTGCAATGGAAAAAGAGGACGGGGCAACGTGGCTGAGTCGAGCCGAGCCAAGTAGAGCTGGTACTAGCAGTGGAAAAACGCCATATGTATGGACTACACACACACACACACACACACACCAACCACCACCACCACCACCACGTCTCCTACATTCAACACAATACTGTGCTTCTATTTTGGAGAGAAGTGACTACAGTTGGCTGATATGTTGATACGGAGCTGGGCTGAAAGCTGAGACTGTATCCATATCTCACTTTAGCTGCAGTATTCAAAAATACAACAGATTGCCGGATCTGATTACTGTGTCTGTGTGTGAGTATGACAGAGGGAGCAGGAAAAAAAATAAAAAATAGAAGGCAGTAGTTGGTATGTGTGTCTATGTGAGAAAGAGAGAGATAAGAGTGGAGCCAAACCAGAGGGCAGGTGTGTAAGGTAATAAGACTAAATCAATTCATACTAAGAGGGAGAAGGAGGAGAGAGGGCATGAGAGAGGGATGGCAAAATGATTGCAGGTAAAGATGAAAGTGTAACGTTGCTCTCACACATCACCCAACATCTTCTTCTTGTCCTTAAAGGCATTCAAAACTGAAACAAAACTCTTCTTCATTGGTGCCTTCGGGGACCAAGTGAGGAGAAGCGGATTCTCTGAATTCATATTGCAAGACATCAGAGAATAGAGCAGCAACACTAAATCACAGTGTCTGTGTGTGTACACGCTTGGCAGTGCATGGATATGAATTTGTGCATTTGCATGGCAGTGTGTGTTCATTTGTGTGTGTGTAAGAGAACAAAGACCCAAGTAATATATTTATAGATCAAAATAATGGCAGCTTTTGGAAGAGCGACAGAAGACTTTGGCAGGCGACAGTGAAAATGTGACCCAACGCAGATAAGAAAGCTGCTGTCAAAACACGCTTTTGTACCGTTATTTTTTTCATGCTACCAAACCGAAGAGGCTAACAAGTATCAGGTCTGCAAACTGATGTGCTTAATCTTTGTGTTTTGAAAACACAAATGCACTTGGAAGCGATATTTACGCCTTTTACAAATTCGTGAAGCACAAGAAACTGGAAGCAAGACTCTTCACTGAATCATGTATATTTGGTGTGTTAGTTGAATAAAGGACAAGATATGTGCTATATAGTTGATTAATCAGTAAGGTAAGTGGCATAAAACTAATTCACAGCAAATTCGGCAACCACATAAAACACATATTAAAGGAAAGGTTTGACATTTTGAGAAGCACCTTTATGTTGCAGAGAGTTAGATCAGAAGATCGATGCCATCCTCGTGTCTGTCCGTTAAATAGGAAGCTACAGGAGACGGTTAGCTTAGCATAAAGACTTGTAACAGCTAGTCTGGGCCTGTGGAGTTAAAAAAATAGGCCTTCAGGAAGTAAATGCGCCTCGCTGCTACCCTTAAAAGGTGCACTATGAGTTCCTGCATGGTCACTTCTGTTGACGTTCCAAGTAAATTCCAAACAAATCAGAGGAAGCTCCCCCCCCCTTCAAATATGTCAAACAATTTTTTTAACTGTTAAAGCTATGGCTAATTATCTTGTGTTGCATGATGTATTACATCATTGTATTACACGGCACAGGGGAAGGTCTAGTACACCGAAAAGACATAGGTTTAAAATCAAGAGGATGATGTCCAGGCTCGTGGGTGAAGGGTGCACAGGGTGAAATTGGATTTGTATCCCTCATAAAAATCAAGGAAAAACTTTTGAATAAAAAAAGAGCTGTTTTTATAAGAAAATTCTTTTATACAGTATGTTAACAGAACAATGAAACATGTCTGTATTCCTACAAACACACTGACCATTTTTTTGTTCCAGACCAAAAGTGTTGGAAACAAATAGCAGGGTTTCCCCCAGTGTATTGTAAGCCTGGTGGCCCACCGGGACTAAGTTGCCACACACCAGGACTAGGCCATTGGGGTGGTGGTGGTGGGCGGGGGGGAGATATATTTTTAAGGTTTTTTAAACTACAGTTACAGTGGGGCGTAGTCATATTTTCAAATCTCCAGTTAGCTTTTAGCATTGACTTAATGTAGGGCCCTAAGGAGTCTGTCTTACAGCTTTTTTAAATTCTTAATTTTGCGCTTCCATCCATTATTTGGTATCACTGAAACTATTGGGCTCTACATTAATGCTGTCATCAGTCTGGGACCGGCCCCAGCCGGGCCCTCGTCGAAAAAAGACACTTGCCACCGGCCCTGACAACTTTTCTGGGGAAAAATTATATTGTCACAGTTTTCAGTTGCAATACGAAGCAAAATGAATTGTTCAGTACATCTGTTTCTCTTTCTTTTAAATTATCCTGCCAAATATTACAGAAGTCATGATCAGCCAGGAATCAGGATCTAACTTTATAAACATAAATGTAAAAAAAAAAAAAAAAAATTGAAAACTAGAATCAATATTTGAGTAGAATTTGAGTAGATAATACAATGTTTAAGAATCCCGTAGCTAGTAACTTTTAATTTTACAAGCAAATGCCATTTAAAGTCACAGATAAGTAGAAAAGGTAAGAAAGAGTTGTGATTTTATTGTGTAAAATTGTATTGCTTATTCATTCTCTCAATGAATGTGAGGCGATGTCCTATTTCTTGGTATGATAATAGCCTAAAGCTTCCCTGCTGCTTCCCAATGGAACCACCTCCTTATCACCTTGGTACTCAGAACTAGATGCACTCAGTGGCAGAAGTATTGTTAGAGTCATATGAGATTTGTTCCTGAAATCATAAATACTTAATTTGCACAATAACAGAAAAGATTTGATTCACTGCTTTTTTCATGGCTGCCAGAACTGAAAACTCAGGCTGGATGCAGTTTCTTCTTGTTTCAACAGCCATGAATGGATGAAGGCAGGGTTAAAAATGTGATCGTGGATCGAACCTCTGAACCTGAGGAAGAGTCTGTATTGACCAAGTGACAGTAAATCTTAAGTAGAAATATCAATAAAAGGTCACACACCATATTGGCCAGAAACTGCACAATAACCTTTGCTTTTGGCCTGTTCTCAAACGTCGTCACTTTTTGGCCATTGTCCCCTCCCTCTGACTGTGAGCCAATCGCATCAAAGCAAAAGAAAGGCTCAATATCACAAGCCATGTGACGGCGGTGCATGCAGATGTGGCAGCCAGTAGCTCCCATGAACTTTGTTACATTTTTGTTTTAATTTGTTGTCTTTTCTCCTTTGTTGCTGGAGCACGCGTGGCCTATGACAGAAATACACTCATCAACATCGGGGAAGGAGGCTTGAGGACTGGATAATGTGTGGCGGTCTTTGAGACGATCACTGCCCACGTCACGGGAGGAGGAGAGCCGGGATAAGAGACTGGCTTAGCTTGGACCTAGGGCTGTTTAACCACCCAGCCTGCTCCTGGCTGATGTCCAGATGCAGGAAAGTGGAATGGATGAAATAGGACTCGAGCTGGCCCAGCAATTGGGAGATCAGAGACTGTTGTCCCCATATCTTGCAGAGACCTGGCTCCATCGTGGCATCCTGTTCCGCGCCGACAGAATGCAAGACTCCGGTGGGACGAGAGGAGGCGGACTCTGTGTTTACATGATACTTGGTGCACAAACATAGTCAAAGTTGATGCACAATGTTTCCCCAATAAATGCACTACAGGAATGCACTACTGTTTTTGTTTAGTTTTTTCTTGCGTAGCATTAAGGGACTACAACTGCATGTCGTTGTGCAACCCTGTGTTGTACAATGACAATAAATGAACCTTAAATGAAGCAGAAATTGACACAAGACCTGCAATAAATTATGCTAGCAGATTAGCTTGCTGATCTGCTTTTTGGATTCCCTTATTTAGCCTATTGGACAGTCAGCCAAAAGGATCATTTAGGCTCTAAAGTACCACTATCTGCTGAAAGACTGCAGCAAGTACACATTATTTACTTCACTGTCACAAAGTCAACACCCAACATATTTGCCTCTCTCCACTGCCTGCCATCTATGGTCATTACCAATAACGTTGCAGTGTTAAATGACCCATTCATCCATTAATCATCTGATCATCCATACATCTTGGGAATCTATCCATCATCGATCCATCCTCTCTTGTTATCGTCCGCTCCTCCCCTGCTTCCCCAACTCATATCCCCCTGCCCTCTCTTCATCCATTCATTCATCCACATCTCAATCCCTCCATCCCAATATCGATCCGCACACACATTCATCTGTCCTCTATGAATATATCTATCCAATCATCCATTTTTCCCTCCTTCCTTACTCCCTTGGCTCCTCATCCCAGTTGAAGGGCTTCTACAGCAAGACATAACACGCTCCACCAACTCCGCTGTCCCTGCACGTGAACGAACACACACACACACACACACACTCTACAGGATGCAGACGCAAAAGCACACGGACATCGCTTTCACAGCTCCCTGAGCAACTCAAATGGCCCCGGAGAGAGCGTGTGTGCAAAGCAGCGAAAGAGAGAATAAAAGAGCGAGAGAGAGCCTGGGAGAAAGATTGAGAGACGCAGAGAGAAACATTACAAGGCAACATTGATACAGAGAGAGAAAAATATGGTGGCAAAAAGTAAGAAACCAAAATTAGAAAGATGGTAAATAGAATCAAATTAAACGTAAGAGCAATTATTGACTGTCTAAGATGTTTTATCAAGTTTACTGCTGATGGCAGGATGCTTGAATCTTTAGTTGAAATAGAATTTACCTCTGTAGCAATGACAGACAGCAACAAAATTACATTTTGTAACTGCTCCCACCTGAAAACCTTGTAACCTTCCTTGCTTTTTTTCCCCATCTAAATGGTAAGTGTTGATACCTTCATGCACCTTTCTGTGCTAAGCAACTTCCCCAGCCTCCCCAAAATCTGTTACACTCTACAAAATATTAGTGTCATTCTGAAAATATGGTTGTTTTCCCTCCACATAGGTGGTGTTCCTCTGACACCAGTCACATCTCCATCTCATAATTATGTGTAATGAAGCTTGAGGCATTGCTTTTCCGTCGCTCACCATTATAAATCAAGCACTCCTTTGATGTAACAAGATCAAAACGACTGCGCGGGCGGAATATCAGGATTCACGGCAACAACAACAATAGCAACAACTACATCAACAGGATATGAGTTCTCAGAGAACAATGGGGGAGTGTTTCACCTTGAGGGGTAAATAGCAATACAGGAGCAGCAAGCACCACAGCAGTTTGAAGTGTATTAAAATAAAACAAAAAGAAAAGTGTCTGTGTGTGCGCCCTTCGTGTCAAGCAGTCTGTCTGCCGCCCCGGCTGCCGGTGTGTAAATATTGAGGCAGCAGTATTCGGCCAAACACCCATCAGCTCATCCATCAGTGGTGGTCACGCACAAGGTCAGCTTCCAGCACCGTCGATACACATCTTAGCACCTCAGCAGGCACGCAAGCCTGTGGTATCACTCGCTCAGCTCCAGTAGATGACCTTTGTTGCATGTCGTCGCCTCGCTCTCCACTGCCGGGAGTCAGGAGTGTGATGCCGGAAATTGGCCACCAGATTGCTCTACAGAAACTAGCAATCCAGTGTAACTGGCTGCAGTGGCTTTGGCAGGGCCCTCCACAGCTGCAGTTTAAGGTGCAAAGCTTTTGAAAATTTTTTGGGGGATGCAGTAAGGATTATTTTGGTTTATAAAAATGACATGTATGGAAGGATTCAAAACACTGTGATGTGCCATTTTTCATTGTATGGTTGTTTGTTTTACCCTCATACTCTTCAGGAATACACCAATGTTCAATGTGTTGTATTATCGTCTGATACATTGTCTCTTTGAAATACAAAATCAACGGAGTCGTTTGGACTTGTAATTTGGGAGGCGGTATTTCGGCCGATTAATTTACTCTATTGACTATTGCGCTATTCCTTCCCTCTTTTTGTATATTTTTTTGTAAAATTGTAAATTATTTTTTATTGTTATACTGTACACTTAACAGTATTTTTATATTCCTTACTGTCATTTCTGTTTTCATTCTTTATATGTTACGTGAGTGTTGTACTTCGAGAGCAAAGATTAACCGGAGTCAAATTCCTTGTTTGTTTACGCAAACCTGGCCAATTAAGCTGATTCTGATTCTGACAATTAAGGGTGCTCCGATCGATCGGCCACCGATCGGTATCGGCCGATAATGGCTTTAAATAGTTTGATCGGTGGTCTCCATAAAGGCCGATCAGATAGGCCGATCAGATGACGCACTACCACGGATGTATTAAGAGCGCACTACTCCTGAGAACATTTTCAAAATGGCGGCGTCTCTACATTCAGCGGTCTGGCAGTTCTACAAGGTGTCTGAACGGTGGCAGAACAGCGTTTGGCCCACGGCCGGCCGCGGAACGAAGACGCTAGGAAGACGGCTACCGCTTTTAAAAAGCGGCTGTCACCGGTGGTGCTCCGGCAAACGTGTTTGTGATTACACCATTCTGACGCTTCTACTGCCTCTGGAGCACCGCTGGTGTTCCGCCGACTCATTGCTATCTGGGAAAAAGACAATACATTAGCGATTAGCAACGTGTGTACCGAGGAAATACCACGAGGCGGAAAGCTCCAAAGACATTTAACACCACCAACCTCATCAGACATGTGAAGGTTAGTCACAGAAAGGAGGATGAGGAGTTTTTAAAGTTAGCTAACGCTAAGGCAGAGCGGAGTCGTGTAGCTAGCAGCTCCGCGCCGCTCAAACAGCTGTTTCCCCCCGTGTGTGTGTGTGTGTGTGTGTTCTCTAAACATGTGTGACTGTTATGTAATGGCGTAATTTTCAGTTCATAAAAGTGATCGGTATCGGCCGATACGTCTTCCAGCAATCGGTGATCGGTGATCGGCCCCAAAAATCCTGATCGGAGCACCCTTACTGACAATAATAGATGACAGTTGGAGCACTTACTCCTGGTTGAATCACAAGTAAAAAAAAAAAAAAGGCGAAGAGAACTGCAAATATATATATTTTTTTTTTTTTTTTAAACATGAGCAATATTAACTCCCAAGGTAAGAAACATCCAGTTCTATTCATGTGTCCCAGTCAGTCACGACAGTGTGACAGTGAACCAGCATGCACAATACCAGGGCATTGAAACTAAATCAGCTGAATATAATTCAGCCTTCATTCATTGTATTATTTACACCTGCGCTTTTCCAACTGTGACATGTCAAAATGTCTTCAACGACAAGGGCTTTTACTTTGTTGAGAAAACTGATTTTGACAAACTGCAGCTTAACTGAATTAATTGTCACATACTGGGTCAATTACAGATGAATTCAGCAACTATGGCGCCATGTTTTGTTCATATCTACAATGAGGAAGATTTTAAAATGTGCTACAGCTCTGATTTAGGCCTCTGACTACCTTCCTCTCCATGGCATAGGTGGCTGAGGTTCATGGATATTGTAGTATTTAGAGCCATCCACAATACCAAACCAAGAAAAAAAACTACATGCTTTTTTAAAAAAGAAGTTGAGGACAGTCACAAATGAAATGCTAACCAAAACATTGTTTTTCTAAAGTATTGCACTTAACATTGTTTGTGTTATATAACATTGTGTGCTACAGTACAGTGCATATAGTGTATATAGAGGCACAACAGTGGTCCATACAGCGGATGTGATTTCACACTATGTGTGTCAGTACTGAGACTATTGAACAAATAATCTTGTAAAACTGTGTAGGTGTTCAATTTAAAGCCTCCACTGAGCTGTGGAAGAATATAGATTGAGTCAGCTTTTCCAACTCAAACAAAAAGTGTACTGATTCCACTCCGCGGACTGTTTTATGATGACAGCATGAGTTGATACAGCATCATAGTTTCGCACCCTTTCTGTGAGCCTCCAAATGCGTTTACATGACACGACAATCTCAACTGGGAGAAGTGCTCATGCTGTTTTTACAATAAATAAAAAAAACACATCTAGGGTGGAAAATTGCAGTTTATAAAAAAAAGCTTTTCAAAGACAAGAAAAAAAGCAGTGGTCTTGCAGTGAGCCTGGTGTTGGGAAAGGCAGTCTTTTTGGAAATAGATTACAGGAATGAATTTAGCTTAGAATATGGACACACATTTAGGAACATGTTTGAATGTAAGAAAATCTCTGTATGAGAAAACACATTGAATTACAGATGCTAATGAGGCAGAGCTATAGGTAAGACAGGAAGAGGGTCTACAACTCTCTATAACACAAGCAACTCATTGACTTAAATATGACACCAGGAGCTAAGAGTAGGGCTCAAATACCGAGACAACTACACACTTCCGTTACTCTATCTAAGCTATCAGAGATCAATGGTGAAGAGAGAAGCTCTGTCACCTCCAGATGTATTGTGGAATACCTTGTCATCAGCAGCAGCACTCTAACATCCAGGCTGGGAGGCTCTAACAGCCTCCTGCTCGGTCCTTGGACACATTCCAGCGTAAAATACACCTTACTGCACATTTTCCATTGCAAAACTTGGTCTTTTTCCAAACCTTAATGTATTGACTGAACTTGAAGACTGCAGGTTGTGGAGATTATGTGCCGTTTGCTGATGCTTGATGGACTGCTTTGTGTTTTTTTTTTCTTTCAGCACAGCAAATATGGTGCCACATTTACAACCTAACAAGCATAAGTAGAACAGGCACAATGTCGCCCTTATTTATCACAACATTCCAGATGTTAAAACTTATACAACAGCTTCAGTCAAATTAGATGTGATGCAAGAAGAACATCTGGGAAGGGCCTGTAGTAAGTGTTAAATAATTGTATCCATGGTTTTATTCAGTTGAGTGGAACATAGAATCCAGCTACCACAGAGAAACTTTTGATCGTGCCGAGTTTTCAGACCCTACACCTGGTTACCATGACAACAGACAACCCTGATTATTAGAGATGTCACAAAACCTGAAATTTGGTAGTCGAAACCAGTAACAGTGAAATTCCACAATTCTCGATATCCAATTCAATACTACGGTAAAAAACTAAAACAAAACAATAAATCCCTTGTTGTCCTTTAAAAGGTGTATTTCAGGATAATGATAATAAGGACAACACTTGGAGACCCACAGCCCGCTGCTTGAAGCCTGGCATCACCACACAGCCAGCCTACGGTAATGTACTCCATGAGTTCACCTGGAACCTGCAATTATGTAGTTAAAGGTGCTGTATGTAGGATTGTGAAGATCCAGGATTTAGCCAAAGAATTTGAACCCAAACGGTCTCCTAAGCCCCTCCCCACACGAGGGAGAATGAATGCGTGTGCATGAGCAGTGATTGACACGCAGTTAGACCCAACCTGGCCCTGATTGGTGAATCTGAACAGGGAGTAGTGGATTTTTGCAAATTGCATGCACTACAGGCTGTAGGTGGTGCCAGAGGAGTCGGATTTTGTTTTTAAATTACCTGCTTCCTGTACTTCTACTGGAACATAGGGTCAGTTTCAGCAAATATGACAGAAAGTTAGTTTTTATAAGTCTTACCTACTGCATCTTTAAGTCTGTTTGTCTCTGCTGTTGTTTTTCTACATAGAACAGGGCTGGTTAAAGTTAACTTAACTGACATTATGCAAAGGGTCGCTAACGTTAGCTAATGTCAGCTGTCATTAACGTTAGGCTCTATGTGAAAAACAACGGCAGAGAGAAAGAGACTTACTTGCGGTTTGGGAGTTTCAGGTGAACTTGTGAAAGCCTTTGCCGTAGATGTACAATAAAGCCAGAGGCTGTACTGGAGTCAAGCCGTCAGTGTGCACCATGCACGGAAATGAGGCACTATTCACTTCTGTGCTGTAACGTCAGACGTTCTTCTACCTCAAAATTCAGCGGCAGACTACAAAACTTGTAGTCGTATATGCTGCCCGTCAGGTCTGGAAGAATTGAATTCCCTGGTACCTACTGTACCTGCAGTACTGTAGAAAAACAAGTACTGTCACATTTTGGCATCTACTTGGTACCAAAGTATTGGTTCTTGTGACATCCCTGCTGATTATGCATGCAGTGTATTGCTGTCAACAGCAGCGTGAAACTGGGCTTTCCCTCTTACTTAGCCTACACTTTTTAGTACAGGCAGTATTTGGCGTGTAAAACATATAACTGTATAATCATTCAGCATTTGAGGATATGACAATTTTAAAGAAAGTTAATATTCAAAGGACTGGAGCAAAAGATGAAAATCAATGCTGAGGACTATGAAAGGGAGAAGTACTTTCCTTCTGTGTTATGGCGTTTTTCCATTACATGGTACCTGCTCAACTCGCCTCGACTCTACTCGCCTTTTTTGGTTTTCCGTTATGAAAAAAAAGTCCCTGGTACCTGCCAACAGGTACTTTTTTTAGTACCACCTCAGTCGAGGTTCCAAGCGAGCTGAGCCGATACAGTCGTTATGACGACCAGCCGCGCTCGCCTCAGGCATGAGGCGGTACTAAATCTGCAATGGAAAAAGGAGGACGGGGCACCGCGGCCGAGTCGAGTAGAGCCGAGCCGAGTAGAACTGGTACTAGCAGTGGAAAAACGCCATTAGTGTCCTAAAGGAAGCTGAGGTTTCGACAGAGTAATTAAAAATATCTGTTAGCTTGAAAAGAGCTGATCCAGCTGTCTGACCTACGATAATGTGTATCACAGCACCACAGCACGTTGCCCTGAAATAAACTGAACATCTCCGAGTGAAGTTGACTGTCAATTGCACTGTAATTGTTTTGGGAGAGTTCAGCCACTGCAGATATTTCCTGCAGCAGAAATATTACTTCTGCACCACTGCAAAACAGTTTCCTGGTACAGGTTGTTTTTCTGTCTGTACATAACAGGCATCTATAAATAAAGTGAACTAGCAAGGCTTGTAAAGGCTATTAGGAATCTGGTGATTAGTGCATTGGACTGCACTGCACAACTACATTCACACAAAAACTGCAAGTGACCATATTCATTTTCCAATCATTGACTAGCAATTGTTAGCATGTCCAGTTAACTAGCTTTCTAGCTACAGCAGTATATAGCGTTGAGTGTTATCTGCCATAGGTTATCATTCTAAAATGCATGTGTGTGCCATGTGAGAATGGAAATCTTGACAGGTGTAGCAACATTAACTAAGGGGGTTGTGAACAACGTGCGTCACTTTGTCACACAGGTTATAATGCTCGCCTAGCTGCTAGCGTGGCACTCCCTCATACTCTGCTTCTGACTGGCTAGTAGTCCTTACCTAGTTACTGCGCATGTGCGACTCCCAACAAAGATGGAACAGAAGTGAGATGCCTCACTCTGTGGCTAAAACAGAGAGCTCAACACACAGGGTGAAAGGAGGAGCTGCAGCAATGTGTAGTACAACAAAAATATGGTGTTTTTTGAAAATTAAACCATGTAAACCTATTCTGATATAACCTCGAAATACAATTATGAACCTGAAAATGAGCATAATATGAGCACTTTAAATTGAATTTGCTGAAAACAAAAAGCTGGGTTTTAATCCACTTAAGGAGTTTTGCTGTTAGAATTGGCTTAAGCTAGCTATCGATCTGCGGCTGATAAAAATGCAGTGGAAAGTTTGCTTTGGTTAACTTCTGTATGAAATCAAGGTCCCATTGTTTCCAAAGTTTGTGCACATTGAGTGTTATCTGCCATAGGTTATCATTCTAAAATGCATGTGTGTGCCATGTGAGAATGGAAATCTTGACAGGTGTAGCAACATTAACTACGGGGGTTGTGAACAACATTACCTCAAGAAAACAGAGGGAGTCAAAAAAAAGCAAAAATACATGCCCTTAACACAAAATGTCATCAACAGTTGCTCCCACAAGGCCTATTCGCCGTTTAGTGCCCACTGCCTCTAAACCACCTTCCCTGCATTCACCAGCAATTTCTCCAAAAGCCAGCACTTTTCAAGACATTGTATTTTATTGACAGCTGAAAGCCAGAAAAGTACAATACCCTTTTATCACAGGGGACAACTTGAACAATAGTAATGCAACTTGGACTGATCTACAAGGTTCGAGGTCTAATGTCGGATTGATCTGGGACAATGGAAGTACCTCAGGACCCGTGGGTGAAAGCTTGTTTTATGCACAGACTCTATTGAAACACATTGAATGGATTGCCAGTCAAGTCAGTTGCCAAAGTGTGATGCTCCATTCCTCCAAGCAGAGACAGACAAAGAGAGAGGAGATTGAGACTGAAAAAAAATGAAAAAAGCAAGAGAGACATATACTGAGAGAGTGGGCATGTACAAAAAGAACTTGGGCAAGAGAGACTGACAAATTAGAGACTGCGAAAAAGAAAAAGCGACAGAAAAATCTATAGACTCAGAGCTGAGATTGCGTGTGGCCCTTGTTGAAAGCGGTGTTGTACATAAAGGACAACAAAGTATTTTTATCTCACGGAGTCGTGGTGATGAAGAAGGAGGTCTAAAGAGTGCAGGAGCTCCATTCCAAAGTGCATTTGCTTCAAAATGCTGAAAAACCAACAGCATGAGGCACATCCAGCATATGGCAAAATAACTGTGACTGAATATCATAAAACTATATGGGAGTTGAATCAGACTGAGTGGGAAAACCTCCAATATCTGAATTTAATATATGAATATGAAGGGCTCATTCTAAGCTAACAAAAGCACAATGATTAGTTCCAGGTGAAAATACACTAATGAAAACATAAGTATGACTATTAGCCTATATTCCATTTCTGCCAATAGATTCCCCTAAATCCCACACACTAGTCCGTTGAACCAAAGTCACCAATAAATGTTTTCTATTTCATTTCAAGTTGAGCAAATTAATGTTTGCCTATAATTCCAAAGTCAAAATATCTTTTAATTGTTTTGGGAAGGTCCAACATGTCGACATTGATTTATCTGTGTTTTCGTTCCCACTGAAATGCACCTGAGATGAGTATTGACTTCTGGGTTTGAATGATGGCACACAACTGTTTTGTAATCAGGTAACACACACGGCTCACATGCAGAGATACCATTTCTGCATTCACGTCGCAGCTTCCAACGGGTAAATTATTCATTGTGTCCCTCAATGGTGGAAATGTCACAGGAACAGACAGGCAAACGCCGTGTCTCAGATCACCTATGGCCACTGTATATGTCCAACCATGTTGCATAACTTGTAATCTTCATCTTGTACATTTTGGGTTATGACTGAAAATGTTTCTGAAAATGCAGCGATAATTACCAAAATGTTTTTTGCGCTGCCAGCTAAAACAAGTATCTGTGTATCCTATTCTTTGGTGTGTTTTGGAAAGATCAATTCCATATGTATCTATTGGATCATTAATTATTATATCACTATAGTGATAGTTAATTTTTTTTGTACCCAGATCTAGAAAAAAATGACGTAAAGAATGTGTAAGGTTTTGCTCGCAGTTCTTCGATTTAATGTGACATGTGATTGGGCCACTACTGCAGCAGCCACAACCCATACAGCCTGTGGTTTGAATGAAGTACAAAAAGACATTACAAATGAACTACTCTTTTGGTATCAGTATCATTTTAAGTGTATTGGTATTGGTACTGGTATCATAGTTTTTAAACAATACTTAGCCCAAGTAATGATGCACTCACTATACGCTGTGTTAACTTGCAAAGCTGTAATTCTACTCCATTTACTGTATTTAATTAACTTACACAGGCCAACAGTATAATTTACGTTCCTTAACATAAACACCCAGCAACTGTCTGCACACGCTCCACTGAACCAGCCAATGGAGTGAAGCCTTAGGTTGCTGCCATTGGATGATTGAGTAATCATCTTTGTGACAGCAGTAGGTGGGTGTGTGGCCTGATATAGCAACAAGGACCACAGCCATAACCACAGAAAGTGAGTCACCAGTGGCATGTGTGTGTGTGTGTGTGTGTGTGTGTGTGTGTGTGTGTGTGTGTGTGTGTGTGTGTGTGTGTGTGTGTGTGTGTGTGTGTGTGTGTGTGTGTGTGTGTGTGTGTGTGTGTGTGTGTGTATAGAAAAAGGTGTTGGTAAAAACACCATCTGATCTGCTATGATTTTTTTTTTTTTTTTTTTTTACTTTGTTCTGTTTTGCACCAACTTTATAATCTTCCTCTACGTTCACAACAGTGAGTTAGTGTGTGCTCCGTCTTTCGCCCCGTAATATTACTGTAGCAAATAATTAGTACGTAAATAACCAAATACCACGTTAGTTTGTTTTCAAAATAGGAGTTTTAAAGAAAGAGTTCAACATTTTGGGAGGATTTCCAGAGTTAGGCCTACTGCGGACAAGAAGATTGATACCAGTCTCGAGTCTGTAGGATAAACATCAAGTTTGCAGGACTATTTCTTGGCCAGGCGCAGGGATTATTGGCTTCTCCGCTGGTCGTCATGCAACCTCACAGTGACAACAAGACTCCAGCAAATGACCTTGCCCGGCAAAAAAATGTCAAAGCACACTTAAGAGATGTATAACATTATCATTCTCATTATTATTCATAAAAAGCTTCTTCCTTCGTTTAAGATTCTTTTTTGGGCTTTTATCGTCTTGATAGATTAAGACAGGAAAGTGGGAGAGAGAGTGGGAATGACGTGCAGCAAAGGGCCGCAGGTCAGAAGCGCGACAAGGACTGAGCCTCCGTACATGGGGCGCACACTCAACCAGGTGAGCTAACCAGGCGCCCCAGCGATATGTTTTAAATACAGTTCTTCAAAACATTGTGAATCTGGAAAAAAAAATACCTCTTATTTGGGGATGTGTAAAACTTTCACTCAAGCAGACATTTTCGTTTAACGAAAGCTTTACACACAGCTTTACACACACTTGCAATAGTGTGAGGACCAAATCATATGATTACAGTACTACAGATTATAGCCTATCTATCCTCCAATCAACTACTCCCACTGAGTCTGAGGCACCTCAATTTAGGATCAGCCCGACAGCCTTTCAAATTGGGCTTAAATGATAAATCGTAATAACTTGTCAAATGAATTGGTTGACTGAGTAAAGATACCTGCAACAACCATAATCGATAAACTGTTTAAGTCATTGTCCAGCTAAAAAGCCAAACATTCTCTGGTTCCAGCTTCTCCATTGTGAGGATTAGCTTCTTGTTTCTCTCTCATGCAATAGTTGACTGAACATGTTTAGTTTTTTTAGAGTTTAGAATTGTTTGTCAGTCAAAATAAGCAATTTAAACATGTCCCTTTAGGCTTGAGGAATTTGTGATGGGCATTTGTAAGTATTTTGTGACATTTTCCTGGATTAAATGAATAATCAAATAGGATTAATAAAATATTTGGCAGATTAATCAATAATGAAAATAACCATTAGCTGCAGCCTGAAATCCCACTAAAATGAACAGAAACCAATTGCCACTGCAGGGAAGCAGAAAATAATTATTTTAAAATTAGTCAGCACTTGTGTTTGAGCTGTGCGTTTGACACCCAAGGACTGGTAACCTTACAGGTACCGTATCAGCCGGGCACACAGGAGTACGCCACATTTACTCTCATTTGGATCACAAGCCGGCAGAGCTTCACCTGGTGTGACCGATTATACTTCAGACGTCAGCTGTGAAGCCGACGTATGTCCAACCTGGATCATTGATCTCTACTCAGCTACAGTGTGACATCACCTAACTCACCAATTAACCCAGCTAATGAAGCAGGAGAAAAAGTGCTATTAAGAGTTACATAAGACATCAGTTCCACTAGATAAGACACACTGACCAGCATTGTTTTCTGCTCTGCGAGGTCAACTATAAGGTGGAAGTTTACATGGCAAAAACAATTAACTCCAACAGGGGGTAGGCAGAGAAGCAAGCAGAGGAAAAAAGGCTGCCTTTTCATTTTGTGGTCAATTGTGGTTGCTTTGAACAATGAGGATTGTGGGCGGTGTGGTTTTTCTGTGGGCAACTACAGCAATGACACTACAAGAACTTAATATCTTTATCAAAACTAGAGCCAGACCGATATATCGGCGGGCCGATATTATCGGCCGATATTAGGCATTTTTCAAACTATCGGTATCGGCATTTATAATGGCCGATAAATGAATATTTAAAAAATTTAATAAAAACGGACGGACCATGTTATGAGTGTTGGCGTTGCATAGTTTGTCCACCAGAGGGCGCTCTACAACGTCCCTGTTGGCAACACTCATGTTTAACCCTTTAAGTTTCATATCTTAGTTTGTATTTTTATACATTTTATTTATCTGAACTTTAATATATTTTGATGTTCCTCTGTTCTGTTGTGACAATAAAACAAAAGATTATTTTTAAACTGCATTATCATATTATTTTAGTGAGGACTCATAAATAACTACAAATAACTAATGTTAGGGAAATCTGTTTGTTTTGTTACACGTTTCTGGATTTTTATATATAATCGGCCGATATATCGGAATATCGGATTTTTAAATCACCAAATATTTGTATCGATATCAGCCTTAAAAATCCTTTATCGGTCGGGCTCTAATCAAAACGTCCTAACAGTGTGGAGAATTGGTGTTTCTGTGTGAAGATTTCACCATCCGGAGGCTCCTCTCTAAATGGCCGCAACTATAACAGAGCTAACTGTGCATGGACAGACTGTAACATACAGTAGTGTTAGACCTCCAGCTCTGCTAGTGGTGGCATCAGCTGACTTGGCTATTACAACAGTTAACAGAGCAAAACATGTTGTTGACTATGGCATAGCATTAGTTCCACTGCATTAGACACAATGACTATCACTGTGACAGCATCACACACGCACACACACACACACACACACACACACACACACACACACACTTCCCTCTTCTTCACTTACAGAAACACACAGCATCCCCATTTACAGCACAATGGCATGTTTCATGCACAGCACATGTGGCAATCTCATTGGCATTGTACTGTAGACATGTTGGCTTACATGGCTGGTCCAAAACAGGATTAAAAAGACGGAAAATATGCATAGCAATGTCCAATTTTTACAGCACACACATTTGCACAACGAGGGTCACACACATTAATATCTGACAGTAAATTAGGGCTTTCGTACTGAATACAAACACACACACACACACACATGCATGCAGACACACACACACACACACACACACACACACACGGTATCACGACTGTAACAGTGTCCTATTCAACATGACAATAGGTCTTCAGTTTGCACATACTTACTGTACATGACTCCATGAGCTGAGAATGCTACAGCACGAGCACTTCTGCTCATGTTTATGTATCTGTGGTGCACATGTACTGTATACAATGTCCCATTCTATTTCACAGTACGGCTTCAGTTTCTATACGCCCTTCTAGATCCACTAAGGCTGTGGCATTTAAAGAAAAGCAGGATTTATTTTGTGGTGAGTGGTGCCACTTTGCCTAAACCTCCTTCCTCTGATCCTACATGAGGTACTGATGTCCTTCATTTTCCATGGTAGCCTCCAGCTGTACAGTATGATTGAACACTGAAGAAAAAGGTTTCAGATGAAAATCTCTCTTCTAATAAAATCCATTGTGCTGTAGCTATCCTGACATTTCATAACCTGACAGACGATCATCTACATATTTTGTTTGGGAAACAAAAAGAACCAATCAACCTGTCATTTGCTGCTTCGTATCAGATGGGATTTTCCTTTTGATGTGAAGGATTTACTCAACCAAACTAATGGCAGCACATGTGTTCCTACTTGCACTTCCTCCCATGCACGCATACACACACACACACCTACAGACCCATCCCTCCCTCCCTATTGTCTTGCCTGCCATCAGTTCCCATTGACACAGATGGTGATGGGAGAATGAGGTACAAAGAGGCAGACACAGAGGGAGTTGATCCCATGAGTTTATGTCAGCTCTTTCCCTCCCTCCCTCCCTACATTGTTTCCCCATAAATCACATGTAGGCTACCTGCGCCATACGTCTATCCATCTGTAATCCAGCCATCCATCCCTCCTTTACATCCACTGCCTTCATAAATCACTTCCAGACTCCATCTATCCATCAATGTTCTATATGGACTCTTAGTACGGTCTTAAAGCTCCCACCAACAGCCATTCATCCTTTCAATCCAGCCATTCGTCAATATATCCCTGAAACCAGATCTTAGCTTGTATCATGACCTTTTACACACCTATTAACTTCTGAAATGTGACCTTTCAGTCATCCATCTTTTCCCTCCATCCAGCCATGCCCTGCTCCATGTCTTGTCACCAAAGGACAGTGAAGATGTGTGTTTTCTGATTCCTCATGATGACTTGTTTTTTGTGAAACTCTTACCAAAAAAAAAAAAAAAACTTTCTTTCTCCTGGTCGATGTGCCCATTTAGCCACCACCTTACAGGATGAACAGTAATATTAACACTTACCAGCTGTATGCCACAGATGAAGGCCAAGGTACACCTGCCACTACAGCACCCCATGGTGTCCTCCGACTTCTCTCCAGCGATCCACGTGGAGAAGAAACTCTTGGTGAAGCTCTCAAATCCTCCAGCTGGACCTTCAAAATCCCAAAATCCCCCTGGAGGGCCGTCTGGCTGGCTGGCAGCCCAGGTAGAGGCTCTCGCTGCCCGGCCTCAACGAACAGTGCAGCCCCTGTACTCGCTGGAGCTCAGGGGAATAAAAGGCTACTACTTCATTCAAATGGCTGGATTGCTGACAGGTAAACAGCCTGAAACGTGGTCCCCTGGATTTCCAACACACATGGGGTCAGGGATCAAGATGGAAGGTGGGCCTTAGGGATGATTCAAGTCCACAAGTATTCCTTGATGTGTCCACGGAGCTTGGTTATGTAGGAAAACCTTTGGCAAACCTCTGCAACTGTAGGCAGTTTGGTAGTCTGATAAATCAGGTGGTGTGGTGCATTTTGATTGATTGGTCAGAACGAAGTCAGATTTCTGATCATGTGGGTCTCTTTACACAAATAAAACTATCTTGACCAATGAAAAAAAAAAGAGGTTACAGTAACTCTCCAATTATGTCCACACAGGGACTACTTAACCAGTCAGCTTCTACTGGACTAGAAAGTCTACAATCACGTCGATTAGTCGCATCCTTGTCACAGAATTGACACTGAAAGACTGTAAACTCGGGCAGAGATGGCGAGATTAGATGGATGTATTCCCCAGATTAAATGATCTGATGTCTAATAATCCGATTACGCGCCACCTAGATGTGCCTGATTGAAACAGCCTAATTTGTTTTAGGGTGGAGAAAACAAGTGAAAGTGGTCCCTGCCTCCTCTCTCTGTCTTAGACCAGCTCCTCTCCTCTCAGGGGAAGTAACGGGCATGTATCCTTTCATTCACACCGTAACAAAAACACAGCGTTTTGTTTTGTTTTGATCTCCAAAACCGCGGTTGTAATCCAGTAGGCTATCTTTGCCCTTTTTTTTCCTGAATGTGGTGTTTTATCCACTCTTAGGAAATGACGGGTACAATTGTTCCTAGGATGTTGTGATATGTCACCAGGCACTGGCATCTGATTTCGGCGTCTCTGTTGGCTAACAAGTCCTCATCCTCCGGTTCATCTCCCTGTCAGCTCCACAACACAACCGACGTTTTGTCAGTCGTTGGTCGGTTCATTCACTGCCTCCTCCCGTTACAGCAAATGCATCTCTAACGGTACAACATTTAAAAAAACAAAAAATAAAGACAGAAAAGCATGTCCATGTTTCGGATGGAGAGGGACAGGGTGCTATTTCAGGTCGAGTAAAGTCTCCAAACGTAACATACGCGAGGCGATGTGAGCGGAATAACGGCTGAGTTTAGTTTGTCGTCTCGGGGTTGTCTTCGAGGAGTGAAGAAGGGAGACAATGGGAACCGGGATGGACCAACGGACCGAGAGAGACAGCCGCGTGGAGCGTCTCTCGCTTGCCATCTGTCAAGTCAAATACCGCGCAACAACATAGTCATTCCGGTTAAGATCTTCAAAATAAAAGCATTTATGTTCTTCACCTGTTACCTTGGAATTATGGAGGAGGGTTTGGCAAAAGCGAGACTACCTGGGAATGAACCTGGTTTATGGCCATAAACAGAAACTCTCCAAAATGAGCCCATTACTTTGACATATTTTATTTTTTCGTAGAATCTCCAGGACAAGTCATGTGAGAGCTTATAGGCTACTGGCTGATACTTTAACATACTGTAGGTTAGGTCCCTCAATAAGCAGATGGTGAGACGTTAGCTAGTTTGTTGCAGACATAGACTACATAGAATACAGTAGCTACATACAGTATATGGTTGCAGATGTATTATTTGTAGCTACTGTGGGCCGTAGCCAACGCCAACAAAAGAAACAAAACTCCGTCTAGCCCGCTATATAGCTTCCCATATTCCCAACTGAACTCCTTTCTTCCTTCGCGGCAGTAGCCTATAGGCTACGTCCCTCTCAGCATTTAAACTGACAACATGTTTACTTCACTGACTTCAGGAAATCTTAGTGTTTCACTCTAACATCACTAATCTGGCCCTGCTTTTGAACAGTGACACTCTTAACATTTAAACATTAACATAAACACATTAACATGAACAGTTAACACAGTCCGTTACAATACAATTATGTTAATACAGTATTTTACTCCACCACTTTCTCTTTGCTTCAGCTGACCTTAGTCAGGTCCACTGGGTTGCTAGTAAGTAGGCTACTGAAGACCTGGGCTGGGTGCAATAAACTTTATTCTGCTTAGAGTCTCATTTTATTGCAGTAGGCTAGTATCTGTTCTACAGTATATTATGTGCCAGTGCCAGTAAGCCTACCTAAGGATTCAAGCATGCCAGATCTGTCCAACCCAAATATTTCTATATTGCGTGGTGTTCTCTAGGCTATTAGTTTAGGTTGAGCCTATTGGGACCAGGTCTGATTGTCCTCAGGGCCCTTTAGGATTTGGTTTTAACTTGTGCACCTCAGACTCAAGTCAGGTTTTCTGGTCAGGTTCAAATTATTTGGACTTTTGAATACTTTGTTGCACTTGCATCTAAGTAACTGAGTACGTGTTTTTTGTCATATTGGTGCCTCCCTGGTACCTAATGATGGTATTCAACTATAAATCGAGCTCTGCATCTATTTTTGTCTGCTCGGCTTTATTATTGTCATTATAGCCTAGATGTTTTTAAGAGTGGAGATGTAGGTAGGCTACCTGTTAAGCAGGTGTCAAGTAACAGAAGGCACCACTAGCATGCTTATTTTTTATCTTTTGGTTTATAGGTATTTTTCATTTCCCTTTTGAAAACTTAACCTAAGAATATTTCATTCTTTGGACTCTTTTATGATTTTATTTTGAAGTCTAAAGGATCTTACTTCCGCCCCTATTGTTGCTGCCTCTGACTGACTTGATGAGGCTGATGTTCCGCTCGGCAGGGGAGCGGCGGGGCTCTTTTCACTCACTGAGACACACAAACAGAGACAGAGAGAGATGTAGCTTTGGTCGGCGTGCAGCTGCTCAAGAACATGGCCTTCAACCACTATAGTGAATGAGACTCTCTCTCTCTCTCTCTCTCTCTCTCTCTCTCTCTCTCTCTCTCTCTCTCTCTCTCTCTCTCTCTCTCTCTCTCTCTCTCAGTGGGTAGTCTTGACTCAGTTGTCACTTTATCTTCATTTCTCATTCACTTAATTGAAGGCTAAAGGGTTTCATGATAACCTGCTATTAAGGCAGAATATTTGAGAGAGTGTTTAAAAAATTCATGTAGCATATTAAAATTGCTCACAACTATCCATCAATTATTGGAAGAGCCTTGGGTTGAGACTTCAGATTGCCTCATTTATAAATTACACTTAATTTAGCTCAGTAGCTCTGTGTTGCTCCCACAGTGGCTGGAGTTCAGTGAAGGTATCACAGCTGCAAAATACAGCCAAATGAAGCAACAAAATGCTCCTGAAAACAAGCTATTAAAATTGGCGAATGTGTGTGTGTGTGTGTGTGTGTGTGTGTGTGTGTGTGTGTGTGTGTGTGTGTGTGTGTGGGGCGGGGGGGTCGTAGGGTCACTTGTGCCACGCCTACGAAATGGCCTGCAGTTTAAACAGACACAGAGGTGTAGAGGCTATCACTGCTTGAGCTATACAACATAATGCCCTGCTTTCCCCTCACCATCAATCTCTGTCACAGTCTACCCCTCCCACACACACACACACACACGCACACACACACACACACAGGAAAACAACACACGCATTCAGATAGACACAAACAAATGCATGTGCACGTACACACAGACATATTCAAACCACACGCAGTGCGACAGGAGTTTAATTATGCCGCTAATCTTGAGTGACAGTGACATGTATAATGGTTGATTCCCTGGGGGCCATGTTTCAAAGCATCCACCTATTCATCCAACCATCGCTTTTTCTATTTATCATCTTACCTACTTAGTTATCCATCCATCCGCCCATGTTTCCACTCAACTTCTCAATTTTTTATCCACAACATCCCTCCACCTCTCTTTTTTTATATCATTTCCTGCTTCTCTTCTTTTTTCTGTCCCCATCTTTGTCATTTCTGTGGCCTTTGTAATAGTCAGCCTCTTTAATTTTCCCTTTGTCACACATCATCTGCTCTCTCACCGAGGTTACTGATGGGCCAAATGTGCTTGCCACCACTGGGACTTCAGCCTCAGTTCACCTGAGGGTGAGGTCCCTGATGGTCAGAGGATTGTCAGCTCAGGGGCTGAATATATCACACATCCAATGTGTGTGTGTGTGTGTGTGTGTGTGTGTGTGTGTGTGTGTGTGTGCGCGTGTGTGTGTGTGTAATTCTGAGCAGATATACAAGTTAATTAAGTCAGCATTAATCGATTAGTGGTACTGTACATTTTGAACGAGCACTGAACTAGTTTGTATTAATGGAAGATGTAATAACTGTGTATCAACTGCGTGTCAATCACTGCTCATGCACACACATTCATTCTCTATAATTCTATAATTGTTGATACATGTTAGGTTGCTATTTATTCATTGTTATAAGCTGTTTCTTACCTCATTTGTAGTGCTTTGCCAACACATATCAATAAAGCTCATTTGAGATTTTGACGGAGAGACAGAGAGATACAGAGAGAGAGAGAGAGAGAGAGAGAGAGAGAGAAAGAGAGAGAGAGAGAGAGAGAGAGAGAGAGAGAGAGAGAGAGAGAGAGAGAGAGAGAGAGCCTACACCTTTTTCCAGATAGCGAGCGTGGTGAGTATGTGTTTCTTACTTTATCTGTCTGGACCAGATGTCACCAGATGTCTGCTGCTGCCAGCCTATCTCAGCCCACACAAGCATACACATGCACAAGAAAAACACACACACCTTCTGCCACTCATGACATGCTATTCCTCCTGCACCTCGTCCTATCCGAACATTATCTAACTGCAGACCCAGGTAGTTGAAAATAACCCACATGAATGTGAAATATCAGTTTTAGTGATTGAACCAGTGAAGAGTAGACTCATATCTGCTGCATACACCAGGTGAAATTGAGGATGGACAGAATTTAGATACAATTTGACACGGAGAGAGAGGAAGAGTGAGGGGGGAAACGAGAGACGGAAAGAGATGGAAGGAGATGCAAAATGACAGTGAGAGAAGAGAAAGGTGAGGAGGGAAAGTGAGACAATAAAATAAAATAAATATCAAACAGTTGTGTGGAGATTCTAAGAATATCATACTAAAATTGACTTAAATGTTATTAGAGTAGATGTGAGATTGCTTTTGTTGAACATAAACCAATACAATAAGTTGAAACTGGAGCTGCAGAGTCAAAAGATCATTTTCCATCCATTGTTATTTTAGAGACATTACTTATAGCAGCTTTAAGTAAAAATTCTAAAATAGCACCTTTTTTTTTTCATACACCGACCGTATAGCGAAAGGGCCAATGGTGCATCCTGACTGTGGCCACTTCAAAACACCAGCCAGTCCCTAAGCAATTCACTAATGTTCTCCAGAGTGGGAAAATTACATTGAAAAGGTTACGCAGTTGCAGTTAGAAGACGGCTTGCCTCTGGCTTTCCTTTCTTGATTTACACACATTTTCATGACACCAACTTGCACCTATATGAGCAAAATTGATAGTCCTAATGAAATCCCAGAAATGTGTATATTAATACAGAGAGACATGTTTTGTTTAGCTGTTTATCCTCTTTCTTGCAGAGTTTGATAAGGAGATTGATCATTCTTTAATGTCTGAACAGTAACAGGAAGTGGAAGTAATTCAGTCCGTGGGGACTTGGCTTGGGAACAAGGAGGGTCGCCGGTTCAAATCCCCGTACAGCCAAGTACAGAGTGTGGACTGGTAGCTGGAGAGGTGCCGGTTCACCTCCTGGGCACTGCTGAGGTGCTTGAGCAAGGCACCGAACCCCAAACTGCTCGGGGCGCCTGCCCATTGGCAGCCCCCTCGCTCTGACATCTCTCATTAATGCACGTGCATAGGGTTAAGGTTCCTGTTTGTGCATGTGTGTGTATTTCAGGCCTGTGTGTAATGTGTAAAAAAAATAACAACAGAGTGAAAAAAAATTAATTTCCCCATGGGGATCAATAAAGTATTTCTTCTTCTTCTTCTTCTTCTTAATATAAAGCTACCCACAGCAGGCGGATAGCTTAGCTTATTTCCACTGCTAGCCTTTCAACCTTACTTTGACAACAAAACTCCAGGAAGTTACTGCGCCCAGCCACAAAACAGTCTGACACACAATTAAAACGGATTAAGCAAACATGTTAATCTGTAAACTTTAGATGTGCTGGTATTTGGTTACCTTGGACAGAGCCAGGCTAACTGGTTCGCCCTGCGTCCACTCTTTATGCAAAGCTAAACTAAATCATGTGTGCACATGTACATTTTGTGTGAGTATTAGAGATTTATAATTCAAACTAAGTAGCTGTTAGTGGTAGCTTCAGATTTACCAAGAGAGTGGTATTGATCTTCTTAGCTAACACTCACTAAGTAAGCTAATGAGCACATTTCCTAAAAACATTCTGTTTCATGTTTTTTTTCCCCACATGGCCACGGCTCAAGTCAATGGGGTCATACATTGCTGCCTGTTATATTTGGATTTCTCAGCTCGACGTGTAATTCATTTTCAGTATGAAAAGTGCTTTATTTACACGCGTTGGTTGTTTGACGTGGTCAATTGGTGAACAGGTAAAGACTTTTCCACAGCACATGCAAAGAAAATGCTGATCTGCTGAAGCTCCCTCCTTTTTAAACAATCTAAATATTTTTGGTGGCATTTTGCAATGACTTTTATGTATTTTATAGGGGGTATTTGTAAGGTTGTGAAAGCACAGTTGAGACATGTGCTGGTGAGCTCCATTGTTTTGTAAAAGATAGACCATTTGCTGCTCAGTGTCAGCAAGATAAAGAATAATAAATCCGACAGAGCAGTAAGATACAGACACCTGTCACCATCCGGGCTAAAGGAGGTGGAGATGTCACAGTCACACACATTTTCGTAGATCAACAGTATGTCTGACAACATGGATTCCCTCTAGGAGAAAAAGCAGATAAGTAACAATGCGGAGTATTCAGTCAGTGTACAACAAATAATGATTTTAAATTGTAGCCTGTTCACTGTTGTTGTACAGGGCGTAGACATCAAGATACCAAATAATTTAACCTGTACAGATGAAGCATTATTTTGACGCTGACCCTGGACCAACATGGAGCTGGTGGCAGAAGGGAGGATGAGCTGCACGCTGAGCAACATCTTGGCAAACGTCTCCTAATCTCTCGATGTGCTTGTGCAGCAAAAGAGCGGCTTTTAGCCGTTGGCTCAGCACACAAGGTGATTCATGAAGACACTCAGTGTTCAGCAGCACTGTCTTCCTTTTGACAAAGTTGAGGCACTGACATCCTTGATGTTGTCAGACAATAAATCCAGCAACACTGAAACCTGAATTTCGGTAGATGCAAAGTACAAAGTGTAGCTGTGATGAACTCAGAGGTGTATTCAACACAACTCATTGTGTTCGGACACACACTTGACCATGTACAGTATGCCTTGGAGACAATTCAATGCTCGCTAAAGATTCAAAGGTTCTATTTGATTTTTCTATTCACAGCTGACAGTAAATGAAATGTCAGTGTCATCCTTTGAACATTTTACAAGGCCATTTTCATACTCATGCATGTATTCAAATTCACAATGAAGCTTGGATTTATGCATCTTGAAACACACTTAAAGCGTAACTCTCGCCAAAATGCATCCTAGGGTCTTTTTGTGAATGTACGCCTTCTTATTATTTCGAAAATAGCTATTTTGAGGCTAGCATGACAGTGCCCCTAGCTTTCCCATTCAAAAGGCCATTTGACCGAAAAACGAGAATACAGTGAATCTTAAAAGTGGCGATTCCGTCCTAAATATGCTTTTAAACTAAAGTTTGACTCACGTACATTCACAAAAAGACCCTAGGATGCATTTCGGCGAGAGTTACGCTTTAACCTGTAAAGAACTTCAAAGTCAATACACATCCATGTTAACTGGAGTTTCCATTCAACAGCAGTGATCCCAGTAACTGTGACCACACAATAAAAGTCCTCCTCGAAATAGACATCTGTGTCCTGGTACCAGAATGACTGGATACAGAAGCTCCCAACATTGTGCACATGTAGGAACATACATGTATCATTACACCCCAGTGTCATTTAAATGATCCAGCAGTCAAGGTATATTTACCCCTATAATTATTTTAGCACAGGGTGATAAGCATCCCACTATTTTCTGCTGCCACCAACTGTGCTTATACAAGACTTTGCAACAGTAACTTAGATTCCAGGAATCCAAAAGCTAATGTTTTTATTTCTTTGACTTTGAATTGCAGAGTGAAAGGATTTAGTCCACTTAAATATTGTCCCTGAATATTTCATTCAGGTTACCTTGTTCAAGGTAAACAAGGACATGAAAATAAAACACAAGCAGCACTAAAACACACTTACTTAAGAAATCCATTTTAATCGTAAAATCTTAATAGAGATCCTCAGCAAGCATACAAAAAATCATGGGTTACTATGCAAAAACAAAGGCAGCCTCTGATAGTTTGTGTGTGTGTGTGTGTGTGTGTGTGTGTGTGTGTGTGTGTGTGTGTGTGTGTGTGTGTGTGTGTGTGTGTGTGTGTGTGTGTGTGTGTGTGTGTGTGTGTGTGTGCGAGGGCCCATGTGAGTGCATGTACTCTGTCATTTGTGTGTGTGCCTGGAGGCAGAACTGTGAGTGCTATTAGATCTGGATATTGCAGCAGTAGCTCACAGGAGCTCAATAGTATTCAATGTGTTGTCACATATTTATCAAGAGCGGAGTCTAAATGTATCATGAAAATCACAACAAGCTTTGACTCCCATTATCAAATCCAGCCCTGGGTCACTTTCTATGCAATACATTTAATCCTGCAGTTTCTGTGTTTCTTTCTATCGCCAGAAAATATTCTCAAGGACAACGTTTCCTTTTTCCACATCCACATTTGTCACTTACTCTATCTCTGCTTGAAGACAAAGCAGAATACCTCTAACACTGGTATCATACTTCTTGCTTCTGTACTTTGTTGGACAAAGACTTCCCCGGTAAATAGTAACCACTAAATTATCCCCACATGGATATGTGCTATTGTCTCAATGAATCACAGGGTAATTTCATTTGCGACAGTTTCCCCTCTGAGAAAACAAGTATGTCGTGAACAGGCAGACTAAAAGTGTTTGCGTGTCTGAGCATTATGGGGGATTATGTTTTTGATCTACCTCTTATGTGCACACATTAGCGTGATTGTGCTTGCAAATGCAAACATGCATACTGTGCTACAACAACGGTTAAGTGCTTTTCACCCACACCCACATTACAGAATTTTATTTATGATTATTTTTCTTAGTGGTATGTAGCCGATCAGATTTGCTGCTTTTCGGTGGTGAGATTTCTGCTTCATTTTTCAAGGTTTTGAAAAATTGGTCTATGTCATTTCTGCAGCCACCACACACAAAAATGAGGTGGATAGAATTGAATTTGTGATGCCCACAACATTTGATAAAAGAAATCAAAAGCAACATCTCCAGAGTCAGAGTAAATAGTTACCATAATACCATATAATAATAAAAGAACACACTGTCAACAGATTTCATGTTTCTTTAGACGTAGTAGCAGTTTTTCCAACGATAACTGTCTGTGGATTATACTGATGGGCACATCGATCCCTGAAGTATTAATACATATGATAGGGCTTGTTTGAAGTATCGATACAAGTGTCACTTAGTTCACATTCTGGTCACATGAACACTCTTCTAGTGCTTTTTTCTTCTCTGCTGCTGTTGTTGTGTGGCGATCACCTTGTTAGTTCATAAAATTCCCAGGATTAACATTTGTTATTTACCATTAAAAGCTGTCTCACATTTTAACATGCATGTGATTAAGTAATTAACAGAGAACAGTGAAAATAAATGCCTAATGTTTAGTGGTAATTCCATTCAGAAGTGGCCTAGAAATTCTGCATTCACCCCTCTGTGATATGTATCAGTGATCCTCGTATATTATATATATACAATACCATATATTATGGATTAGAGTACCAAAGACAGAAAGGTTACTGTGAGAGTTTTTGAAATGGAATTTTCCAACCTAGTGAGCACCACAAACAAACTTCCATTCGACTCCTTTGTGTTGCAGTCCCAACAGAAATTGACCAATATCTTAAAACCTGGACAAATGAAGCCAAAACTATCTGCATGGGTCGACACAAGTAGTGGAAAGTCAGAACATGTGTCCCTTTTTTTTTGTTATTTGGTGAACCAGCCCTTCAATATTTTTGTATTGAATGCCTTTGACTGAAATGATAGCTGTGTGAGTCTCTGGATGTCTTTTTTATTATGTCTTGATTATTTATTTATTTTTATTTTTTTTTTGGGGGGGGGGGGGGGGGGGGCATTTTAGGCCTTTATTTATATAGGACAGCTGACAACATGAAACGGGAAAGACAAGAGGAATGACATGCAGCAATGGGCCGCAGGGCGGAGTAGAAGCTGCGGTCGAAGCTGCGGGTCGAAGCTGCGGTCGAAGCTGCGGGTCGAAGCTGCGGGTCGAAGCTGCGGGTCGAAGCTGCGGCCGCTGCGTGAGGAGTAGCCTAAACCTCTGGGCGCCCAAGTCTCTGGATGTCTACATGTCTCACTCTGGAGTCTGTGCTGTGACGCACAGACAGACTATGTTCTTATTCAAATTAAGACAAAGTAAACCGGGACATTTCCTAAGTTAGTCAAATGGGGCAGGGTGTTTACAAGCCCAGTCTTTCATAATGCAATCAAGGAGACGAGACTAGGACGCAGGAAGACAGAGAGAACACAGTGACTGGAGCGAAGACAAATACAGAGCAACACAGAGAGAGAAAGAGCAAATGAAGGGCAACACAACAGATGAGAGGGATAGAGAGATAGGGCTAGAGATGGACTGAGAGTACAGACAGAGTGAGAGGAGACAGACCAGACAAATGAATAAACAAAGCAGCAATTCAAGGAAAAAAAGCAACAAAGAGAAACAGAAGAAAACTATTCAAGTACATATAACGTTACAGCAGAGAGAAAGCATGAGAGCATTAGAAGCAACAAACAAAAACAGTCAGAAAGGCAGAGAAAAATGGAGAGACAGCGAGAGAAGGTGAAAGAGATGTAGAAAAGAGGATGTTGATTGGTTAAAAATGCATGATGTGTCTGGTAAGGTACGCAGCTCCTCATTTCTAATACACTTTGACCAGACTGTCTGAAAGCTTCATCTCCCTGAATAACTGTGTTGAATAGATGTTTTTATATCACTTTTTATCAGTCAGTGAGTCAGTAAATCAGTCCGACTCAGTACAGTTTAATCTCTTTCAAAAAAAAAAAATCCCCAATTGAAAGCAACACTCTGCTCTCAGTTGTTATAAACGCACTATGTTTTACTTTTTTTCCACTAGCTATACTCCAGCAGCAGGAAGAAAAAAAAAAAAGTTCTTCGCAAGCATTGGCATGTTCTTAACAGTGACCCGACACTTAAAGACATCTGCGCTGAGCCGCCCAGGTTCATATTCAGACGCGCCCGTAACATTCGTGACCGATTGGTCCACTCAGATATGACCACCCCACCTTCGACTACTTGGCTTCCCAGCCCACCCCTGGGATTTCTATGAATGTGGCAACTATGCACAATGCTCCAATTCGACCAATGCGAAAGAATTTTCACAAGCCCTGCACCGGCAAAAAACATTCCATTTCTTCATTTATTAATTGTAATATTAGGCTACACACGTAGTATACCTTCTGAAGTGTCCCTGTGGACTGGCTTACATAGGTCAAACAAAACGTCAACTTAAACTAAGGATAGCTGAACACAATTGGACAGCAATTCGTACCCAGAACTTAATTATGCCATGGCGAGGCACTACAAGCAGGCCAATCATGGCCCCCCTGCATCATTGAGGTTCTGGGGAATTGAAAATCACACCCCCACCCAGGGGTGGTGATATATCAATAAACTCCCATGCAGGAAAGCGTTTTGGATACATACACTCTAGAACCTCTAGGTTTAAATGAAGAATTTAACTTAACATGCTTTCTCTAAATATTAAAGTATATCAAAATATAGTATTTAAGATGAATATACCCTTATTCCCATTGTATTGTGAACATTTTATGCTTGTTTTGTATTTGCATTCAGCTTTGCTATTAATGTCACTCTTACTGACTTTTAGTAGCTTAACTGTCTTGCTCTCTTTTCACCTATGAATGACCTATACATTTTTAATTTTCCTGTCTCTGAAAAGTTTTTTTTTGTGACATTGTTGACAAGACTAAGAGTCCACAGTCATGCTAGCTGCTCTGTGATGCTAAGAGAAGTTCAATTCTAGCATACCCTACAATTTCAGTCAAAATGTAGTTCAGACCAGATCTTTCTTATTGATATTGCACTTAATATATAGATTTTTTTATGCCATAATAGCATAGATGACATAATATTGTTAAAATGATAACTGACCTCAGTCAGTCAGTGTACATTTACTATTAGTCCCTGAGCTCTAATCGTTCATTCTGACACTGTGACTTTAATTTCCACTTCCTCCCTGCTCTCTGCTGTCTTTCCATCTGTCTGGTCTGCCTCTGCCAATACTGTCTTTGCAAGTGTGTGTGTGTGTGTGTGTGTGTGTGTGTGTGCATGTGTGTTTACTGTACACTCTCCAGTACTTTGTTTCCAGGTCTGTGAACTTCTATCAAGACACAGCATGGTTTGGCGACTGACTAGCGAGTGCCAGTGTGACGGGAAAAAACTGCATGAGCGGCAGATCAGAGTCAAGATGAGAAGAAAATGACTTACTGGATACATCCACCTGACATGCATTGCCATCAGTCTGTTTCCTGTGAAGAGTTGTTCACAGCCAAATACGTTTGTTAAAGCTGGCATTGAAAACAAAATGAAGAGCCAGCACAAATGTAAAATAGTTTTTTTATATTTGGGGAGCCAAAAAAAAATCTAAAAATGTGAGAATGAAATCTTTGAAAACAGTTCTGTCTCTTTACACTCTTAAGTCTGAAATAATAAAAATGAATTTGTTAAAATGAAACGTTCATTAGCAGACATTGCTAAATTGACTTTTTCCCCTGCATACACACATCAGGAGCATTTCCAAGTTCAGTGTCTTGCTCAAGGACATTAAGACATATCAAACCACCAAGTCTTCGATTACAGGATGCTGAGGTACAGAGAGTTTTCAAAAAATCAACTATATTAACTTTTTTTTCATACCTTAAGCAGTACAAATGTGTGACAGATTCAGATAAAAATTGTGGGCTTTCATTTTCTGTTCTATTGTATTCTGTATTCTATACTAACACATTGTCATTCAAAGACAGATATTAAAAGCCCCAGGCCCATTGGATTTAGCAGATTTCATGCTAATACACACGTCAACTCCACTGGTTGACATAATTATCTGAAACAGCAAGAAATCTTTCCTGGCCAGCACACACAGCTTACATACTGTGTGTGTGTGTGTGTGTGTGTGTGTGTGTGTGTGTGTGTGTGTGTGTGTGTGTGTGTGTGTGTGTGTGTGTGTGTGTGTGTGTGTGTGTGTGTGTGTGTGTGTGTGTTATCCCATCAGTAGTATAGCTGTGGGCTGGTTTACATTTGCATAATGAAGTCAATAACACTGGCCTCCTGGGAGGGATGATGGTGACATTATTACTAATTTAATAAGAACAGTTCTGTGTGTGTGTGTGTGTGTGTGTGTGTGTGTGTGTGTGTGTGTGTGTGTGTGTGTGTGTGTGTGTGTGTGTGTGTGTGTGTGTGCATGTGCATGCGTGCGTGCATGCGTGTGTGTGTGTGCGCGTATGTATGTGTGTGTTTATGGACGGAAGGAAACACAGTGGGACAGTGTGTGGTATAGAGAGATATGCTGTGTCACAATGCGGATATTTCCGTTAGTAGACTTCCATGTAGTACACTGTGTACACATGTACTTGTGCAGTGAGTGAATTTTGACAGCATAGTGTTGCCTTAAACTGCACATGGCCGTTAGGCCGTGATGATCGCAACATTTGACTTCTTCTTCACCTTCTTCCAGGCGGGGCATTACCGCCACCTATTGTCGTCTGCCAAAGTATCCGCTGGTTTGTTTTTCTCACTTCAATTTTATTAAAAATTAACATTTTTCTACTGTTTTTTACGCACCTGTTTCACGCCAGGTGGAGATCACACCGCCAATGGTAATTCAGTCCCTGGAGTAACTGCTGCAGCTTCCTCGGCCACCACCACAATTTCGGTGGTCCTTTCCCTTAATCTACGTAGCAAAGATGGCGACCATAAAGGATGAGAAGCGTCCAGAAGTGAAAAGAGAAAAGGAAGGGAGACGTAAAGAAAGGAATTTCTGGAACAGAAGGGAAGGAGAGGGAGGAAGTGAAACTAGAACGAAAGAGAAAAGAGAAGTGTGGAGGGGGGGAGGGGGAGCTACAAGGTGAGAGAAAACAGGGAGAGAAAACAGGAGGTAGGTGAAGGAGTCAGACAGTAATTACCAAACAGAGAGTGTTACGGAGAGACAGAAATGTATGGTAGATTTGTGACTGTTGTGTTCTTCACTTCTGTTTTAATCACAGACTCTGTGCCATTATCGCCGTTCTCTGCTGGTTCAAGGCCTGCAGCTGTCTGCAAGTCCAAAACAAGTTGCTGTGGCCCTGTGGCAGCATTACTAACACAGAGCACACAGAGCACGAGCCAGCCTGTGGACCCAAAATACATTTCTAATTGAAAGCTACGCAGACATTTTTTTTTAGTCTTTTGCAGCCAGTGGTGGAGTTGGTCACAGCCAAATATGTTTGTTAAATCTGGCATTGGAAACAGCATGACGTGCCAACACAAATGTAAAATAGGCTTTTTAGATTTGGGCCTGCCAGAAACCTCAACATGTGTGAAAACAGTTCTGTCTGTATACTCCTTAAAAGCCCAGTGCAGCATCGATGCTACGCCATGAGTGTGCGTGTGTTTGTGTGGGCATTGTTATGACAGAGAAGATACATTTTGAAGAGTTAACACACAGAAACCTCCTGCTGTGAGATTGTTTAAAGGTTTTATGAGACTCAACTTCAGAGCATCACTTTCAAAGTGAAAGGATATATTTGGATCTTTGAAATCCTCAGCCCAGAGAACTTCACAGCTCCTCGGGCCCTGGCTATGGTTCAGAACCTCGGACAGCGGCAGAGCTAGCCGTGCCTGCCGGTGCCTGTTCAGCACCATGGACAGTGAACAAGCACAGGCACGCACCTGTGGCAGCTAGGAGACACAGCTGGACCTGATCAGGACCAAAAAGTCGCTCCAACAACAAGAACTGTTGCACTTCCAGCAGCGCTTCAACTCACATGTAGACCCAAACATATAAGGCTCTGCATTGTGTGGCTGCAACTTCTGATTTCCTTCATGCCTTTCAGCAAGCCTAAAGGTTTTCATGTTATTTTTACAAATTCTAGTATGTCACTGCTGGGATGACCTGAAGTCACACCTTTAAGACAGTTTTACAGTTACTGTTATGTCCAAAGGTCTGAGTCCACTAAAAACTTTTTTGTTAGTTACCAGTAAGTCAGATAATCGATTTTTCTACTTTTCCTTCTGACTTGTGTCCGCAGACTGTAGGATTAATAGTACACACCAGGAAGCTGCATTTTGTCACTAAGGTAGTACCTTGGGGTGTCATGGCAACCAAGTGGTTAAGGTGCATACAGGAGTTAAATTGAGATTTATGGGATACGGATGGTTTACACAGACTACACTTGTACAGTTTAGAAACGACTAGAAAGTAGTTCCTATAACTATACCCAAATACACACTGCCAGACGATTTTATTTGTGTGTGTGTGTGTGTGTGTGTGTGTGTGTGTGTGTGTGTGTGTGTGTGTGTGTGTGTGTGTGTGTGTGTGTGTGTGTGTGTGTGTGTGTGTGTGTTGAAGTGTTGGTGTTGGTTCACGAAAAACTGAAATAAGAATAGATATTTCTTTGCACTGAGGCAACTACAGTATCTATGGTAACTTACTGTAATAGGCTTACTTAGGCCTACTATCTGTTGCCTTGCGTTTCATTTACTTACTAGATCATGCAGATGGTATTAGATTCAAGCAGCAAAACTGAAAACTGCCTATAATAATCTACTTGACACACCCTAAAAAAGTGATTTTCCAGAAGAAACAATATTTGGACTTTTGCTGATGTTCAAAATGTTCAGCTTGGACAGAGCTGGACACATTCTGATGATTTCACTGTATGAACTTAATCTCTGTGCAACAGCTTACCTGTTAGTCAGTGGTGTAATGTAATAATGTACATTTACTCAAGTACTGTACTTGAGTACAAATTTAAGGTACATAAGTACAGTAATAAGAGTCTTTTCTTTTTATGCCACTTACTACTTCTACTCCACTACATTTCAGAGAGAAATATTGTACATTTTACTCCACTACATTAATCTGACAACTTTAGTTACTAGTTACTTAAAAAATTAAGATTTTTACACACACAACACATATCGTTTATTAAATACAATGTTTTATTATTAATTAAACTATCCAACAATATATAGGCCTAAAAGTCCCGCTGAAATGATTAGATGATTGACAGAACTGTTTTGATCGTTTCCAGTCAAATGTGAGGGTTTTTCTGCATTGAGTACTTTTACTTGTAACAGAGTATTTTTACAGTGCTGTATTTGTACTTTTACAAGAATATGAATATTTCTTCCACAGCTGCTGTTACTTTAGGTTACTATGAGATCACAATGCACCATGTCAGTTGACATGTAACAGTTGAAATCAATTGAAGTGTAAGTGAAATTATACCATTCCAACTTCAAGCTGAGCAGAGCTCTAATAAACCAGAATAAGTGAAAACACCTGAGCAGAGCCTTTAAATGGAACAGAGCCATTGTTAATATAATTAGTTACACCTGTGCTTTTCTAAGACCTAAATGCAAGAAGACAGATGTGTACTTTTTAAAGTAACATAAAAAAAGAATATGGCGTATGATTAATTATCTGTTAACACTTGTGATAATGTGATGATAATAATGTGATGGTCTACAAGACAACGACAAAGTCTCACTTACAGTAATGAGATCTTTTTTGTCTTCTCTTGTAGATCATAGAGCAAGCTGTAAACAATAGTGGAATATAACTATGTACATTTACAAGTACTGTCTTTAAGTACAAATTCAAGGTTCTTGTACTTTACTTATACATACAGTACTTGTACTTGCACATACTACTATAGCACATTTTGGCGATGTCTTTATATTTTGGTTAATATTACCTCTTGTCTTTTATTTTTATTATCTACATGTGAAATCCATGAGAAATGTGACGTATAATAAGGTTGGCCAGATGCTCTTTGATATTACTGATGTGGATTCTATTGCTTGTCTCTATCTATTTTTGTGAATATGTCCTTAAATTGTGTATTTGTTGCCTACTTTTGAGAGGGTAGGGGTGTTGGGAACGATGCAAGATATCGCTAATGGTAAATGTGTTTCTGTAATGCTCTGGATACCATTAACAATAAAAAAGAAAAAAGAAAAGTGCTATGTAAATAAAGATGATTGATTGATAAAAAAAGAAAAAAATACTATCAAAGTGTTATATATGTGTACCGGTATGTATATACTGTCGGAGAATAGACAATCGACCAAATGGACAATAGACCAAATCTGTCGATATGGGGAAGACTGCAGTCATTTACTTTTAAAAAAAACATTCTTTTTACACACACACACACACACACACACACACACACACACACACACACACACACACACACACACACACACACACACACAGAGACATGAGTGTTCTTGTTGATTGCTCTTAGTTTCATCAGTTACTTTGGATGGTTTGTTTAATTAGAACACGTCTCTTGGGTATACACATTGTGTGTGTGTGTGTGTGTGTGTGTGTGTGTGTGTGTGTGTGTGTGTGTGTGTGTGTGTGTGTGTGTGTGTGTGTGTGTGTGTGTGTGTGTGTGTGTGGGTGTGTGTGTGTATGTGTGTGTGTGTGTGTGTGTGTGTGTGTGTGTGTGTGTGTGTGTGTGTGTGTATGTGTGTGTGTGTGTGTGTGTGGGTGTGTGTGTGTATGTGTGTGTGTGTGTGTGTGTGTAGCAGCTATTTAACAAAAAAAATGAAATGACAGATAAATAACCAAAAATCTAAATGTGGCTAACAGTAAACATTTATTGGGTGGCTGAGCCAAGAAAAGAAAGGAGACAGATATGTGGGACACACATGTGACAGATATATTTGGCTAAAGGCGAGGTAGTCAAAACTTTTCTGGAGAGGATCCAAAGAAAATATTACAGTAATAATGTTTGGTCGGGTCTTGCTTTTAAAAAAAAAATGAAATGTAAAGTTCAACCCCCTCCCCAACCCAGTAAGTTTCCTACAGTCCCTAACTTTCAATTCTATATGGTCTTACAGAATTTAGGACCTGAATTGTATGTGTTGCATCTGTGTGTGTGTGTGTGTGTGTGTGTGTGTGTGTGTGTGTGTGTGTGTGTGTGTGTGTGTGTGTGTGTGTGTGCGTGTGTGTGTGTGTGTGTGTGTGTGTGTGTGTGTGCGTGCGTGTGGGTGTGTGTGTTAATTTCTGTCGCGTTATATCCTCCAGCCCTCAGCCCCCTCTGTGCGCCCTACATATAAAGCAGTCCAGTCTAATGTTAACACCAGCTGCTATCTGTATCTCTAATTATAGCCTCTGCAGCGCAGGCTCCCAGGGCAAGACTGGGGGGTCAGGTTACTTCTTCCAACTGCACACAAACCCTCTTTTAAACTGGGCATCAAAAACAGGTTTTGACAGGATTTAAGAACTCGCAGGGGCCCGGCTAGATATTTATTGCTTTATTTACTCTTCACTTTGACCTCTGTTTGACAAGGTGTAAATATTAGGAGGAAATATGTTCCCTCTGGAGAACGTGTAAGAATAGTTGGAAGAATGGCTGGGAGATTCAAAAGTTTAATGTTCTGAGTACTTCATTTTTAAAGTTGTTGTCGAAGGCACAAAGCGTAAGTAAGTTTGGTCTCCTGTCTCCACCATCATACTAAAGCATATAATCAATGAAACTAAATCAATGATAGCACTTCTTCAGTCACTTTACAGGTGTAAGGGAATTGACTTGATATCTTTGCAGTGGACAGGTCCGGTATAGGTGAGGTCAGGAATGAAATAATGGGTCTCTCAGAGGAGGAACACTGATGTAACACCAGCTGTTAGCTGCCTCTGGCTGCCTCCATCATTAAAACATGATTAATAAGCTCTGTTTCCGAGACACACATACACACGGCACACAAGACTTTTAGACACTTTCCTCTTCACTTTATTCTTTTCTCTTCCTTCTTTTCCTTGATCTTTTGCTCCTATACTCCCTGTTTTCTTCCGCTCCACTGTCTCCCCCCTCTTTTCACTTGCACTATCTCTCTATTTTGGACTCTCAGAGGGGGCAGGGTGACTCTCAGTATGTCAACCCCTTCTCGGTCTCTCTCTCTTTCTGTTTTACTGTCTAGCAGTTAACCAGCTGGAAACTGATCAGAAACTTTGACTCTTGGACACAAACTGAATCCTTCAAGAAGAACTTTGAAATTAACAAGATCAATAAAAGAGCTGTTTTCTGGCTTCCCTTCCATTTTCTCCTGTGGGGAAGGTTTTAGTGTATTTTTAGACCTGCTGTGATCCAGCTTAACTACAATCGCTGTGCGCTTTCTGCTGCCGGATTGGAGCGTTTTCCTTCAATCGTCTTTTTCTCACAATCAACTGGGGCCAAAGAGGATTTAACGAAGGAGATACATGCGTGTTTCTATGGTAACGGTGCATTTCCAGAGTCTTTGAAGGACTGAAGGTTATCACTAAACATCCAGCAAACTCAAAGCCCAAGGTACTGTAAAAATCCATGTCACTCTGGCTGAACTTTATAATAATGATCTGATACTGCATGCTGGATGTCTACGTAGTTATTCCTTCTTATTCTCATTTAAAATATCTACTTAAAGCTCCATTGTGTAATGTTTTGAGTTGATTCTTAGCAAAAACACTTGGAAAGTGTACAAATATGTACTCATTCATGTGTAATTACTTCCACCAACTAATCAAAGTATTCTCCTAAGCGTAGAATCTGCCATTCAGAACCATTCAGAATACATACGAGCGAGTCGCTTGTGTGTATTCTGCCATGTTGCGCCTCCATCTTTAAAATACATTAGCCAAAGAGGGACATACCTCCACCTTTCGCCTGTTGAAGATGGAGGATCACGCTGATACTTTACTAACATTAGCTTGCATTTGTTTGGGAAACTGATAGCTAATGTTAGCAATGAAATGGTACTAAAATAATGAAAACGTAAAACTATTATTACACTGGTAAGGAACACTCACGGACAAAGTCGTACTTCTTGAAATAATACGGCCACTGCACGAGTTAAAACGCGATCGGAATGGGAGGGGCTAGAAAGTAATATTCAATTGGTTGTCGTATACAATGTCACCGCTAGATGGGAGAAATTCTTACACAATGTAGCTTTAAGGTTAGCTGCTAAGGAAATACTGCCAAACTTCATAAGGTGGAAAACAGCAACTTTAATGGTGTTTAAGGACTTTTAATGTTATGGTCAAATAAATCAAAAGTAATGAACATTTGTGTTATAATCTACATGATAGCTACAATGTCTTGCCTTTTCTCCCTTGGGTGTGCTGTACACATTACTTAAGGTCTCATTAATGTATCCTTAAATTGTGGTTGTTTTTTTTATTTGGTAGAATAAATAAACTGAAAACACAATGTCATTGTAGCTGTTTTAGCGGGTTCAGACAGGATGCTGAGACTACCGCTGCAGATCGCGATGAAAGGCCCAGTTGGTTAACATGGTTAACATGGTTAACATGGTTAACCAACTGGGCTTTCACCTCCTGTCTGAACCTGCCGTGATACTCAAACAGGTATGGCCGAACCTCTCCAACGTTTCTAGTAGAGGTAGCAGTAGTGCTTCCAGCCCCTTTTCAGAGGTTTTACAGTAAAAACTTTTATGTGGGAAAACCATGTTAAACAAAATATGAATCCACTAAATGCCACTCTGTATCCTTATATTGCCACTTGCAGATATATATATTTTTTTGTTATGACAACAAGCATATCAAGTGTGCACATGAGATAAAACATTTTTAAATGATCAGTTGAAAAGGTTGTTAACTCTGACACTTTGTCAGTAGAAAATGTGTATAGAAATAGCAAAAAAAATTCTCATAGACTCTCTGGAACTCACTCTTCATTCTCGTATGCACCTGTTAAACCGGTGGTTTCCAACCTGTTTGGCTTGTGACCTGTACAGTACTTGTGCTTCCTTAACACAGATTAGGGCATGTGGGCATGATTTATGAGCAGTCCAATCAAACACTAGCCTAATTGTTTCAGGTAATGGATTTTTAGAGGCTTGGAGAATTGAAAGTATTCAGTATTTCATGAGAAAGAAATGTTATATTTTTTCTTTCTTTTCCCTTACATCATCCTAGGATGTCTCAGACGTGTGTTGGGACCTCCCAGGTTGGGAACAATTGTATTTGAAAAAACTTGCTTTGATGTGATCTTTTGATGATCAATTACCTATTTTTTTTTACTTTTTCCCCTCTTCTGACAGTGCCATATGTAATTGCTCAAATGTAAGCAAGAGAAATGGTTGGCATGTAATTCCCTGCTTTCATTATCTGTGCACATAAGCTAAGAATTATTTTATCTGCTTATACTGTTATAAAAAAACAAGTATGCTTCATTGCTTTTAATTTAATGCCAAGCTGATATTGTACTCTCAAGTAATGAAGAAGTATTTTTATCATCAAGAAAAAGTACCAATACAACAATGCAAACAATACAAAAATACAAAAAAAAATGTTACAAGTAAACAATCTTGCATTCAAAATCCTACTTCGGCAGAAGTATGCATAGGTACTGTAAGCAAAATGTACTTAAAGTATCAAAAGTATTTCACTGTTGTAGCTAGTCAAAGTGGAGCTTGTTTCATTACTCTATATACAGTTTGTAGTTCACAGTGATTCCCAACCTAGGGGTCGGGGCCCTTAACAGGATCTCAAGATAAATCTAAAGGGTCGTAACAGGAAACAAAAGAAGAAGAAAAAAGATTTGCGGCAGTAAATAGAATGGTCGTATGTGGCATTTTTGGGAGTCTTTAGAAATCAACCTATGATGCCATTTAAGTATAAGGGTGTGTTGAATGACTCACACTCTCCACACTGCCTTTGTTGCCTTTCATTTGCCCTCAAACACCAGATAGTAGCCTGCGCCCACATCGTTCTAATTCTGTTCATTCCTTTGGTGTGGAGGAGGCAGCAGCAGCAGTTGGTGTCCTTGTGGTGTGTGTGTGTGTGTGTGTGTGTGTGTGTGTGTGTGTGTGTGTGTGTGTGTGTGTGTGTGTGTGTGTGTGTGTGTGTGTGTGTGTGTGTGTGCATGAAAATCAGCTCAGCACTTAACAACAGGTGGTTTGGGTCATCAGGACAGATAAATACGTACTGCGAGGGGGAAATGTTTGCAGACTGTGACTCAAGCTACGACAGTTACTATAAAACATGGGCTATGCAAGATAACTGTACTGTAATTAGATGCTTTGGAGAGTAGTGGCGAAGTGGATGATAGCAGCTTTTCCCTCTTCGCTCTGCTGTATGACATTCAGACTGTGCTCCGACCTTCTGTCATTGCAACATCGTGACTGTTTTACCTGCTGTGGATCAATGTGTCGGCCTGACCAGCCGTTGCCAGACCTTCACTAGATCAATGCTCAGCACACACACACGCGCACACAGACACACACACACACACACACACACACACGCACACACACACACACACACACACACATACACACACACACACACACACACACACACACACACACACACACACACACACACACACACACACACACTCACTCAATCACTCACTCACTCAGCTCTACTTCTGAAATGACACACGCCGGCTGTTGTTCACCAGATCAATGGTTAGCTTTCTTGAATCAAACGCACACACGAATGCACATTTGAGTGTGCGAGGGCAGAATTATGTCAAATTGATTTTGTAGTTTATCTGAATGCAGCAGTAGAAAGGTCAGCCTGAGACAACCTGCTGAATCTAAACACATCAATTGTTCTCAATATACAACCATCCTGGATCACATCGTACAGTCGATGGATAGATTTTTTTGCAGTTCGTATACAAGAAATCAAAAACTAAGTGATGCAATACATGTGCCATTGGACGTCAATCAAACTGTGACGTTGGAAGGCTTCTGCCAATTACTGTAAGCAAACTCTACAAAGAAATGGCACTTTTTTCACATGTGAGTTTCCTTTTTGCATTGCATTGTGGGACACTAGAGGACTAAATGTTTTTTAATTTAATATTTCAAACCTCGCTGCATTAATCACTTACAGTTTTTTACGATTGCTAAACGACAGTGAGCACAACTGGAGATACATGTGCAAAACTCTAACTCCAGTCTGCACAGCAGCAGTTCATGTGGACCAAACTCTAGTTCGTTTTTCATTGCTTGTACACAGTTTTCAAAACTCTACACACTTATCCCATGACTTTAACCACAATGTGCACAACACTGTGGATTTACAGCACTTTGTTCAAATGCTAACACACTGCTGTCAAAACTGTTAACCACACATTCAAAACAGAATAGATGTAAGTCTTTTGCCTATTAAACACTGCTGATTGCAATTTTAGCTGAAAGCCTAAGCAGGTGTCTTGTTTTAGACTAGTTAGTGAACATATACAGATTTATATAGAGAAAGCTCAGAAAGCCTTTTTTTGTATACAAACACAAAATAAGAATGAAGCAATTATACCCTGTACCGTTTGAGAGAAACAGGTAAAAGAGCAAAGATATCAACATGTCCAGGTAAGATGTCTGAGATTATATACACAGCTATAAAAAAATAAGTGAAAAACACTATATCTTTACTATAGTAAAACTGCGTTCTTACTGTTTTTCAGAAAGTAATGGAGGTGAAAGCAATGGAAACACCATATTCATTAGTATTTGGGGATGATGCAGACATCCAATGTGATGCTGGAGAGAGGCAGGATTAGTCACTGTTATGTACCTTTAGTTTTTTTTTCCCCCAGTAATTCCATATACAGACAAAATACTGTATTGAAGCAAACTGCTGCTTTTCATTCCTTTTTGTTTACCTTATGTAAAAATTGGTATATTATAAAATCTATATCTTTTCCTTAAATAAACTGAGTGGTGTGAAGTCACTCAAATTGTTCAAACTGTAAAGATTAAAAGTGTTTGTAATTTGTGTATTGGTGTTTGATGCTAGTGTTTTTACTCTCAGTGTGTTCTGAGTGACAGTGTGTGTTATCTCAGTGAGGGTTGTCCATAGTGTTGGCAGCACTGAGCCTGTTTTGAGCCGTGTGTTAAGAGTTATGTTGCTCTGAGTGAGTTTTGCAGGTGATGTGAACTGTTTAGCTCAGGTGACTGTTGGTAGTGCAGACTGTAGTTAGAGTTTTGCACATGTAGCTCCAGTTGTGCTCACTGTCGTTTAGCAATCGTAAAAAACTGTAATATTACTTGCGCTCTGAAGAAGGCAGAGTGATGCCAAAAACATATCAGCTATCAACTCAATCTGATAATTTCAATTTATTACCTAATCTTGTGGTCCTGTCTTGTCAAGGGGCCCTATGTGAAAATCTTGTTGTAAGACTTTATTTAGTACCATTTACCATTTATTTAAGTATACTTTATTATTTTAGTTTATATTGTGCTCATTAGGCCATTAACGAATAGTGTAGTTTAGTAGTCATCCACTACTCCCCAAAAGTCGACGAACAGCAATCTTGCCACTAAACATGAATGTCCACAGATTTCAAGAAGTTTATGAATGTTATTTGTTTATTGAAAAACATCAATAGTGGCTGACACACAGTGGAATAAGCTGTCATAAGGACACATCTTATTAGAAAAATTAGACTACTCACCACAATTAAACGCCATAATGAAAGTGCAAAAAGAAAAAAAATCCAAGGTCTGTGTGTCCCTGATAAACTGACAGTTACTCGCTGTCGCTACAGCTAACCCCAATTTGCACTCCTGGTTAGCGTTCAAGAAAATGTCCGCTGCTTTACCGCTGCTTTTCCCGCTGCTTTACCGCCTTGCACTGCAGTGTCTTCAGTCACACAGAACAACTATGACTTGTTTACCGACACCGCCCACTGCTGCATATCTGATGTAATCACATGCATATCTGAGACATTGCCAGTACATCATTACTGCACCAAATTGAAACCACAGATGAACCATCATGCGACAACAATGCGCCCATCAAATAGTAGTTTTGATGGTCGAATATTTGAATATTACTATGACTATTCTGGAGTACAGTACTGGTCTCAGGGCATATAATTTAGCTGCCATGTTTAGCGTGATCCATGCTCCATCATTGATGGGAACTTGGAGGTATACATGCACAGAGGGCTGGTTGTGGGTTGATGGAGCGTTTAATAGGGGCCCAACATCGTCGTTTTGCCATCGGGCCCTCTAACAGGTTAATCCAGCCAAGCCAAAGTACTCTTGCTTTTTGCATCTAGCTCTTATACTTGTTGCTGCATTCACTGTTTAATAATCTTGTGCAGTCGAGCACACCGCCTGGGTTTGAGTGCACAGGCTACATAATAGGCTATAATATGGGCAATTTACTCATCGAAGCATACATATTGAGATAAAGTCTGTATAAGTATAACGAGGAGCGAGGGGGACATTGTCACCAGTCCACACTCGGCTATTAATTGACAGTGAAGATGAGAACCATTAGAAGCCAAACCGCCACCTAATTGTGTCAACGAGATTGTCATAATGACTAGTGTTAAATGCCTCAGCTAGAAAAGCACAGAGCACACTGGACTCACGTGGATCTGCATCCTTCAGGGCCTCATTAATAACATTGAGAAGGGCATATATAACAGTCCCTATTTGAATTAAAATCTCCACAACAGTGTAGCTATCACTTTGTATTTGCAGATAAGCTGTGTGTGAGGCAGGCAGAGAAACAGAAGGAAAAATAAATCATCTCAGGCGTTTGTGGCAGCACGCCGTATAATGAACACAAACAAGCTAACGCAGGCACATAATCATGTTATGGCGCACGGCCCCGCCGCCATACAATGATGAAAACTTTCTTTGGAGAAGTGATTTTTCAAAGTGAGATGGAAATTAATCTCCTCATCACCTCGGGTATCTCTGTCTGTCTGTCTGTCTGTCTGTCTGTCTGTCTGTCTGTCTCTCTCTCTCTCTCTCTCTCTCTCTCTTTCTCTTCATATCTCTCATCCTCATCCTCACACAAAGAAAAACATACTTGAATTATTCACTGAGCACAGCTGCTGTGTGCATTAATCAAAAAGATATGCTAAGATGAGTGCAACAGACAGGCATGTTGTACATATTGTAGATGCTACTCACATTAAGCACAGATTAAAGCACAAATTGGGTTTAGTGGTGAATCTGGTAGGAAGATATCACATCACAATAACCACCATTGGCTGTAACCTTGTGTTTTCATACCAAAGGCTTCACGGCAAAGTAGACCTTCCAACCCCACAATTTCTCTCATTTATTTTGAATGTTGTTTTCAACAGGTTTGTTTTAATGCTAATTGTCTTCCCATGTGTCCTTGTGCAACAGAAATCTACCACCAATGGCAGACAATTTGTTGCATCTCTTTTTAATCATAATTTTCTAAATCAGATGCTATTTGTATTGCCATCTAGTTACTATAGATGTTCATAAATACTGACAATTTTAATAGTGAGATTGGCAATTTTTTAGAGAACTCGTGAAAATTTAGACTTTGGAGAACTCAGAGAACAGTCATAGTGACAGACAAACAGAAGATTATCCCATATAGTCTCCTAGTCAGCGCAGGGACATTTAGCGGAGACTGGAGCCCTGCAGGCACGTCCTCTACACCGCTGCATTACCGCTTCACTGTCCGATATCTACCCATTTCTCATTTGACTTTTCTCTGGGACAGTATTCCATTGTACAGCCTGGAACACTGCATTTACTACCGTGGTTCATTTTTGTAATTCAACTATGACAAGGTAAACTCGGTTTTGCATTCTGTCACCCCTTTAAAGGTGATAATATGTAAAGTAAAGTTGTGTTTCCAGCTTTTTTGCTGCCCCCCTGATGACCCAGACAATCAGTGAATGCACGTTTAAAGGGGTGCTCCCCCAATTTTGGACTTGGAGACTAGAAGTTTATAACAGAGAGCCTAATTGAAAAAGAAATTGCATTCTGGGCACATATGTTTTGGCTTTTTGTCATTCTCTTTCAAATCACACTTTAGTGAAATACTAAATTGTGACTTTAAAAATGTTAATCAAAACAGCAATTTACAATTCTAATCCCATTACTCTAATTTGCTTAAATGATCTTTTAGCTATGTTAGCTAATTAGCTAAGATTTGTGTGACGTCATCTGACTTTATTAGCAGACACAGACTTTTTGGGGGTTTCAACTCAATCTATTGTTGCATTTTCTTTTGCCATTTGGTTTGAAAGCAGACAACCAAGTCATCCAAAAACTGCACCTCCTCCACTTTTCTTTATGTCCCTCTTCCTTGCTCTCTTCATTATCTTCCTTTCTTTTTCGTAATCGTGTCCTGCTTTTTCAAAGTTCCCTCTCTCTCTCTCTCTCTCTCTCTCCCTCTCCCTCTGCCCCTCTTCCTGTCCTCAGCTCTCGTCACCAATGAACAGTCAAGCCAACGGCAGGGAGGCGGTCCCTCCAGCTCGGACCAATCAGAAGACATTTTTGGATGATGTCATTTTGACCTTTAGTTCACCGATGGCCTGGCTGCTGGTTGTGGCTCTGGTCATCACATGGTCGGGAGTCGCCATTGTTCTTTTTGATTTGCTCGACTATAAAACTCTGACAGGTAACGACTCTTTGTTGATTATTTCAGTTTTTAATTGTCATTTTAATCTTTTAATATATTGTTTGCATTTCAAGTGAAGGTTTGCTATCAATTTTACCATTCAACAGTGATTATAATTCCATCATACTGTGACTGTAATGTGCTTGTAATGTTTTATTATACCTAATGACACTTTCCTTCAACTCATTTATATCCATTCTTCACATATCATATATTAAACATCCATATTGCATCTGAGCATTTTTCAACAACCTTTCAGGCATTTTTGAAGCAGACTTCAAAAGTGGACGTGCTCTAATGAAGGTTGTCATTTTCAACATCTGTGTGTCGAATTAGGGGAAACATCTTCAGCATCTTATTTTTCTTTTCAGCACATGTTAATAATAACATTGTGGTGCTGGTTGTATTTAAAGTGGTGTGGTGTGTGTTTTCCTTCACTTGACAGACGGCTGAATTAAAAATGACACACTGTTTTTAGAGTTTTCACACTCACATCTTCACCTAGACTCTAAAATTGATTAGCCCACCAGTTGATAGTTTATGTACAAGTGTAGAAATACAGCTGTGTACATACTGAGGTCTATTCACTCCCTCTCATTTTCAATGTCATCACTGGTAGAATGGATTGAAAGGACACTTCCTCAGGGAGTTATCAGTCATAAAAACAAAAAAAAGTAGTTATCTAATTTACAGTTATGATTTCTCTGGTTGACATGTACGTAATATATGTTGCCTGCTGCACTACAACAATGACAGCAGCTTTGTTCCCTCATATATTTCTAATCTTATCTCCAGCTCATAAGTTAATTGTCTTGAGTAATCAAGTTCCATTTTCTGTGATCACACTTAATTCCTTCATTGTCATGAGATAACAGAAAATAAATTTCCCTGAGAACGCAACTATGTTACTGATTGATTAAAGTAAACGCAGCAGTCAAGATCTCCTTCAAACATTTTCCGTTCTGCTGAAGACTGCCTACTCACTGGTATTGTGATCCGGCTTACAAGGCTGTGCTCACCCGTTCATTTATATCTTGAGATAAAGAGAAACGTCTGATTGCAGCACAACTCTTGAGCATGCATTTTTGTTCAGCAGCACAAAATCTGGGATGCTAACTAGCCAAAGAAATGAAACCCTGAACATTTTTATTTTAATTTAGGCTACTTTACACCTAAAGCAAAAGTTGATTGTCAGTTTTAGCTCAGAGGATGTTTCCCGAATCGACCGGAGTTTAGAATGCCAAAATAAAGAAAGCGGAAGGTGAGGGACATCCGACCTAAAATGAGGGACATCTGGCGAAACCAGGGGCGTAGCACACAATTCTGGGCCCTGTATAAAGGTTCTCCTCCTCACATGAGGGCCCTGGGTACTCAGTCCCTTTTCCACCCCCAGTGTGACACCCCTGGGTGGAACCTCCGATGGCACCGGAACAATAACCGTAAATAAAATGTCATTGATATAGACTATTCGGCACTAAATCTAGAAGAATATAGACAGCGTTCAATCGCTAGACCAATTATTTGTCGGCGTGTCAGATAGAAAATGTGAAATTTGTCTACAGGCAAGCATTGAACATTTACAGTATGGGGAAAAAAAGGTTTTCAATAATGAATGAATATATATTGTTATATAAATTAAGCTTTTTTTCCCTACTTTCTCTATATTTAGTAAGAAATTCCATTGCTCTATTTGTTGGAAAAGCAAAATATTTCCGAAAAATGGACTTGTAAAATAAAGCATTAGCTTATAGTCACATAAGCATAATGGAAAAGCATTAGCATGTAGTGATCTAAACAGACCTGACACACAAAGGTCAAACTGCCTCCAATCTTCCAACCACGCAACAGGAAATCGATCCCTTTGATTTCTTTTGTGAATTCCAGTGTGTGGTTAATTTACTGTGATAATGACCTCTCTATCAATTCTACTGCTCCTTTTCACTCCCACCACTACTACACTACACATCAACATGTAGGCTATTTGGACTATCCTACAGTGTAAGGATAGTCCTGCCTCACACATCCAACACACCCATCTTTAACTCCTCTCCTCACTCTCCTCCTTCCTTCAACCCCACCCTTCACCTCTTCTCCATCCTCATGCTGTCAATCACCTGCCATCCCATCCAAAGAGTACACATCATACTGTGACGACCCCGTGTGTTTATCTTCTGGTAAAAACAACAACAGCAAAACCACTAACAGTTTGACTGCACTGCTTGCTTGTACTACAGCATTGCTTGCCCCAGACCAGGGATGATGAAGTTATACATGATCCTTGTCTAGTATGTGTCCAGTATTTCAAACACGGGCCTCTGTTTGTAACATTTTAAAGGGTAAATCAACACTAAAGCAGCACATACAGTATAGCCTGGTGCTCTCTATTGGTTGAAACGTATCACCAGCACATGTTTTCCACCAAATGTCAACTTGCTAACTTACACTACTGTCCCGTTACTTACAATAAGTCTAAATGCTAAATGTCAGTTAGCGAGTCAGGTACAGTAGCAAGCTCATTAGCTCAGTAGATGTATTTTGTACCTTTGACTGCTGTCTCATAACCATGTGCAAACCTTGTCCCTTTTGTGGAGCAATGCTACGATAAAGGAGGGTTTAATTAAACTCAGTGGTGCAACACAGTTAATAAGCTACGATAGCTTTTTCGATTTTGGACTCTCCAGCTCTCCGTTCTGTCAAAGGTTAGCATTGTCAAGACGGCTTGATGTTAGGAATATATGCGGCTAGCTTACCCGCTGTGCTAGCTTAAGTGTTCAGGGATGATTTACCCTTTGAGCATTGTTTCCTGATGTCAAACTTTTGTTAACTTAGTCACTGACATGTTTGTTCTTGTCTGCTGTTAAAATGCAAACTGGTAATAAGCCTCTCAGCTACAGATGGATGGCATATTAAAGGAAAAAAGAAAGCACTGTCAGACATATTCCTCAAAAATCTCCCATAGGTTCACAATTGGGTAAATTGGCATCTGTGTGACTGTTCCGTTTCACTATTTCATTCAGGTTTTCCTTTAATTTGTCACCAGTCTGTGTATTCTCCATCCCTGTCTTTAGGTACATGCATGACAACTCAAAACGTGTGTGTCTGAATTACTAGTGTGGAATTGCATGTAGGCTACATCTGTGTTTCCTCTACCCGCTACATGACTAAGAATCTGTGTGATACACAGGTTTAAAATAGACATAGGTATTGGGTTACGACTATTGTGTCTAATGACAACATAAATCTGCCAGCCTGTTGGGATCGAGTCCCTCAATGACATTTTATTTATTTCATGCAGAGATATCAACACAACAAATCTTTTCTCTAAGTCTACGAGAGTAAGAAATGTTTCTCCCAGGGCTAAGGATAGTGCTGAGCTGAGGAGTAAATGCCCACAAAAAGCAACGCGTCCCCTGTACATTGTAGTTATCTTCCATTTTCTGAAGCAAATATCCAAGTTGACAGTGACAAAATGCTGGGCTGCATTTTTAATCACAAGGCTTTTCTCCCATCATGACATTTCAATAAAGGCCAGTGTGTGTAAATGAAACAGCAAGGAGACATTTTCGGACAATAAAGAAGAAGTGCAATTCCCCCTTCTTGTGGAAGAGCTTGTGTGTGTGTGTGTGTGTGTGTGTGTGTGTGTGTGTGTGTGTGTGTGTGTGTGTGTGTGTGTGTGTGTGTGTGTGTGTGGAGAGAGAGAGAGAGAGTAAGGGAATAGACAACTTAGCATCAGAAAGGAATAGAAATGGGGATACAGAGACATATGGGACAATTTAATCAGTTTAATCTGTCATCTCATCAAACTCCTGTTCCTTCTATATCTGACAGAGAGGCATGAGGCAACTTCTTACATAATGTATGTGATTATTCTAAAATGGGAACCTACTTAGATTGAGACAGATGGAAATGTTACAACCATCCAGTGTTTATTTACTCCAAAACAATCAAAGAAAACTCTGTATCATTTAGCTTTTCTTATCCAGCTCAGATGCATCTCTTCCAGCTACTTTATGCTCTTTTCTTCTGAGGTTTTTCAGAAGCCCCCTTGTTTTTTTTTGTTTTTTTTTTTATCTCTGCAGTACAATTTGTATTTTTAATCTCCTTTCTTTGTGTTTTATCATTTCGATGTGGCTGCTAAACTGCACAACAATTAAAAAAGCAGAGAGAAGTAGGCAGACGAAAAGAAACACAGGATGAGATCGTGGAATAAGACTGAGACAGAAAATGGATTTAAAGAAAGAAAGAAGAGAGAAGAAGATACATGAATAAGAGAGATAAACAAAAGAGGACTGAAGGTAGAGAGGTAAAGCGGAAGAGAGACTGAATGAATAAATAACGACAATGAAAGGACAACAGAGAGTTAGCGGGGGGAAATGCTGGTCTTCTATTCCTGGAGTCTCTGTCTGGAGTGCCAATCAAAGAAATGTCAGTGCATTAATCAGCTGTTTATGTGGATCATTTATACAACTCCTCCACACTGGGCAACAAACAGGCACAAAGCTTCTTCCACCTGGGAGAGGGAATATAAAAAAAGATTAATGAGAGCAGCCGCTGGGACAAAGCCGTTGTGAATAGCAAAGACGTTTCCAGGTAGAAAAATAAAATAATCATAATAGTTTTAGATATAATTGTGTAGCTTGGCTTTGAAATGCCTCCTTAACTGTTCAACCCTGACCTAACCCACTGTTTCCCTTTATAAAGGATTCACAAGTTGTAGTTAACGGCTGTATTATTAATTAATAAAGCATTTATTAATGCTGTAAAGATCAGTCATAAGCCATTAGAAACGAAGGATGTTTGGGTTTGTTTTAAAAATCTCCATGCCTGGTCAGACATTAATTATCAAGTTATTAATTAATTGTTAAGGTTAACTTTTGAAGACGGCATCAAGTCTGCAGTTGTTAAAGGTCCAATGTGTGGGAATTTCTCCCATCTAGCGTTGAGATCATATATCGCAATCAACTCTCTCTCGCCACGCAGTTCAAAGTACGTATTACAGCTACGGTAGCCTTCACGCTTCAAAAAGCCGGTCTTTTGCTATTTTCAATATAATTTTTTCTTTTTCTGGGCGAAGAAGAAGACTCCTGTTCCTGAAATTTGGATTTTGAATACATGCGGTCCTCCATGTTTCCTTCTTCAAACGTGCCGGGGCCGGGAAGCGACAATACCCATTAGCAGCATTAGCAGCACCTGTGAGTTTATCATGTTACAGCAAAAACGCGTATGTCCTGTATGTCCCGTATTTCAAGATGGCGCATGAATATGGAGCGTCTACCCCAGTTTATGCGTACACAAATGTAAAATTTCAAGCCAAAAGAAATACTTGGAATTGATGGTAGTGGTAAATATTCATGAAAAAGGACTAATTTGTGAACCGATTTTGATAATGAACAACTAAACACGTTACACACTGGGTCTTTAATGGTGTTCTAAGTCATCAATCAGCATTACAGGTTTCAACAACAAAGCAATTGTAATTATAAAAAAATTGTATGATTAGATATATTAAGTCTGCACTTTTAAATTGTATTAATTGGTATAGCTGCTGAGGGAGGAAGAACACAAACCTGGCAGCCCAAAATCCATTCTTAATATCGTCTTATAACTGATCTATAAAGCATTTACATTTTTAATTAATCATTAATAAAGATATTATTTCCAACTTATAAACCTTTACAAAGGGTGTGAGTTATTAAAAATCGCAATTTCAGACTACTGAAGTGGCAACCAAAAGTTAGGTATAAATGCTGCTGATAACTTGGTTGAGTTGTTGCCGTTCCTTGCTGTGTTCTCATCCAGCATGTCCTCCGCATCATCGAGAGATACAGTAAGTTCTAACATGTCCTGTAAGTTGAAGTGTGTTTTGTGTGTGTGTGTGTGTTTTTTTATTCCTTTTATTAATCATGTTTGCTATAATAGCAGCAAAACAATACATCTAAAGCTGTAGGTGGCTGCGAATGATTGAAAATATGAAGGGCACTGATCATTGTTCTTCTGTGTGACTTTATCTATCTTCATAGATTCTCTCGCCTGTGTGTCTTTTCCCTCTTTGCATCTTTTTCTTTGTCTCTCTTCAAGCTGTACTCTACACTTCCCACCATGATGTCTCTGAAAACGTCGTGTGTCTCTCCCCCTCAGGTCTCCCTCCTCCGTCTGCCATCGCTAAGAGAGGTTTGAAGGCTAGAGGCAAGCAGAGAGCATATACGTTCACGTTTACTTTCTCAAGTTTAATTTTACTCCTTAAAATATAATCTATCTAAATATTTCATTATATCCCACTATACTCTGCTTTTTGTTTGTTTTGTTTTTGTTTTCTGATCTACTGTTCTATTTCTTTATTCATTTTAGGTGGTTTTCGTCCAATAAAATCAAGCCCTGCTGGAGTCCCAGTTGATGTCACCGCTCAGGAGAGCACCGATTGGTTGGAGATGATATGGACTTTTGCAGCCAGTTTGGTAGCTCCTGATGAGGAGGAGGAAGGTATTCACCAGCTAACTGAAACCATCACATGTAAGAAAACATCCCCTCATACTAATTAACCATTTCATGACAAAGACAATTCATAACCAAGATTGTGAATAAGATGCTTATCTCCCTGGCATCTTATTCGAGTCATTTACATGCACCAAATAATGTATGAAACATTTTAATATTCTGAATTAGGACTGCTAATCAGCATGGAAATGTATTGAAAAGCAAATGATATGCCCATCATTATAATCCAGGCCGTGCAGATAGATGATGGAGCTGTCAAAACGTAATCACTCACTGACTAACAGTTATAATGAATATGACGCCCTTTTAACCCGCTTAATTGTGGAAATATATTAGGCATAAAAATAAACTTCCAGTCTCATCTTCTTCATTCAATTATCAGAGCCAACGGTCCATTTAAAATACTGCTAATTAACTGTAGTGAAATCTTGAACTGGAGCGCTAATGTGGTTCACAATACTTCAACAACACCTAATAGCTCTTATTCAGATTGAGTAGCGGAAAGATATGTTAGTCACAGTTATTTTAAACACAAGTTCATTTACAGAGGTACAAGGTCAAAACAACAGCAGAAAGACAGAAGAAAAGATAATTATGTCATGCAGGCAGGTTAATGGTTATTGCTACCGACAGGTTTGGGGTTTAATATTCATACCTGCAATAACTGGGCCTGATGCTGCATATACGTCGTTTTCTTTTCTGAACTTCAGCTTTCCACTCTGAGGAGCTCTGAACAAGAGGAGCGTGGTGGGAGGACAAGAATTGACGAGTATGTGTGACGAGCCGGAGAAAGGAAGAGAGAGCCAAAAGAGAGGAGTGTCTGACTGAAGTGGAAGTGAGGATGTAAAGAACCGGAGGAGGAAGAGAATGTACAGTTTGTCACAGTTATGTTTCTTTATGTCTGTCGTTGTTAACTGGGATGTGATAAATAAAAACTGACCATTTAAAAACGTAGCTTTGGTTTCTATCTGAGCGTAACACCGTTATGGTCTTTAACCATATCTGTTTTCTGCACACGGATTTGGGATTTGTTTAAAAAAAAAAAAAGAGTACTCATCTTTTAAATCAACAGTGTGATAATAATGCACATTACAATGTTCCTCTAAGTTCTTTATACTTTTAATGAGCTGCATCCTGCACTACTGTGGAGCCCTGAAACTAACAAAATATCTGAAGAAATATAAAGGATAAGTAAATTATATTGTTAGTTAGATGATTAAAAAAAATCTTTGTTAATCTTTTTTTTCTTTACTAATCAGTTAATAAAATAAATTGAAGCTTGATTGATTTCAGTCTTGTTTTTGTTTTGTTTTTATCTTTCCCAGGCTCATTTTATTTTATTTTATTTTTTCTTCACACATTTCATTCTATATTCTCCCCACGCTCCATTTTACATTTTCCTCACCTTGTTTCTGATTTTCCCAATGGGACATGAATTCAAAAGAAACATAAATCATTATTTTGAACACACCATTTTTAATTATTTTAATAACAATATTATCCATTAACATAATACTTTGTATACAGTTACACTTTTTGTCTTGTCTGGTCCTTTCACTACATTTTGCCAGTTTAGGGGCTCCATACACTGTATTGAACATTCAACTTAACAGTAATAGTCTGAATGGATATTTTTTATTGGATTTTTAGTTATGCATATGCAGAAAATATTTGCATATACTGTAAATTACCAAACATACAAACACATAAAATCACAAATACACACACAAATTGTTATTGTTACTTTAAAAGGACTACATTCATCCCCTTGAGACTTAACTCTAACCTTAACCAAACCCTCAACCGTAATCATAAATTAAACAAGTCTTCACCCTAAAATGTCAATTGTTAATACATTTTTTTTTTTATATATATATTTTTATTAGAATTTTGTATACAACAAGTAACAAAAAACAGACACAGAGAAAATACAGAATAGAAACAACAAGCAAAACAGAACATAGACACACACACACAAAAAAAAAGACAGGGCATATTTAAAAACAATAATTAAGTACACTGCTGCATCACTGACACTAGAATCTCAACACAAGTACTAAGAGATGGTAAAGGTGGATGGCACTCTATGAACTCCCTTGTATTGTTAATACATTTTTGTCCCTGAATAGGACACATACATACACATGACACATCATTTTTGAGCTAGGCCTTTCCATGTGAGCCCTTTAGCATGCACTGCAGCATCCCTTCATTTCCCTTCCCCCCTCTGTCCCTCTCCAGTCTTTCTATCTGTCGAGGTGTCGAGGTGGTCTGAATTGGAGATAACCAATGACTAACAAGCTCCCAAGTTGACACCAGGCAAGTGATGAGGTACAGTAACAGCAAGAACCTTCCGGGAACAAAGACAAACGGTTATGCCAGGAGGAGATGAGGATCAACTCCCCTGCAGTGACCCCCCCCCCCCCCCCTCTGGCCTCAGACAGCAGGGAGCTAGACCATTAGAAGAAGATGACGGTGGGCGACAGAGAGAAAACACAGAACTGCAAATTCATAATTCCTTTTGAGATAAAGAGGACAGTGAAATGTAGTTAAAAGAAAACAGGACTAAATAAAGGAGGTGAGAACAAAAGAAAAATGGACTGTAAGCCTGAGCATGAGATCACCACCAAGATATATGAACACCCCTGGATAACCTCACATACTGTAACCTCATATAATGTTAGCAATCCAGTGGAAAAAACGGGCAATAGTAATACTACGAAGACTTCAAATAATGAGAGGGGGAAGTACTGCATTAAATATTTTACTAAGGTAAAAGTACAGATGTATCATACAAATATGCTTTAAATAGCAAAAGTACAATATTCATGCAAAATGCTCCATCTTGATGTTATATTATTATATTATTGATGTATTACCATGCAAGCAGTACTTCACTGTTGTTAATTTTACATATTTTGGGTAGTTTGTTTAATGCTAGTCAACTGGTCATATGTTTTATATTCATGCAGAGAGTCTGATTGTACTGGAATAAAAAGGGATGATAACCGTAGGAAATTGTCGTAATTTCCTAAACAAATATATTTCTGCATTTATGTCTTCATTTCTGATCATCATTATCTTTGTCTGCAGCCTTAAATGCAAACTTGTGTATAATTTACAAAATGTAAATAGGAAACATTCACGTTCAATTAAAATGAGGCAATTTTCAATCACCATTCTGGGAATGTGTTTCAAAATCATAATGAAATCATAACTTTATTACAGCTTGAATGGATTTTAACCACATTTTAGTGAACATATCAGTGTAGCAGAATACACGCTGTCTCATCAATGTTCAAAGTAAATGAACGCCGTTTTCACTCAGGTAATGGGTTGTTTGGGAGCTGAGCAGCATCCAGACGATGATTTAGCAGAAAATTATAAATCATTATTAATTAAATTGTGTGGTTTGATTGCATAAACAAAATTAAACAAAGAATGTAGCATGGGGAACGATATTGCATTTGTTTAGACTACTGTAATAATCACTATTCTATCACTAAGGATAGTTTGCAGAAGAACGATACCACTTGACAGAACTCTTGTGTACTGTATGAAGCCACTGCCAGCTGCCGCTTAGCTTAGCTTAGCACAAACACTGTGGGCAGTGAGAAACAGCTAGCCTATTAACTTCCTAGAGTCTTGCAGCCTTTTTACACTTCACAGAGATTTAACAAATAGGTTGTAAAGTGTTTGGAGGGATGGCAGATTTTGTCACCTGCAGAGAGAGCCAGACTTCCTGCTGTAACAGCTTCATACCTGATAGACACAAGAGTGGAATTGATCTTCTCAGCTTACTCTTGGCAAAAAATGCAAATGAACATATTTCCCAAAATGTAGAACTATTCTTTTCGAGTAAGAGCTTAGGAAATATAGCCTACTACGGAGCCCCTAAATAGACATGGGGAATTGTTTTTCATTTTCTGTTGCGCACAACATACTTGTGAGCATGCGAAGGTATCTCGTGCTCACCAGAAACCAATCTAAGGCTAGCAAAATGATGCTAACAAAGTACTGTTAATGTTATGAGGCTAATATTTCACATTCACAGCATGAAATCAGTTGGCAGCCGATAGCTGCCTCATCATCTTAAAGCTATAGTGCGCAGTTTCATTCGCCCCCATGAGGAATTCTAAGTACTGACAACAACACTGTTGGCGCGTCCACATGATACAAGCCTTACATGATCGCGCACGCGCCCCCACCCCTTCTCGATGCAGTTGCTAGCAGCTAAAGAGGATACGGAGGATTAAAAAAACATGATGGACTCTTCAGAAGAGGTAATTGTATTCACTCGAATTTCTGCGCAGGAAAGATACCGGACGACACAATTGAGAGTTGTGTGGAGCTGATAGTCTTAATTAGCTCATTAGGCCATGGCTTGAATGTAACGGACGTTTATTAATAACAAAAAGTTACGCACTAAAGCTTTAAGTTTGTTGATGACACTATCGGGTACATTTCTTGGTTGTTTTTTGAGGAAGATGAATACCTTCTCCTGGGCAGCCATTCTGACTGGTACTCAGATTGGTTTCTCGTGAGCATGAGATGGTTTACATATGAATATTTTCATTTCAATATTGAATCTACAGCAGTAGAGTAACTCACAGTGGAGAAGAGGAGAGCCAGTATGGGGTGGTCATGTGTAAAGAAGGTTCTTGTTGGAGATGTACTAACTACATGCTGGGCTAGATCCTCGTACTGACTTTCTGCCAGAATTATAACTCAGCTGACCTAGAAAAGATTGCTGCAGCTCTCTTCTGCAAGAGCGTTTCATCTCAAATAGCATTTAACCTTCACAAAAATCTTCAAATAAGATTTAACAGAAATGATTGGTTTCTCGAAGCTTTAAAATATATTCTGCTAGAAATGATTTCTACTCCCCCCCCCCCCCCCCCCATTCTGTCTTCCTTTGTTTACTGAAAGGTGATTGCTGATGAAAGGGAAAACTGCTGTGTCAGCTTTCAAATGTTTCTCGCACAAGAATCTCTCCATTTATGCTGTGGTTTTCATTACTGGTATCAAAATATAATTGGTATTCAGTTTCATCAACAAGATAATGTGATGGAGTAAGGTTGGCTAATCTTTGAATAATTGAAAAAAAATACTGGCACACACACACACACACACACACACACACACATATATACAGTACACAAATACACACCTGCCTTTAGATTCCCGACAGTAAAAACCATGAATAATGGATCTTAGTTTTCCCTGGCCTGAGGGAGAAGCTTTTAAACATAATTTGTTGCTTTAATTTATTTACACAACCTGGCTAGCCTGGCCCTCAGGCTAGGTGCATTACAGACAACTGAACTACCTCGGGAGGGGTATGGCACATGCACACACACACACACACACACACACACACACACACACACACACACACACACACACACACACACACACACACACACACACACACACACACACACACACACACACACCATGCTCAAGTACAACATGTTGATCCAAAACATCTGAGGATAAGAACCAACGTTCTGATTAGAAGATCACAAGCTGATGAGACTGCAGCTACAGGAAAAGCCATATTTATAGTGTGCAGTGCATATTGGCAAAATGCAGCTGTCACTCAAAAACTGTCAGTATTTGTCAGTAAGGGGAACATTGTATCAGCAGCAACAGCAGCAGCATACCTCCTCCTCCTTTTTCATTCTTGAAAAAAAAAAAACTATTTTACATACAGGACATATCATGAAACCACACAGGTCTCTAGTTACTGTATGTTTTGAGACAGCAGCCTTTTTAACATCTGATATCTTCCATCCTGGGCGTCCCATAAATCCAAAACAGATTTCAGGACCAGCAGTGCCACCAACCTTTGATTACACTCACTCCATGATGAGTTTCATGTTGCCAAAAGTCCAGAGAGTGTTTACAGACGGTGTTTACAGCACTCCATGTCTCTCATCATCCCGCTGACTAATAATCATAACCACAATAAGCTGTTTACTGTGCTGTACACGCATCTTCAGATCCCCACTATTAACCATTCTTGAAACCGTACTATTACACAGAAATCAAGCACCAAAAGCCAACATTTGACTGGATTATGAGTTTTTGCAGGAGCCTACAAGCTGGCCAGTGTTACAGTAGCACACCTCTGCTACTGTTATTTCTTTCCCAGCAGGAATCTAAGAGCTTTCAGAATTGGATATGGCCTTTACCAGGTTATTGCACAAACATATTAAAACCGTATATATCATTCTTGAATCCCAAATTAAATTTTAATATTAATGTAAGTGTAAATTCACATGGTTCTTTTGTGCAATTGATTTTGCCCACGCTGTGACACAAGACAGAAAGGGTCATATATTCCACCATAAGAAACAACGTTCTAGTAAATAATAGCACAGAATGGGAAAGCATTGAATATAACTCTGAATCACTCAATACAATGAGCTAAACTGAATATTACTCAATACAACAATCTATCAAATCATAGACTCTGCTGCACATGCAAAATAAAGCATTTTCAAAAAGTGTTTGTTCTATCTGTTTCTGTGGTTATTTGAATTTGAAGGGATTGGCATTGCCTGGTAGTATCATATAATCAGCATCCTTGTAGTTGATTATAATTTCCCTGCCAGAAATCCTTGTGCTATATCAATAGTTTGGGGATCCATTTTAATCTTATCTCAGCTGAAACTTGTAGCGGCAATTTTTTTTTCTTCAAAACACAACAAAGCCCACAGCACTGTATTCTCTATTTTCAAGAAATTGAATAATAAGACAGATAATGTCAAATTATTTAGCATTATAGTCACAAACAAATTCAATTCAGCTCCCCATACAACTCCCAGTGTTTGTCTGTGAAATGATAGGATAGGAAAGGATATTAAATTTGCTGGTGAGGTTTGTCAACCTGAGAGAGCGCTTTTTCAGTCACAGCAGCTGTGAAAGGTAATCTGTTTCTCCATGCCGCTGTCATGATCAAAAGGATCACACTCCCATGACTATCACACACACCGACACGTGCAAAGACACAATATGGATACACCCTGACACATATGTGCACGCACCAACAAACATACCTACAGACGTGTAAAGGCACACACCGAATTAAAACGCATGAGCACAAACACAAACACAGCGACTTACATTCACACACACAAAGCAAATCTCACTACTGCTTGATGTTGTGTATTTAAAGCTTGTCTTGTGCTGTGAAGATGGCAGTGTGGGAATGGACATACACATACAAACACACACACACACACACACACACACACACACACACACACACACATAGAGTGAGAAATTATTTAATTTTCTAACATTTTAGATGTTTTTGTAACCATCCCACATCTACTACTGTACAATAAGTGGCAGCCACACATAGACTTGTAACTCTAATGCTGCTTTTAATTTTTTTATTTTTTTGAAATAAATGAAGATGTGGCTCATGCTGTGGCTCCAATATGGCGTCAAAAAGTGCACAGCTGACAGCCTGAAATATTCAGTATTTCCACAAACGCTGGATTTTTTAAAGCTGAAGGATTGTATTCACCAGCGAGGCATTTCAATGTTCTGAAGGCTGCAGCTAAGCCATAGAAAATATGAGACGAATACAGAAGGTGGTTGTATGTTGGTGTTTTTTTCATGGATGTTGTCGACCAGCACAGACACTGACTTTTGTTCTAAAGATGTATGTACCACAGTTTATCGTAGATGTGCTGCTGCAGGTTTGCAGTCTACACTATCCACTGTGTCACACCCCCCACCCCATCCCCGTCGCAAGGGACTCTACCCAACCCTCCTTTCATGCTTTAGTCATCCCGCCTGGGCTGCTGCAACATCCCTCCTGGCTCGACTCCCAAAGCACTCTTTAGCCCTTACATCAAGAATTCCCAACACACACACGCATGCGCGCGCGCGCGCACACACACACACACACACACACACACACACACACACACACACACACACACACACACACACACACACACACACACACACACACACACACATCCCGCAGTCCCTGCACTGGCTTCACAAGGCTGTTTGCATGAATACAAAACTCTGTTGCTCAAACCTCCAGGCCACAGTGTAGTAGCGCACGTCGGCCTGTGATCTGCATTCTGTCGTTAGCTGCCACTTAGCTTTTCTCTCCCTGCAGCAGGCTGGTTATCGCTCACCCTCCACTCCCCTCAACCTCCTCCTCCTCCTCCTCCTCCTCCTCCTCCTCCTCCTCCTCCTCCTCCTCTTAAAGGTGGAATAACTTTACTCCAGTCAGATCAGCAGAGTGATTCCCTATTTTCCATCATAAACCAAACTAAACCTGTGTCTTCAATACATATATCATATAACACCTTTGACTTACATTGTCTTTTATACACACACATATATATATATATATATATATATATATATATATATATATATATATATATATATATATGTATACAGTATATATGTATATATGGTAGCAGGTGGGAGGTGGCAGAGAGGATTAGAATATACCTCTTATATTTTACCAATGTGCATTGGCATGAGGGGAATGTGCACTGAAAGGAGGTAAGTGACCCCTTGACGTTTCCTCTAGCGCCATCATCAGATCTACTTATATTTTCAATGTGTCCACTACTTTGGTTTATGACTTATGACTAAATACCTGCAGAACTAATGAAATTCCCGTCTCTGCTGTAGGCTTTTGTGTCTGGTGCTAATTAGCAAATGTTTAGCAGGCTACTGTAACATGCTGCAGTAAAATGGTCACAATGGCATTCTGATGTTAGCAATAAGCTCAACGCACTTATTCTCAATTTGTTTGGATCACAGAAAGAATGCATAATTAAACATAATTAAAAAGGTATTGCTGCATGGTGTAGTGTGTAAACAAAACAAAAAAAAACAGGTTGAGAATGAAACCCCACTGTTTCTACGCTGTTGCCTGATCCATCCTTCAGCCCCTACTCAGTTAGCGAGGGGAGGGGGTTGCTATTTAATCAAAAAAAAGTGTCACATTAATTCAGACAAATTCAAGCAATCTAGTTTTCTAATAAAGCTGTCATATTTGCATCCGGTGACTTACACTCGCCATCGTTTTAGATTAATTCCCTTCACAACCTTTTGATTTATGAATGCATAATAACTGAGGGCAATGTCTGTAACTGTGAGCAAGTGTGTGTGTGTGTGTGTGTGTGTGTGTGTGTGTGTGTGTGTGTGTGTGTGTGTGTGTGTGTGTGTGTGTGTGAATTTGTGTCTACAAAGCCCTGACTTTTAATCTAACTTGTTGCTTGTGCCTCGATGAGAGAAAATCGCATTTTGCGATAATTGAGCGAGTTAAGAGGGAAAGATGAGACTCCTGGTGTGAAGGAGCATGAGTTGCATCATTGGTTCCCTGTTTTACAGCAGCAGCGTCTCATCTTCCCTTATCTCACTGCCGTTCATATCAAAGGACCTAATGCATTCACATTTCTTCTTCTTTTTCTTCTTCTCCACTCAAACTTTGTCTTTCCATTCCTTGGGTAAAACATCCAAAGGTCAACATTTCCAGTAGGCTATGCACACACAGGAAGAGGAATTGATTTCTGTAATTGTTGCTGGATAGTATTTTATCTTGTTTTGGCAGCTGTGTGGTGAAATTGCAAGGTAATCTCTAATTTGCATAACTGTAGAGGAATGGCAACGTTATACATAAGTCACATTTCAATTATCTTTTGGATTCCATTGACTGCTTTCAAATTATGTGGATTTTGTGCAATAAATGGTAGTAAAACAAAACTCCTCCATGCAACTGGTATTGTAGCCATAGTTCAATAACTAATCCATTTTATCTTCTATTTCTTTTCTGTTGTTTTGCTGTCATGCAACTTGTTTCCATCTCCCTGAAGGAATATTATAAGGTAAACATTTGACTATTCCACTTTGTCATCTCAGGGACAGCTACAGACAAACACCCACCCCTGTTATATTGTTTGCCTCCATACTGCTGTTTTCACTTCATTGCTGCTGAGTAGAGTTACTGAAGTGCACACAAGGGGCTTCACAATGTATATCATCTTGTTATCGTGACTCAATCCAAACTACACAGGTGTCCTCTTATCATACTGTCGGATTCTAAGCTCATCCACAAACATTTCTGCCAGTGTCAATTTTGCTTGGTATTTACTTTTGTGTTCCAGCATCCAACACCAACTTTGCACAGCAGAACAGATGAACAAACAGAGTTTTGCCAGCGAATCTGCTCTCTGTATGCCGCTGTTTATGTCACCTCATGAGAGTCATGGCAGATTTGACAGAATACGAGTCTTGACAATGTTAACCAGGCACTATATGGTGAAGTCTCTGAGTGCATTTCTGAATAGTTAAAATGATGATCGTACATTACTATCTTTGCCCCGCATCTTGGTGTTTTGTTGATGGTAATTTAAGTTTTGAGCAGCGTACGACAAAGCTCGTTCAATCTTTTTTTTTTATCATCTTAGAAATATTTATAAAGAATCCAATCCATCTGAAGTTTTAAAGACCCAGAGACCATCCTAATGCTTTTATCTCCTCGCACTTTGATCATAGCAACTGCCTTTTTACCGGCCTGAATCAAAACCCATCCAGATGCAAAACGTGACCACATCACACCTGTTTAAGCCTCCTTGCACTGGCTTTCACTGTTGTCAAGAAGAATTGATTTTAAGATCTTATTTATTGCTGTTAAAGCTCTTGTCTTTTTATTTCTTTTATCTTGCTGGGATTGGGTTTTTACTCATGATTTTTGTTTTATTATTTGTTGATTGTACTGTGTGAAGCACGTTGTAACTTGGGTTTGGAAAAGTGCTCTGTTATTATAAATCTTGCAATAGTTTACTTCTCACTGTCATATTATCCTATTCAGATGACTTCAGCTTTGTTTAATTTTGTTGCTATAATGTTTGTAACTATCCTGCCGGCTTGAAATTTTGTTCTGAATGCTTTTATTGTGAAGCACTTTGCTCCATGAATAAATCGTTAGCCTCTTACTCAGAATCAAACATGTTAAATATAATCTTTATACTGTTCTTCCTATGTGTTATGCACTTCAGTACGTTGACACAGTTCAACAGCAAGCCAAACTCGAATTCACGAGCCAGGACGATGAGCGCCTTGCTCCTTTTATTGACTTCAGGCAGGTGAAATTGACGAGTGAAAACTAAACAGAAAGAAAAAGATACTTAGTCTCTTGTACAGCAAGTTGCTAAAGCCTACTAAGCTATCTTAAATTATTCATTAACAACACGTGAACAATGAGTTAACTGCCCATTCACACATTACGGGCTACATTAACATCAGAATAGTGTCGCTAGCATACAAACGCGACAGATAACATAAATTCAATGACAAATGAATCAACAACGTTCACTAACTCTACAGCTATATAAAGAATGCAGGTTAAATAATGAGAGAAAGAAGTACTAAACTTACAGCCAATGCTGTCGTGGGCGTGGGAAAAATCAATAATCCAACTCGGAGATTCACCATGTTTCCTCTAGCTTACTTCTTCTTCTACTACTACTAGCTACGGAAATGTAAACACGTTACATACCATGAATTTCAAAATAAAAGTTCCCTGCAAACTATTCACGAATATATTTTACAATAACACCAAGTTTTCAATATATCTGGGGGCAGAACACTCCCCGTCTGGCATAACTAATGCCACTAAATTCAACCCCCCTTTTTTTTTCCTTTTTCAGTTCATTTCTTTTTAGTCACATTCTAGGAGAAGGACGATGTCGGAGATGGGACGCAGGTAAGTCCGGGAGGTGCCCTGGGATGATGTCTTCACTTCAACTTTGCGGACCTTTCCATCACTGCTCGGGAAAGTTGACGTGACCAAAGCCATTGGCCACTCATTCCTTGGCGCTGGACTTTGCTTTAACAGCACAACGTCTCCAGGTTGCAGGTTGCGGTGTGTCCTGTGCCACTTGCGTCTTGGATGGAGAGTGCTCAGGTATTCATTTCTCCAACGACCCCAGAACTCGTTCGCAAGCGCTTGCACTTGTCTCCACTGACCTTTCAGGAGATCTTTTCCGGTGAAGTCACCTGGTGGAGCGTGTAGGCCTGGCTTTTGTGTCAGGAGCATGGCAGGGGACAACAGAACTGGAGAGGAGGGATCTGATGAGATGGGGACCAGCGGCCTTGCGTTGATTATTGCCGTTATCTCTGCCATCAGAGTACACAAAACCTCATGTGTCAGGTAAGTAGGTTTGTTTCGCAAAAGCATAGAGTCCAGTATTCTGCGTGTCACCCCAATCATCCTCTCCCACACTCCTCCCATGTGGGATGCGTGTGGGGGATTAAACTCCCACGTGCAGCCGTTGCTATGGAGATAGTTCAGGATGCTTGTCTGCTTTCCATTAGGAGGGTCCATACCCAGTTCTGCACTGGCAGCAATGAAGTTGGTCCCCCTGTCTGACCTGAGTTGCTTTGCTGGGCCTCTGACTGCAAAGAATCTCCGCAAAGCATTGATACAGCTGGTGGCATCCAGGGACTCTATAACTTCGATGTGTACTCCTCTGGTACCCATACATGTGAACAGAATGGCCCACCTTTTGCTCTGCGCTGCGCCTCCTCGAGTCCGTCGGGTCACCACTGTCCATGGTCCAAATACATCCAGCCCCACGTAAGAGAAGGGTGGAGACGTGTCAAGCCGCTCTGGAGGGAGGTCTGCCATCTTCTGCACTGCAAGTTTCCCTCTGAGCTTACGGCATATCACACAGTGATGAAGGATAGAACTGACCAGCCTTTTTCCAGCAACAATCCACAGCCCAGCCGCTCTGATGGCCCCCTCTGTGAACTGCCGTCCCTGGTGTTTCACTTCTGTGTGATAGTATTGCACAAGCAGCTTGGTGACATGGCTATTCTTTGGCAGGATGATTGGGTTTTTTGTCTCTGATTCAAGGGAAGCATGTCTGAGACGCCCTCCGACCCTCAGCAGGCCATCACTAATGTAGGGGTCAAGGGTCAGGATTGGACTTGACTTAGAGACTTCTCTCTTACTCTGGAGAGCCGCATATTCATCTGGATATGTCTCTCTTTGTACAGTCTCCAGTATGAGTCTCTTAGCTACTGCCAGTTCTTCAGGAGTGCGGGGCCTACTACACTGATGCCACCCTTTGCACGTGTGCTGCGACGCGTCTGTGGTGAAGCCTGACTTGTGAGAACGCGCCTGATGTATCAAAAAGGAAACAGCTCTCAGCAAGGACTTCCATGTGGAAAAACACTGATATCGTTCAGCGGTAAGTCGCTTGGCTTCAGTATGGGTAGCTAGAGCAGTCACTTGTGGTTTGATTTCTACATCCATTTCAGGGTTTATCAGTTCAAAGTGCTCACGCACTTCCGACGTTGGAGGCTTATAGAGGAAGTCAGGTCCCTTGAACCACATTGTGTCCATGAGCTGTGATGCAGCTACAGATCTGGTGGCTAAGTCGGCTGGGTTCTGTTCCGAAGGGACGTAATGCCACTGCTCAGGGGATGTTGTCTGGCGTATGCGATGCACACGATTGTGTACATACACAAAGAAGCGCTTTGAGTCATTAGAGATGTATCCGAGGACCACCTTGCTGTCGCAATAGAATTTAACAGCGTCTGGCTTGTGGTCCAGTTCATCTAAGATCAGCTCCGCCATCTCAACAGCCAGGACGGCTCCACAGAGCTCAAGGCGTGGGATTGTTGGCTCTGGCTGCGGTGATAGTTTTGCTTTTCCAAGCACAAATCCAACCTCACAATGACCTTCAGTGACAGCTCTTAAGTAAGCTACTGCTCCTATGGCCCAGTTTGAAGCGTCAGAGAAAAGACACAGTTCCGTGTACATAGGTCTTGAGAGTGACATTGGAACGTAGCAGCGAGGCACGTGGAGGCTGCTCAGCTTCTCAAGCGATACTTTCCACACCTCCCATTTGTTCACCTTTTCCTCCGGCAGTGGAGCATCCCAATCTTGAACACCGCTGGACAGCTCTCGTAACAATAGTCTGCCTCTGATCGTCACTGGTGCTGCCAGACCCAAGGGGTCAAAGACGCTGTTGACTACTGACAGCACCCCACGGCGGGTGTAAGGCTTGTCAGTGACGGCTACCTTGAAGGTGAACATGTCTGTGTTGAGGTCCCAGCATAAGCCTAGACTCCTCTGAGCAGGCAGAGTCTCATCATCTAGGCCTAAGTCTTTGATGCCGGAGGCCAGTTCTTCAGGTTGAAAGGCTTTCATCACAGCGACGCTGTTTGATGCGATTTTGTGCAGTTTCAAGTTGGACTCTGCCAGTGATGCACATGTACGCTTCAGTAGGTCTATGGCTGCAGACTCTGTGGGCACGGATACGAGCCCATCATCTACGTAGAAGTGTCTTTCAACAAACTGCCTTGTGTCAGCTCCATACCTTTGTTCACCTTCTTGAGCAGCTCGCCGCAGGCCATAGATGGCAACCGCCGGGGATGGGCTGTTGCCAAAGACATGCACCTGCATGCGATACTCCTGGATCTCCTTGGACAGGTCACCGTCTTTGTGCCACAGGAATCTCAGGTAGTCTCTGTGCTCACGCCTCACCAGAAATCCGTAAAACATCTGCTGGATATCGGCAGTTACTGCGATGAGGTCTTTCCTGAACCGCAACAACACACCCAGGAGAGTATTGTTCAGGTCGGGGCCTGTGAGCAGCACAGAGTTGAGGGAGAGGCCGTGCTGCTGTGCGCTTGAGTCAAACACGACTCTTATCTGCCCTGGCTTCTGGGGATGGTACACTCCGAAAAAAGGCAGGTACCAGCACTCCTGTTTCTCATGGACGGGTGGTGCTTTCTCTGCGTGCTTGTTTTCAAACAGCTTTTCCATGAAGGAGGAGAACTGCTGCTTCATCTCAGCATTTTTACTCAAAGTGCGTCTTAGGGAACTGAGGCGGGACAGTGCTTGCTCTCTGTTGTTTGGGAGTAAAGGGCGAGGTGACTTGAATGGTAAAGGAGCTATCCAGTTGTTCCTTTCATCCTGATGGACTTCCTTTTCCATGATTTTCAAGAAGAGTTCATCCTCGAAGGACATGGCACACTTGTTGTCGTTGTCTGTACACTGAAAGGCCATAAGCCCAAGCTGTTCCTCAGCTGGCATAGGCTTTGGCGCGTGTGTAGAGCGGCCATACCTGTGCTCCCCGCCGTAGCTTGGTTTATCTTTTACCCCGATGCTGTTATGGCAAGGAGTGAGGAGTGATGGACGTCCGTTCTGAAGAATGTGGGTTCTGAAGACACTTAACGTTGGTTTGTGAGCGTTGTCAATACACACTTCACCTATAATCACCCAGCCTAAGTCTAGACGCTGAGCAAAAGGTGCGTCGTGGGGACCATTGACTTGCTCTCTCACCTTGTGCACACGTATCATGTCCCTCCCTAACAGGATCATCATCTGAGCGTCAGGATCTAGCTTGGGGATATGTGGAGCAATGTGCTTTAGGTGAGTGTGTGCAAGAGCGACCTCTGGTGTTGGGATTTCGGATTTGTTAGTCATTATTTCGTTGCACTCGATGAGGGGTGGAAGATCCATGCACACACCGCCATTCACTGCTTCGACTTGAAAGCCCGCCGCCTTTCTTCCAGTCATCTCCGTGGTGCCAGCGCATGTTCTCATCAGATATGGTGACAGGCTGCTCTCGACTCCGAACAGGTGGAAAAATTCAGAGCGGGCCAGTGAGCGGTTACTTTGATCGTCGAGTATGACGTACATCTTGATGGAGCGCTCTGGTTGACCCCGGGGGAAGACTCGCACCAGACACACCTTAGAGCAGGAACGTGCGAGGCCGCCTTTACCACAGACCTTGGTGCACCGAGATGTCACTTCAAGTGGGTGACTACTTTGTGCTTCTGCAGCTGGCTGTAGAGTGGGTGATGGAGGTGGAGGCTGATAGGTGTCTGGATGCATTACAGAGCAGTGTCTTTCGCTGCCACACTCACTGCATTTCAGTGCTGCCTGGCAATCCTTGGCAAGGTGGTTTGGAGAGCAGCACTTAAAACAGCGTTTGTGTTCTTTTAGGACATTTTTTCGTTCCTGCAGTGTTTTCATTCTGAATGACCTACATTTATCCAAGGGATGAGTTTTTCTGTGTACAGGGCAGTATCGTGCTGGATCATTGTCTTTTCTCTCGGGGTCCGTAGCACTTGTGGAGCCTGTGTCGACAGTGGCAGTCAGATCTGTCTTATGTACAGATATAGCAGTGTTAAATCCATTATGCTTTGATGGAGTTCTCTCACCTTTGCTGCATGGCAGACTGCTGCCTGAGAAGATGAAGCTCGGGTCGTTTCGGGCCTTCGCTTGGTCATACACAAAGTCAACGAAGAATGAAAAAGGTGGAAATGTTATTCCGTGCTGTTCTTTGTATTTCGAGCCAGTCTGGAGCCATTTGTCCTGCAGACCTGGAGGTAACTTCTCCACTATGGGCTTTACCCCACGAGGGGTGTCGAGGTAGGCCAGGCCCGGGAGATAGCCATCGTTTTTGGCTGCCAGCAGCTCCATGAGAAGGTCACTGAGCTCTCTCAGCTTTGTGTTGTCTTTAGCAGACAGACGGGGGAAGCTATCTAGTCTTTTAAACAGGGCATTTTCCACTATTTCTGGTGTGCCATAGCATTCTTGAAGTCTATCCCAGGACAGATGGAGGGCAGCGCGGGGGTTGGCGACATGAACAGCACGGATCCTCTTCACATGCTCAGATGACTCTTTACCCAGCCACTTCACCAGAAGGTCTAACTCTTCGCTATACGTGAGCCCCAAGCCCTGAGTTGCGTTAAAGAATGACGACTGCCATGCTCTGAAGTTCTCTGGTGTGTCATCGAATCTAGCGAGGCCTGTAGTCACTAATTCTCTGCGTGCTAGGAACTTTGCAAAGTCTATCATGGGCGGAGGGTTGATGTGAAGAGGGGAATGCGGACCATACTGTCCATGTAAAATGTCTGATGGTCTTGGAGTAGGTATGCGTTCTGTGGCATGTGCACGGCTATTCACTGGGGGTTTGAAGGCATTCTGTGGAGGCTTCTCCTCTGCAGCTGCAGGTGCTGACTGCCATGTGGGGTGTTTTTCATTGCACCGGACCCCATGGTATGGAGAGACTGCAGGAGACTGAAAACTGACCTGTGAATGGCATTGCACATACTCTTCTGTGCGCTGTCTAATCAAGTGTGGCGGTACAGGGCTTCTCATACTTCGACTGCCTTCATTTTCTATAGCTGCAGCTGCTTCTAAAACTTCAGCTTTTACCCTTGCTGCCTCTGCTTCCTTCACTATTTCCAATGCTTCCAAATCTGCTTCTAATGAAGCCTTTTTTAAATCTAGCTCAGCTCTCTCCTTTTTCATTTCCAGCTGTTTTTTAGCATAGGCTACCTTGGTGAGCGCTGCTTCAGCTGAGGCTCTAGCTCTGGCGGCAGCCTCCAGGACGGACTTGGAAGATGAGGAGTGCTTGGAGCTAGCATAGAGTGAAGATTTTGGCGAAGACAGACAACGTGAACTTGCTTCGGACTTCGCCTCTTCATTTTTAACACCGATATTGCCGTTGGTGTCCATGCTTGAGTCTTTGTATTCTTCTTGCACCCACTGCTGGTGTGGCTTTTTCACTATACTGTTCTTCCTATGTGTTATGCACTTCAGTACGTTGACACAGTTCAACAGCAAGCCAAACTCGAATTCACGAGCCAGGACGATGAGCGCCTTGCTCCTTTTATTGACTTCAGGCAGGTGAAATTGACGAGTGAAAACTAAACAGAAAGAAAAAGATACTTAGTCTCTTGTACAGCAAGTTGCTAAAGCCTACTAAGCTATCTTAAATTATTCATTAACAACACGTGAACAATGAGTTAACTGCCCATTCACACATTACGGGCTACATTAACATCAGAATAGTGTCGCTAGCATACAAACGCGACAGATAACATAAATTCAATGACAAATGAATCAACAACGTTCACTAACTCTACAGCTATATAAAGAATGCAGGTTAAATAATGAGAGAAAGAAGTACTAAACTTACAGCCAATGCTGTCGTGGGCGTGGGAAAAATCAATAATCCAACTCGGAGATTCACCATGTTTCCTCTAGCTTACTTCTTCTTCTACTACTACTAGCTACGGAAATGTAAACACGTTACATACCATGAATTTCAAAATAAAAGTTCCCTGCAAACTATTCACGAATATATTTTACAATAACACCAAGTTTTCAATATATCTGGGGGCAGAACAATCTTGATAAAATGAGATCAGCAAGTAGGACGGAGACATCTGCTTGTGTTAACTGTTGGCTCTGTCCTTAACTCTGCACTGCAGAGCTGGCATGCTCTAAAGATCAGGCTGGAGGCCAAATCACTTCCTGAAACTCCTTTATTAAGATCCCCGCATTTTCCGAATCTAACAGATGGACTTCTGATATGTGATTACCATCTTCTGGCCGATGTTTGTTGCTGCTTGTAAAAAAAATGGTGAAGACCACTAAACCAACAGTTATATGTTACGGTTAAGTAACTTTTTATTTATTCATTTAGTTATTAAAGCCTAAAAGCCTGAAAATATCAAACACTTTAGCTGTACACATTGGAAATAAAGCTTTAATCCCTCTATTGACATGATTAATGTTCTGTTCAAAGATTCCACTGAACTGGCTTCAAACGACTGAATGTCATATCAAACCCATCTCGGCTGCCTCTCTTAAGCTGTTGAAGGAAAAGTCACACATTTTCACTGTCTCCAACCGACTTTGCATGTCATTACACAGAGAGCGCTATGTTACACAGTCAGATCCGCACAAAACTGTCTTTTCTTCCATCATCGTACATGAAGGAGACTAAGCAGAGCCACCAGGAGCTGTCTCGCCCTCTGCAAAAAGGCACACGGAAAATAAAAACACTTCACTTACAGTCAGTGTCTGCCAACAGTTTCTGCTCCGAAACTAGACTCAGCTTCCAACACCTGCAGACAAACTGGTAAATGACACTGGACACCACAGGCAAACACACATTATACTTTTCTTTATATTTCAGCTTGTCTGAGGGGAGAACCTTGTGTAAAGCCAAACTGAACTACCGTGTTGTTTGTGTCACTCCCAAAGTTTCTGGTGACACCGTAGCTATCCAATCCTGTAGACACACACACACACACACACACGCACGCACGCACGCACGCACGCACGCACGCACACACACACACACACACACACACACACACACACACACACACACACACACACACACACACACACACACACACACAGGCTGTGGAGATGGCAAACATGCTTAGATTGTAACTTTTTTTTTAAAAGTCATATCATAATGATATTATGCATAGCAGCAGTTGGAGTTGTGTTGAGCTTCAACAGGCCTAATACCCAACATCCTCTCATTCTCATTAACCCTTTAAAAGCAGAATAATGTTTAATGAGAATATCTATATTCATAATAATGAAATGAAACTGAGTTTTGTCCTCTGATTCTTACTTCAGGTAACGTCTTATTGCTGATATCCTGTGTCATCCAAACTATTGATACGCCCGTATAGAACAGAGAAGATCATTTTGCCAAATGTAGAACGTGTTCATGTAACTGAAGTGGTATGAATTACAGTAGGTTACAGTAAGATGTTGCAGTGTGGTGATAAAAGCTGTACAGTGCTGCTCCCTGCTGGCTTGAACATGCTGTGTTACTGAAACATGACGCCACTTTTTAGGCTGTGACGCACAGCAGGACGGATCTACAGTGACAAGCCACTGCTCCATTCAGCAGCATCCTGGAGGTCAAAGGAACTGAACTAAACAAAAACTTCTGTCACATCTGGCAGGCAAAATAAACACGTATTCTGCTATAAATAAAGTTTGACATAGATGATAAGCATTATAGTTCATTGTGTGTCCTGATTTGTGTCATAATTCTGTGTTTATGAACCAAGCACATGCATACGCTATATGATGGAAAATATAGTTTATATAGGCCTATGTAATAAATAAATAAATAAATAAAATGTTATAGAAATAACAAGCGTTTTATTCTGTTTTTACATTTTTTTATTATTATTATTTTTAAAATCTAAGAGCCGGGTGCGTGAGCAGGGCGGGACTACAGATGTGTCACAATCACTCTGCTCCAGCGACCAATGATCGTTTGAAGAGCCCTCTACGTCACCGCGTGATTAAACAACTCTTTCTTTAAGTTTCACTTTCTGTTGTCTGTAAACGTAGACTACTCTATTTACGAAAGTAAAGCGGAAATACCGTCTCGAAGGTTTTTTTTTTTTATTTCGGTTAGGTCAGCTTGGACAGCTATAACTGCAGCAACGGCGGACACTAATTTACCAAATTATTGACTTCAATCATCTATCTCGTGTTCGATCAGATCAAAGATCTCTTTCTCTTTCCTTCATCCATCTTCGAGCTCAGCTTGTCCACACAGCAGGTTTGTTCCAAATCTTTCACAGGCATGTCAATCCAGCAACAGAAAAAAAAAATGATATATACAGTGCAGTAGATATTGAAGTCCGTGTTATAACTCTGCCTTTCTCTACAGAAGTCATGTCACGATTATTGGGTGAAATAAGGCGCAGCAACAAAACAGCCGCTGATGTGTTGGAAAGTAAGTAACCACTTTTAGAGAGGGTAATTAGTGCAAAAAAGAAGAAGCCAGAAACACCGTTACAGTATGTAGCTACAGTTTTATAAGCAGCCGGTCACTGTTAAGCTGTCATATTGGCGCTGGGAACTTAAAAAACAACTAAAATGTGTCAAACCGAAAGTGTTCCCAGTGCTTACCCAACACCACACCTGTTGTTGCAGAGGCAGATTTACGCACTGACTCGGACATCCAGTCACTGACTCGAGAAGAACTGCACGACCTGTTTCCTGAACCTAAGTATTTCAAGCTGAGAAGGACCATCTTTGACATAATACAAAAACAGGTGAGCTGCTGTAACAAGTTGAAATGTGATACGAGAGAGATTTAAATAGAGATAAATAGCAGGGATCAGTAGCTACTACATTAGGAAAGTCAAAATTAAAATAACGCTGTAATATAATATTTTTGTTTCAGAAGCCAGTTGATGTGATCCTAAGAGAACTGAAAGAGTTCATCCCACATGAATCGTTCAGGGGTATGTACAGCCTTGCTAGCATTACTTTCACTTTCACATGTGACAGCTATTTGGCCTTGGAAGTAAATTCTAACACATGCACAACCTGATTCTCTCTCTCTCCAGCTGCTCTAACCAACAACGGAGTCTTGGTTGATTACCTCCGTATCCTGAAGGACATTAAAACCCAAATACATAACGTCCAGAGTTTCCTTGATGCTCACATCGCTGTTCTGGAAGAATTCAGCAAAAATCCGCCTGCTCAGGAGTCAGTCTCCAATAAGCTCTCCTGTGGCCAACCTGATGGCCGCTCACAAGGAGCACGAGGTGAATCTCACTCTCTTCCATTTCACACTCTCATGACATGTTAATGAGGAGTATTCAGTTTGCGGTTCAGTTATAACTTAAAACGTCACTTATGGAGTTGATTGTTTAAATGACATACTGTAGGATTTGGAGTCAGTAAGTGCATTGATGCCATTTCATGTAACTTGCCAGATACAGGTACCTCGGACACCAGTGGTCAAATGATGCTCCATACTGGCCAAACTGGTGGCCATCCACAAGGTCCTCAAAGTAAATCTAACTTTTTTTTTCTCTTCACACTCAAAGCAGATTCAAAGCCTTGACATATTTTTTATCTGGACACTTGTGTTGTTGATGTACACATAGTAAAGGCAGAGATCAAACCTGAGCCCAGAGGTTCATTCTGTGGAAACCCACATCTGTTTCAAAATATTCAGAACTCAGGGTTCACTTACCAGCTTTTTGTTCTGTAGCTTTTAACCATGTCCCGCTGCCTTATCCAGCATACAGTAGGTAACTTGTTCAGTTGCCATCTAAAATCTCACTGCAGTGAGAACATCTAGCCAATAAGCACTCACCACTAACCATTCAACACATATGACCAGCTGTTATCATCACAAGACTGAGATCCTGTACTTCTGGCTGAAGAAGGCTGTTTGATACAGTCAAAAGCTCTGGAAAGAGCTAGTCAGCGAATCTTGAGTTTAGAATATCTCATTAAACACTGTGGCCTTCTGGTCGTAGGGTAAACTTCTGTCCACCCTCACACATATAGGTTAATCAATTGTATATGTTTTTTTTATTATAATTTAAAGTCATTCGACCTAACAGGGTCTTTTGCAGGTCCAAGTACTTCAGACACCCGTGTCCCAGTGGAGCGCTACAATAGCCCAAGTCTACAAAGACGACAAGGTGAATCTCACTTTCTTCCACTCCACACTCTCATGACATGTTTAATGAGTAGTATTCACTTTGAGATTACATTATAACTAAAAATGAAGGTCTCTTTTGGAGTTGATTTTGAAATGATTTACTAAAAGATTTGGAGTCAGTAAAAACATTTATGCCATTTTATGGTACAGACTCTTTGCCTGGTACAGGTATGTCAGGCCCCAGTTTTCAAATGGTGCACCATACTGCAATGGTCTGATGGAATCTGGTTTCATTCACTTTTATATTCTATTATAACTCAAAAACATTTAAAACTCTGCAGGATACTGTGTCAGACCATATCCAGAAGCACATGTATACTCCATCTATCTCAGTGTGAGGATAGTAGGTCTTGTGAGACATTGTCACTGTTTCTTTTTTTTTTTAAAGCTCTGTCAAGTTTTTTTCATCAGGATTTTTAGGAACCACATAGTAAGAGGTTGTTTATTTGTAAGAATCATTTTTATTCTACTGTTAGATTCACTCAATTCTTGTATAAATCAGATTTTGCACATCCATTTTTCTCTCTATAGCTACATTGGAGTACAAGATGATTGTTGCCGGTAAAACCTTTGATGCACATCAACAGCTGATGGAGAAAGTTCAGGATCAAGTTCAGGATCAGGTTCGGCTCATTGAAAGCAGTCAGGATTACAAGATCACTTTTGTCTTCTGCCCGATCACTTCACGCGTTGCAACAGATGTTGAGGCAGCCATGACTGATGTTACAGGTAAGGAAAAAAATGTGTGAGATACAAATTTCTTTCTGACTTATAATCAAAGTTAAGACATACTAATATGTTGGGAAAATAGAATATTTTGGTATTACAATTAAACAACAAATATATCTTTTGATTATCATTTCTGTTCAGTCTCTTGAAAGTCACCTTCCACACTGAACCTTACTGTTTAAGCTCCAAGCTACAATTTTCCATCCTAACTATCTCATTCTCCCTCCTCTCTTTTGGTGTCCTCAGATGATAAACCTATCATTCTGGTGTTGATGCACCATACAAGGGAGGTCAAGTACACAACATCTATGAGAACATGGCCTGACTACGCTAACGTTGTGTTGCATGTCAACGTTTTCTACCATGAGACAGTGCGTGGATTACTGAGGTATCAACAAAATGATGCTGCTGTTACCCAGATACAAAACAAATTACTGGAGTCTTTTGTTCCAAAAAGTGAAGATTCCAGTGGAAATGCTCAGGGTGTGGATGCTGGAAGTGGTTTGGCTTATAGTAGTTATGTTAGAGGTGGTGGTAACGACAGGCCTTCTGAAACTGACAGTAATAGCGGTGTTCTTAGTAGACTAACTCCATCTCGTTGGTGGTAATAGGCTGTGTTGGGGGGTGTCCATGATGTTAATATTGAAGTTCACATCACAAGTAAAAACAATATTTAATAGATTGCATCAACAGCAAAAATAAATCAATAATAATTTAGACCATTTACTGTTTGCAGAAAACATTTTATCCTCCTTGGTAAAATAAGATCAGCTACTGGTTGTGGTCTAATGGTGTCATGTATTCATGTAAATCATGGGTGTAAATACTGTAGCTAAACACAGAGTTCTCTGTCCATTTCCTGCTATTGTGTTTCTAAAGCTACATCATGTAACTTGTGTTTTGGTAACTTGATGCAAACAATCAACACTTAAAAAAACTTTGACTTATTTAAAATATGAGCCACACTTTATACTGTTGATCAAAGAAAAGAAAAATGTTGACTTGAATATTTGAGCTGCTGTTAACCATCACACTTTATGGAGAGTTTTGGTTTAAAGTAAGTTAAAATGTAACCTTATAATAAAACAGAATTTCTATAATAAAATGTCCTGTATTAAGTTCTCCAGCTGCGACTGCTGTTTGTGTATGTTAGTAAGACTTGAATGTACATTAAGTGATGAAAGAGTGCAAAGGCCACACAGTAGGTAACTTACAAATTATCTTTCTGTGTTTTATCTACTGTAGGACAGATATTAAACAATGTATGTAAAGAATAAACTAAGATATTTTTTTTGCATTAAAGCATGAATGTGCATTTTTGCTTTACCTTATTGCAAAATCATGTTGCAGAAAGCGTATGTAAGATGTGATGATTACTATACCTAACACATGTAACAATAAACTGCAAGTATGGGTGTAATCATATTGTCAGTGGTCTTTTATTAATAGCATTTCAATATATTTTTTGGATGGCATATGACTAAACAACATAAACTTGGCTCCTGTATCTTTTCAACGTATACTGTAAAAATAGTTTGGCTCCAAATTTACTTTGATTTTATTATTATTTATACTAAACTAAAGTTTAGTTCAACAAGACACAGTTCATCTCACTATAGTATCTCGTATTGCAAGACCTATTTTCACAGCACTACACTATGAATGTTTTATGTCAAAACACTTTTGTACACAGCATTTGGACCAAAATATTTTAAGAACCACCATGCATTATCAAATTAGGAAATAAGACTTTTTGCTGTATGGCTGACTGCGAGGGCTTACAATGATATCTCTTACTCAACTTGGCTTGAAGATGTCAAAAAACTAAAATAGTAATGTTTTCACGGACAGTATTTCATATGCAGTAGAAATTACAGTTGAAATGTTTAATGTTGAATTTGTATAAATAACGTCCTGGGTAAATTTATTAGACATATTTACCAAAACTGAATTGAATTCCTCAAATTAATAATTACTTGTGTGCTGTTTTAATAGATTAAGTGACCGATATGCTTTTATTCTGGAAAGAGAAAATACTTTTGCTCTGAAAAACCATGCCGGAAAATTGACATTGTTTACAAATAGTAGCTGCTTCCAGTCTGCAGTCCATGCTAGCGCGTTCTGTGGAGCTAGCTAAATGTTATTTTAATTATTCGTGTGGATTTTTTTCTGTCAAGGACTGCCAGCAATGACAATTTTGCACCAACGACATAATGACAAGTTATCATAAATGACATTCCGGTTATTTTTGTTAATTAGCTGCACAACAGTTAGCTAGCTAGCTCAACAGATGTTCTGCAGCATGGCTGTCTGATTCATTTCAACAGGTGTTAGCTAGAGGAAGGCAAAGTCTGTCTCAAGAGGTTTCTCATCGGTAACTATCCCGAGGAGAGTTGTAAACTAATATTCTCTGTTGCGGCTAGTTTAGCTAGCTATAGTTAACTAATGTCTGTTCAACGGTTCAACTAGCTAGGTAGCTGTTAACGTCAGTTGTACGTTAGCTAAAGTTTGTCAAACTTAGTTGTGAGATGCGCTAACTGTGTGTCATGCTCATCGGCCGTGTCCTGTTGAGCCCGATCAGATCGACGTGTTCAAAAATCGTGTGTTTACAGAGGGTTGTTGCTTTCACTGAACTATCATTTCGCGGGCTGCATACCATATCAACCAGTCGCTGTTGTAACGTAAGCGCGCTGAAGCCATCTACACACCGGTCCAGACTTAAGGTAATGAAAAGAAAGTCTTGAAAAGAGAAGGAACTCATGCTATCCTCAGCCAAGTTTACAGAACGTGCAATATGATGATGGTTGTGACCCGTTTATATCGATTCTTCTCTGTTTTAGGAACAGTCCTGTCTGTATCAGCTATACGTTTGTGATATGCAGCAAGCCAATATCTCACCTGGCAAAGAGACCACTGCTAATGCCTCCGATGATGACGGGGAAGAGGAGGAGGAGGGTGGTGGTGAAAATAAGGAGTTGAAGAATCAGATGATGATTCCAGGTCAGGTGGATGCAGTCACCATGGAGCTCCAACAAGACCCTGGAGCTTCCACAGTGTCAGGTGAGTACAGCTGACTGCCTGAGATGCTCACACTGGGCTTGACAAAATTAGATTCAGCATCTAAACTGGGTACGCTTGAAAAACCCAACTGACACAGGGCCACATTGTGCAAGATGGACGGATGGAGAAAAAAAAATCAGGATGGAGTTTACACAAGTGATGGGTGGATGAAGCCTATGAAGCTAAGGTACTCAATCCCTCATTTGTGTGGAAAAAAAGATTTAAAGTTCAGGGCTTCAAACAAAACGCATACAGTGACATCTGGTGGCTTGCAAAACGTATAGCAGCCCCAAGACTGGTGCCAGAGCACTACAATAACTCTCTGTTTTTAATGGTTTTTAACTTATGTAAAGATGTTTTTGTGCAATATATTACATGGGTCATGACCGAAAGAACAAGATCCAGGGTACAAGCGGCTGAAATGGGTTTCCTCAGGAGGGTGGCTGGCGTCTCCCTTAGAGATAGGGTGAGAAGCTCAGTCATCCGTGAGGAGCTCGGAGTAGAGCTGCTGCTCCTTCATGTCGAAAGGAGCCAGTTGAGGTGGTTCGGGCATCTGGTAAGGATGCCCACTGGGCGCCTCCCTAGGGAGGTGTTCCAGGCACGTCCAGCTGGGAGGAGACCTCGGGGAAGACCCAGGACTAGGTGGAGGGATTATATCTCCAACCTGTCCTGGGAACGCCTCGGGATCCCCCAGTCGGAGCTGGTTAATGTGGCTCGGGAAAAGGGACGTTTGGGGTCCTCTGCTGGAGCTGCTCCCCCCGCGACCCGACACCGGATAAGCGGACGACGATGGATGGATGGATGGATGGATGGTTACATTAAAATAATGAACTAAGGCATTGTCCCAAAAGTCTAGATACAAAATATTTTTGACACAAAATGTTAATGTACCTTATTGGTGTATAGTTTAAGTTAATCAATATTTGAAGGAATAGACACATGTGGCGAGTAAGGAGGTTTACTGTGTTTCTGAACCATGTGCATGTATGAGTGTTCTCCTGAGTGTGTTTTTGTATTCATGTTCATACATTTACAGCATGCGTGTTGTATTTTAATTTATTCATTTTCTTGGCAGCTCCAGCAGGATCGAGTGGGAAGAAGACCAAGAGGAAGATGAGGAGGGAGAAGAGGAAACTGATGAAGAAACAGCTCAAGTCTGCTGATACTTCGGACAATTTCATGTCAGAGCTTCCATTTTCTCTGACCAGCCCCTCTACGTGGAAAGAGCTAGGATGTGTGAACATTAGTGATATTATCTTTTAATGATTCTTTGAATTATAACTTTCACTTCTTTTTTTTTTAATGTAACGTATGCTTGCCCTTTCTTTCTAGTCCCCAGCCCAGAGTCAATCCAGAAGAAGAGGAAGAGGAAGAGAGGAGACGGTGAAGGGCGAGTGGACAGTGAAGAGGATGCAGAGAACAAGAAGAAAAAGAAAGAGACCAAGCGACCCAACTACTTTATCTCCATCCCCATCACTAACACACAGGTAAAACATTGTGCAACTATTCACTTACTTGTGTACTTTAGGAATCATGCTGGAGTTTGTGCACATTGAATCCCATTCATAACAAAATTGCAGATTCTCTATCAAGATTTTTGACAACAAATTTTCCATTCAATCAACGTATCGATTAATCGCTCAAGTGTTTCATCTCTTAAGTAGGTACTGAATTCACACTATCATTTTTACAACATTCATGTTTGTTAGCAATTCAACCAACTGCTCAGAGGACTTCTGAAAACAATCTGTGCTTCGATCTCCATAACAAGATCGTTGCAAAACAAATTCAACCTATCCATCAATTTTTTATGTGATGGATTGTCTTAAGTAGGTTTCAAGTCTGTGCAAGTTCATCTCCACGCTGCTAAAGTAGATGGACATTTGTGGCTGCATGGAAGGTTGTAAATGGCATTTAAAAGACTAAAGCTATGATATGCTTTGGACAGTAGGCAGTCAATTGATAAATATTTGTAATCCATTGACGTAAGAAATACAAAACCACCAACCATCCTTTGTGGGGTAGTAGTAGTAGTAGTAGTAGTAGTAACTATTCCAGAAAGCCTTTTAACTCTGTTTGAAGATAAGACTTTATTCTGTTCTTTCCAGATTAACAATAAATGCAGTCTTTGACACTTGGTCATGGTCAGTGTAGCTCAATCTATACCGGGAGACAGATACAAAGTTTAAGATTTGTAATGAGTATTGACCAAAAAGCTCCTTTTGAATTAACATTGATTTACCCCATGGTCATCGTGTGTTGACGCCTCATTGGTGTCATTTTGAACTGCAGACGTTTCCCCTGTGTCTCATCCTTCTAATCTTCCCCCATGCATACCAAGCTAGTTCTCGGAAAGAGAGGAGTGGTGGTGAAGGACGAGAGGGAACAAGCAGTTGCTGTGTGTGACGGCATCTGCCGGCTGCTGCTGATTGACCGTGAGTTTATCCAATGACAGATCAGTTCAGCTGTGATCGCGGTCCAAGAGGCGGTGCTTCAGCAGGAGCGCCGATTGGCCAAAGCCATGATCCCTGTCCCAACTCTCCACATCACGCTATTAGTCACTCATCTCGCCAGTCAGGAGCAAGTAGACCTGTGAGTGGATGCACATGCACACGTCAACACAAACATACAAACAAACCCAGCGCACACACAGTATGTTGAACTTGTCTAACTGAAGATGAAAATGTCTCCTGTAATTTGCATAAATCATGCATGATGAAGAGCTTTCAGTGTTAACTGGTTTTCCAAGCCAGCTGAGATGAAACGGTGTGTACCAAACTGCATAGAATTTGTTCCCAACACACAACACATGAAAAATGTGTCATTATTTGAATGCTAAAATGCTCAATAGCTGGTAAAGGCTGAGCCCGCCATACAGCAGAACAGTTCAAAGTTTAAATATTCATACAAAATCTATTCCAATACTGGTGCTAGTGCATCAATAACAATAATTGCAGAAGGCCATATATATTGCAGTATGGATTTGTCCCTCCCGTAATGTGCACACAAATGCAGATGGATACCGATCAGCTTTTTTGACGTACACACACAGACCTGTGCTGCACATTATATATTTCAGCAGTCACTGTTCGTTATGTGTAATCTGTGATTTAGGATAGCATTAAATAAAATCTCTTTTTTTTTGTCCTGGTTTTTTGATTTTCCATATTGCTTTCCTAGGATTTAACACATACTGCAGCTAAAATACTGCACTTCAATCATACAGAGCACCCGCTCAAATTAGTTTACTGCCACAACCATATTTTCACAAGCTCTCCCATTCATTCTCTGTGGTCCTATTCATTATCACAACATCCTTCGTGTTTGTTGTAGTAATAAATGTACAGGCAGAAGTTACTGCTTGGGATGCAGGGTTCTGAAATGACTAATTACCAACATGTCACGTTGGATGCTGCTTCCTTATCTCTTCCTCTCAGCACTTCCAGGAAAACTGGTTGATAGGCCTATAACTTTTTTTAAGGTTCATGAGCCTTAAAAAAACGCTGTAGAAGGATGACAGTCCCTTAAGATAGAATAAAGTCTGACGCTTTTTATGCCAATTGATAATCAGAATGAGACGTTAATTGGAATAAAATGTTTCGTTTAAACACGCTTTCCCTTGCAATATCAAATATATGTGTCATGTGAATGGTCCCAGTTAAGTTAATCACATAGTTTTTATTTGTAAGGTCCAAATGGCCCATATAGCGATAGACATTGCAAACCAATCTACTGTCTTCAATGAGGGAAAAATACCACCATTTTGGAGTATTTTAGGTTGACTAAAAAAAATACTATTTCCCACATTGAATATGTGGTTCAGAAAAGTACATATCATATTCTGAAGTTCTCATTCTAACATTTCATGACCAGGGCTTTTAAGTGACCCAGCTCCATGCAGCTCTGGAACCTGCCAGTCATGCTATGTGATGATACCGATGCTTAATCTACATCAAGTAGAAGATTGTGTCATTAGTAATCACTAGATTCTCTCATTATGTAATATGAGAGGGAGAGAGAGAGAGAGAGAGAGAGAGAGAGAGAGGATTAAGTCCTGTGTGGTGTATACTCATGTGTATGTTTCCTTATAGGGCGGCAACCGTTCTGGCTCAGGTCGAACCGTCATTGGCTGAGCTGCTGGGTGGGCGGGATCTGGTGCTACCCTTCTCAGGGATCGGTCATTTCAGGAAGGAGGTGGTGTTTGTTGGGCTGACCCCCGGACAGCACAGATGCACACTGGACAGTCTGGCAGGTCGGTGACAAACATTTAGCTTTTTGTCATTTTGTCATCTTTTCTTCTTCTGTCCTCCTTCAACACTTCTGTCTGTCTTTATCATGTAGTTTTTCTAAATGCGTCTCGTGCTGTGTTTTTGCAAGGGGATGCATTTCATTACAGTGCGTTAATGTGATACAGTACTTTCTCTGTGGCCTTTGTGTCCCTGTGGAGGGATGTCTGAACTTGGGGTCAGCTGAGGAGCCCTGCAGCTGATTGGAGGCGTTGTTGTCTTTCATAAGGACACTTTAACAGGGTTGATGCTTGCTGTCATGGGGGCTTTGCTATGGGAGATCAGAGGTTAGACAGCTTTTGGGAACATAAGGTATAATCCAGGGATTGTTATTGGTAAACTAAGTTGGCTAACTCTCACATTCAAAGTTCATAGGCGGTCTAAGCCTGACTTGTTGTGGAGTGACCTGGGGAGCAGCTTTAACAGTAGACTTCTTTAACCTGCCATCAGGCCCTGCAGTGGGGCCCTGCACAAAATGTAGCATTTAAAAATGTGGTTTGGATTTTTTTTAAAAACACAGTAGGAACACATTGTGTGTCGATGGATGTAAGTTCTAGTTCTGAATAGTCAACTACTTACACTGATTTGATATTCAGTGCAACCACATCCTTTTTCTTAAAACGCTGTAAGTGGATTTGGTCGAACAATATGGTTTTTGTTCGTTTTCTCTGTGTGTGTGTGTAGCTGCATATTGTATTCACGCAAGCAGCTGGGGTTGTGCGTGTGATGCGTCTTCATTTATCTTACATTTGTCATTTTGCATCTGTGTACAAGTGTGGGGGTGTATGCAGGAGCATTTGCGTGTATGTTTTTGTGTTGTGCCTTTGGCAACAACACTAAGCCAACATTCCTAAGAGGATTCTCGCTCCATTTGTCTTTCGACACTCTAATTAATAATAAATATACAGTGATTTGTAAAAGTAGACACATGCATCTTTGCACACTCACTCGACAGGAAATTATGGACGTTTTGCTCATTAATTTGTGTTTGATCCACAAGGTGCTTATTCTTTCGTGATGATTTCCTAGCCGCTTGTGTATTAACTGCTCAGATCAGAGCAAATACTACATTTGGCATATTATGGCCAGGCAGAGACAAATCCCAAAAGGCATTTAATCTGGGGGCTTGATACAAACAGGAAATGCAGTAAATTAATCCTTTAAAGAGAGAGAGCTACAAGGGCCTAGGTTGTACAAAATCGGCTATCAAGTTTTGTGTATAATCTTTAAAAGTTATCCACTGGAACTGTATGAAACATTTTTGCCAGTCATCATTAGATGAGGAAGTAGTGATGAGCTTTTTATACCAAATGACCAGAGAAGGATGTGGTAGTGATGGAGGGCGTGTCTTCTTGCTTAGACATATAACGTGCAGCGTCGACGTGTAAAAAATTTGGATCGACTCAATCAAACTGAGCCTCTAAAGGTGACATAAATAGATCAGACCCTCCACAGCTGACCGTAGCCTAACCGTTCAGCGATTGAGTGTGTGCTGCCGCAAATGTAAAGCGTGTTGAGAAAGTATTAATAGGAACCGTTTTGCTCAATTTCTCGTTTCATCTTGGCGTTTGGGTGGTGACATTTTGCCTTTACTGCTTCAGGTGAAGTATGGCAGTAGTCCTGTAAGTCCATATTGTAGTTCTTGGAAACGCAACATAAGGATAAGGCAGGAAGTCGGACTCTCCTGTCCTCTCGTGTGCTCCTCCAACACTGTTATTGATTATATACTAACCTTTCTCTCCCTGTAGAGCTCCTCTTCTAAAAATACTTCTATAGTTTCCCTCCAAACCTCATCCGTCGGTGTGTGTGTCTGTCTGTCCTTGCAGAATGTCTACTGTATGTGAACGTGCCCTTGTTCATGTTATATGTTCAAATGATATGCGAGGAAAAAGCTTTTTGTGTGTGTCTGCATCAAAAGTCCATTAAAGAGATTTGAAAGGGTTAATTAGAAAGAAGTAGATGATATACAGCATACTCATGATGTTGTGGGCTTCAGTCCATCTCTCTGCTGTGTTTATGGTAACGTTTTGCATTACGTCAACTGACAAAATAATTGACATTGCTCTTTGGCCTCATCATTAAGTAGTATCAGGTTGCTTCTATAACTTTTGGTGTTGTGTATGTGTGTCGCAGAGTTGTTGCGGAGCCGTTTTGAGGAGCAGGGTCTTCTGCAAGAAGGAAATCGTGGGTTTGAACCCCACCTCACCATTATGAAGCTATCCAGAGTATCAAAACTACGATCCCAGGTATACACACATGTCCACTTTTTAAGTAATTGATTTTCTAACCATAAGACCAAGTGGTGAATAAGTCGCCATACAAATTAAATGTTAACTTCAACAATTGTTGTAGTTGCATAATAAATAACATTTTAATGAATAAAATAAAAACATAAAGTTGTACTAGCACAGCATGTTTTTGTTTTTAATGGATAATGTCAACATAGATTTGCATTGTATTACTCACTCTAATTATGCTTTAATATACTGTACAGTCCCAAGTAGCTTGCTTTCTTGTAACAACTGACTTTGACAGAGCTGCCTAACAGCCGCAGCGTTACTCTTTTTATTCCCCTCACCTTCCCACCTGCCAAATTATTGCTTCAGCTAAAACTACTAGTGGGAAGCAACACTAGATAACTTTTTGTACCTTAAAATTATGTTTCCAAAATCGTTTCAGTGGTTCATCAACTCGTAACAGGGTGAACGGCACTTCTGCATTCGCTTTGCAGCCCTCTATCGGCTATAACCGCACTATTGAAGTTTGCCAGATTGGGTAGCGGATCTGTTGTTCCAATGAGACATAATGGGACAATTCTGCTTCCAACCTGTAGAGGGACCGAAGCGGGAAAAGTTCTCTGGTGTTGCTTTAATGTATATGATCTTAAAGCTTATGAACTGTTATATTACAATTGACTAGTGGGAGAAGTTAACCAGTAATTAAAGTATATGAGAATCGGAGAGAGAAAATGGTGGAGTGAAATGGGTATGAAATGGATAAAGATATAAATAAGAGGGTGAAGGAGGAGAGGACGGAAAGATGAGCAGAGGGGAGAGACAGAGGAAGGACAGCATCTATCTTTTTTTCCCCTTTGACACCTGATGACATCATATCCTGACTGGCGTCTGCCGGGCGGCATCCTTGTCCTCCCTCAGAGTGTGTGTGTGTGTGTGTGTGTGTGTGTGTGTGTGTGTGTGAAGATGAATGTCCTAAAAAGTGTGATGAACATGTCATGAACAGTATTTTCCCTTTGTGTCCATTAGGGTATAAAGCGTGTGGACCCAGCCCTCTACTCCAACTATACAAACAAGTAAGGGCTTGTTTTTTCATACAACAAAGTATTCAGTCAACCAGGTACAGGATTGTCTATTTATGATCAGTACTCCACGATATGTGCAGTGGCTCATTGTCTAATGTTTTGTGTCTATACTGTTGATGTAAGCACAACATTTTTAGGCAACATATAACAGGAAAGAAGAATCCAGTTCTAACTCAATTTTGTGACTTACTGGTGTTTTGATATTGCTCAAGACCGTAATGCATAATGTTTTGTTTCCAGTTTTTCTTTCTTTTCTTTTTTTTAGTGTTTATGATGAGAGTGGACACATTGTATATTGAACCATGGAGCTTAATTTGGCTGTCACTTTTAATTTAAGTGCTCATTGCTGACAAGCGGCAGTGCTGGCTGACATTGGCCTTTACTACCTGCTGGAGGCGTCACCCTCTTGCACTTTCTCACTGTCACTTTGTCTCTCTCACTGCAACGCTCAGGTTTTTTGGAGACCAGACAGTCGAGCGGCTGGATCTTTGTTCCATGTTGAAAAAGAAGCAACAAGACGGATATTACCACACCGAGACTTCACTACAACTTGGTTAGTACGCACGTGCACACACACAACCAGAGCCTTGTTGATGTGTATACTGTTTATTTGGCTATCAGGTGCAATGTTAAGCCACCAGAGGGCGCTCGCTGCTCACAATCAGGGCAATGCGTTTCTCCATTCAGCTCGTTTACATAGCTGTTCCAGTGGGGCAAAATTAGAATATTTTGGGGTAATACATTGCTGCTGTTTTTTTTATTATTATTTTTTGCCAGTGATGTTGGATGAGAGGAAAGGTTAAATATTTTCATACCAGTTAACAAAACTGGGAGTGCTGGTGGTTTGACTGGGGGGTCAGTTGTTTTATTATGTAAAGTGGCAACATCAGACTTTATGTGCTTAGCAGAAGAGGCAAATGGGACTATCAAACACCATGGGGATACTCAAGCTCATTTCCATTTAAGTCATGGCTGCCCAGTTTAGACATTTACCACCCTGCCAGTTCTTTCTAAAGTTGGCAGCGTTGTAGAATTGCAGCTCTGTAATGGCTGCTGAATGAATGCAATGCTGATTGGCCTGAATATGTTGCAGTAATTAGGCTAGTTAAAACAATTGAATTATAGTGGAACATGTATTGCAGTATGTTCTGATGTGCATTACCTGAGGTGTAGAAGTGACACATGAATTTTAAACTTTTTGTTACAATTTGATGTGGATCTAGTAGATATTGTTACTATGTCTAGCCCCCCATGAACTCCAGATGGCACCGTGTTGACCACCGTAGGACTCAAGGTTCGGACACATGAAGCCGATAATCGTCCGTCGGACAGTCTGGCGAGGTCAGTGACTTGAGTCTGTTCGGTGTGTTCCGTGCCGTTGTCCGTCGGATTGGCCATCGGCCTTCATTTTGGCCGATTTTTGGCCGATTTGTATAATCGGTGGGGCGGTAGAGTGCTAAGCCGGAAACGGAGCGGGCTGAGGGTGACTAGAGTCTCTCAAAATCTGACGAAAATCTTTTAAACTGACCTTTGTCGATCTGAAATGAAGACAGATTCAGCAACTGCACGGCCTATTTCTTGCTTAAAATGTTTTCAGAAACACATTTCAGTGAAATATTTTAGTACAATATATCGTATTCTGAACAATCCGCCATGACAGTCTGTCTTTAAATTTCCGGAGAAACCAGAACCACGTGACTTTTTCGTCCAATCAGCTGCAGGTTTTCATTTTTGGGCGACAAGACAGATTAGCGCCGCCTGCTGTTATGGAGATGTATTGCGTCTTGTCGCTTTGGTGTGTTGGTGTGCGTCTGGTCTTTGTGTCCTGAACCTTTAGGTTGAAGTCAGACTGGCAGTATTGATGTGCTCTTAATGTCGCTGGAGGCTGAACCGCATACCTGGAGCTAACATTAGCACATTAGCCCTAAAAGAAAGAGGATTGATTTTGTTAATGTATGTCCACAGATAAATCAATTTGTCAGAATCAGTTTTTGAGCAGCCAGCCACTCTTTGTTCCACAGCATCTCATCCAGTTTTGCCACAGCAAAATCAACAGCGATCACAGGGATGTGAGATGCAACAAGTGCTGGGGCTTTGTGACTGTTGTAAGCCAAGATCGATAGGCAGTGATAATAACAAATGCAATGTCTACTGTTGCCTAATGAGAAGTGTCTGGAAGAGATGCAAAACTCCATTGTTTATTATCAAATCATTAAAGTGCTTTGTCATCATTCAAAGAGGCATGACCTAGGTCGAATTTTGAAGATAAGAAGGATGCATTTCATTTGATTTTTGAGGCTGCACGGTAACCGAATATATTAAAACCTAAGGAATCTCTGCTCCCAGTGAAATAGCATATTACTGCTGAAATAGCCGACCATTAGTGTAACAAGGTACGCTTAAGCTTGTTTTATGGTTGTGCGGAGGCTCCACGCAGAGCTTTGTAGCAACTATAGAGTCATAGTGAGAGAAACAAAGTGTCTCCGCTGTGCTTTGTGACCACGGAGGGAAATCTGGAGCAGGAAAAGTTACCCCTCTCCTTGATTTCATGTTGTTTATGGAGAAGGAAAACCAGGAAATGAGTCGGGGGGGGGGGGGAAATGCAACGCTACCAAGTCACGGGCGAGAGACGTGCGTCGCTGCGACGCGTATTTACATTTTTCGAGAGGTGCACGTCAGGCTATGGCGTAGGGTCCGGCGTAGACGCAGAAGGGTCTGCGTCTACGCCGGACCCTGCGCCGTCGATTCTACGCACGAGTATAAATTGGGCTTTAGATTGGAGGGAAAAGTGATGGCTTTTTCAGGGTCTATTATGCAGGTGCTTTTTGCAAAGCTGTTAGAAGACAGGAAGCATGTCATCTATTTTCAATTGCATGTAATGACATGAAATCAGTGATTCTATCTGCCCCCCCAAAAAGCGTAACTTGTAGACTCCTGCTTTGAACTACTAGTTGGCGTGGTCTGTGGTTATATTCAAATCAGCCTTCTGATGATCGTAACCCTATAAGCCAACAGCCAAATTAAAAAAAGATCCTCATATCTACCTTTTAGCCAAAAGAAAGTTTGATGTTGTGCTATTACGGCTTACATTAAATTAAATAGAACCTTTTGTAATATTTGTTTTTAAATCAGCAGTGTCAAAGGAAAAACCAAAAAAGTCATAGTGACTGTCATTTTTAAACTTATGTAGGATTAGGGATGGGCATGATTAATCGACGATTGATAATTGATCATTAAGAATTTCATCGTTCACGTTAATTTGTCATCGATTAAACTAATGCAGGTTGCGTTGCGTAGTGTGAGTCTTGAAGCAATGAAATGAATTGTCACTGTGTGGCAGCAATTAAACATTTTACCCCCCATTTCGCCATAGGCTACTCGGTTACCTGCAAGTTTCCGTTTTAATTTCAGAAGTAATCATGAAGAGGTCACGGCGAAGTGTGTGTGTTTTTGATTTAAAAAAAACGACTTAGTTCACTGCAAACACTGCGACGCCGTGTATAAGTACAACACGGCCACGACTCAAATGATGTACCACAAAGTGCATCCGTCCCTGGTTAATGTCCCGGCGGGTGTTTTCGGCGGCTGGACTGACGGTCACCAGGTAGTCTGACCCCAGATCATGTCAATATGCTTATTTTTCTCAACAAAAACCAGTAGACTGGTGGAGAAGTTGTATGTGAGTTACTGGTTATTTTATATTAGGCTTTGTCCGTGCCTTGGATAGTTTTGAGTTACATTTTGAAAAAACCTGTCAGATCTAAGTATTATGTTTTTGTTATTAAGTTCCACTTCCACTAGGTTCCACTGCTTCAGAGCACCGCAGCGCATATAGCTTCAAGTTTAGCCTAACCTCCAGTTTAACTGCCACAAGTTGTTCTTCTTGTAATTACGATCTCACCAAGTAAAACACGCTGTATTTTTGTATTTTCATTGCGTTTTTAATTAATAAAATTAAATAAATAATGAATTTAAACATAAAAATATTAAAGATTAATCGATAGTCGATTTGTTAATTCTCCCGACGATCGACGAAGAAAATGTAATCGAATGCCCATCACTATGTAGGATACCGGCCTTATGTGCATTTGTCTTTCAGGATCACCAATATCCACATACACAAGAATGAAATCACACTGTTACTGTAGGTTACCATGGAGTTAACAGGATTATTGTATCCCTACAAGTACACATAAGCTACTTGACAGGGACTCCCTATATCCCGCTGTAAAGTAGCTACAGTGATTGCGTGTGTGCATCCATCCGTGCGTGTGTGCGTCTGTCAGCATCAGTGGAACTAGGCTGTCACAATGTTTTGTGGATCACTGGGCTGTCTGTGAGAGACAAAGAGAGACTGTGTGAGTGGGAGTTAGCGACAGAGCAGTAAAATGTTTACCTCACTCTTCTCATCATCTAAAAGCTTGTTTTTGTCAAGTGTTTTTCACAACAATATATACATATTTATAAATGCACGGAAGGTAAAACTGAGCACTGCGTCTAGTTCTCTGATATTATAGTGCTCTGTCGACACACACAGTGTTGTTATAATGCTTGCTGTCTAAGAGTGAAGTGGTAAGGATTGAGTATCTGCCTCCCCCAGGCTTATACAGTTAGGTCCGGAAATATTTGGACAGTGATACAATTTTCATAATTTTGGCCCTGTGTGCTAACACAATGGATTTGAAATGAAATCATTGAGATGAAATTGTAGTCCACGGAAGACAACAGTGGTTGATGATCGCAGGCTCCTTTCCACGGTAAAGAAGAACCCCTTCACAACATCTAGTGAAGAGAAGAAGACTCTCTAGGAAGTAGGCGTATCATTATCCAAGTCTACCATAAAGCGAAGACTTCACGAGCGCAAATACAGAGGGTTCACCACAAGGTGCAAACCATTCATAAGCCTCAAGAATAGAAAAAACAGATTAGAGTTTGCCAGAAGACATCTAAAAAAGCCAGCCCAGTTCTGGAACAGCATTCTCTGGACTGATGAAACTAAGATAAACCTGTACCAAAATGATGGGAAGAGAAAAGTATGGAGAAGGCTTGGGACGGCTCTTGATTCGAAGCACACCACATCATCTATAAAACATGGTGGAGGCAGTGTAATGGCATGGGCATGCACGGCACTGGGTCACTAGTGTTTATTGATGATATGACAGAAGATGGAAGCAGCCGCATGAATTCTGAAGTCTATAGGAACATTCTGTCTGTTCATATTCAGAGGCACTTCACACATGAGGCAGAAAACAACACACCAGCAGAATAGACCTAGATGTATTTATAACTGACCTAATAATTGCAACACTGACAACATGCAGAAAAACTGGCAGTACTGGTTTTGCCACATGTATTGCACAAGTTACCTTCCTTAGTTCCTTATTACCTTCCTTATGTTGACTGACTATTTCAACACATTTGCACCGACAACTTCCAAAGCATGCAGTAGTTTTTAGATTGATGGACCTTTCAAACGAATGGAAAACAGCGGCTGCATGAAAGGTAGGGAAGCACATTAATCAATCTCAAAAATCTATGGTTTAAGAATGGTAGAGCTTTAAATGAATTAAAATAGTATGTCATGATGAGCATAACATTGCTGCACTGCCAGCACTCAACAGTTTCATGGCTTTATGTAGACAATGATGCATGGGGAATTAAGATTTAGCAAATTCTATAAATTACAGCAGAGAAAGTAACATCTCTTGGTTAGTTATTGCCGGGTTTATCCTCCTCTATGTCACACTGAGGTTCAGTGTGCTTTTTCCGGTGGTGCACAGTGTCTGATTATGTGTGTATGTGTTAATCCCATAATCCACAGAACAACATAATCCACAACAGAGCCTGTGATACACAAACCAACAGGCTGTGTGGGATGGGGGAGGGGGTCAGAATACAACCCCAAATCAGAAAAAGTTGGGACAGTATGGAAAACACAAATAAAAAAAGAAAGTAGTGATTTCTAAATGTACTTTGACTTGTATTTCATTGCAGACTATACAACAGCACATAATTTAATGTGTTCCTCATGATTTTTATTGTTTTTGTTTTCAAAAAAACAAAATTCCTATTTTGGTTCTTGCAACACATTTCAAAAAAAGTTGGAACAGTAAAGCATTTACCACTTTGTAATGTTGCCATTCCTTTTCACAACACTTAAGACATTTAGGGACTGAAGACACCAAGTGATGAAGTGTTTCAGGTGTAATTTTGTCCCATTCTTGCTGCAAACAAGTCTTAAGGTGGGCAACAGTACGGGGTCTTCGTTGTCGCATTTTGCGCTTCAAAATGCGCCACACATTCTCTGTTGGAGACAGGTCGGGACTGCAGGCAGGCCAGTCAAGTACCCGTATCGTCTTCCTCCGCAGCCAGGACTTTGTAATGTGTGCAGAATGTGGTTTTGCATTATCTTGTTGAAATATGCATGGACGTCCCTGGAAAAGATGTCTTCTTGAAGGCAGCATATTGTGCTCCAAAATCTCTATGTACTTTTCAGCATTAATGGTGCCATCACAGAAGTGCAAGTTACCTTTGCCAAGGGCACTGACACAACCCCATACCATGACCGACCTTGGCTTTTGGACTTGTTGCTGGTAACAGTCTGGATGATCCTTTTTCTTCTTTGGTCCGGAGCACACGGCGTCCATTTCTCCCAAAAAATACCTGAAATACTGATTCATCTGACCACAGTACATGTTTCCACTGTGTGATTGTCCATCCCAGATGCCTCTGAGCCCAGAGAAGTTGACAGCGCTTCTGGACACTGTTAACATAGGGCTTCCTTTTGGCACAGTACAATTTTAACTGGCATTTGTGGCTGTAACTACGTATTGTGGTACTTGACAAAGGTTTGCCAAATTAGTCCTGAGCCCATGTGGTGATATCGCCTATAGATGAATGACGATTCTTGATGGATCGGAGATCGGAGGGATCGGAGATCGGAGGGATCGGAGATCACGTTTGTTTAGCTTAAGCTTGTGCCCTTGTCCTTTACGCACTGAAAATCCTCCTCATTCCTTGAATCTTTTAATTATGTTATGTACTGTTGAAGGTGAAATAAGCAAATGTCTTCCTATCTTTCTTTGAGGAACATTGTTTTTAAACATTTCAATCATTTTCTCATGTATTTGTTGGCAAACTGGCAATCCTCGGCCCATCTTTGCTCCTAAAGGACTAGACCTTTCTTGGATGCTGCTTTTGTACCAAATCATAATTACAATCACCTGTTGACATCACCTGTTTCAAATCACATCATTATTTAACCAATTTACCTGATTACTAGCCCTAAATTGCTCCTGTCCCAACCTTTTTTGGAATGTGTTGCAGGTCTGAATGACAGGAAAGGATGTATATTTACAAATGAAATTAAGTTGACCAGACAAAACATGAAATATTTTGTGTTCACATTGTCTGCAATGAAATACAAGTCAAAGTACATTTAGAAATCACTACTTTCTTTTTTTATTTGTGTTTTTCATACTGTCCCAACTTTTTCTGATGTGGGGTTGTATATGACAGAGAGAGAAGAAAGGGTAAAAAAAAAAACAGAAGGGAGTTTTCGTTGGATATACTGGATGTGATCTTCTCATTAAAGTTATATTCCCTAAAACTTAAATACTGGCGGATTTGGTGACACCCGTAGTTACCGTGGTAACAGCAGGTGTAGTTTAATACTATGGGTCCCCGAGTTCTGGGGGCAGCAAACACTCCTCGAGCACAATACCAAATCATGTTTTAACACAAAAAGTGAGGTTAATATCAGTAAAATATAATAATCCTGGATTACGTGACTCCCTTGTGTATAGAAAGGTAATTTTGATCCAATGCTGAAATGGCGGACTCCGCCACTAACAATGAAAACTACTAGAGACGTAATTACAGAATGGAAATACATTAAATGGCTATTTCTGAAAAACAATGCCGACCAGACATACTATCAAAAACGGGGTGTAATTTCACGAAAATCTTAAACGTGCAATAACAGATTTTTGCCACTTGAGGGCATCGGAAACAGTTTGTGAACACAACACTGACATATCATCTTTTAAGTTAATATGAGGAACTTATTAGCAAACGGTTTCATTCATTCAGAGTTGTGTTTCTGGCCACTTGGCGAATAAGTAAGTCCAATATTCACTCACTCTCTACCAACTCCTGAGGGAAATATTTGTCTGTTTAGCTGCTGAATGCTCCACTGTGTTCACCAGCTTGTCACTAACTGTGTCGGTCTGCTGTTTGATGCTGAGCAGGTAGTGTAGAGTTTAGAGCCGTGTCACTGAAAACAGCTGCTTGTGAAAATGACGCTATCAGAGTGAACCAAAACCCTTGAGTTGCATATATATAAGGGTGCTCCGATCAGGATTTTTGGGGCCGATCACCGATTGCTGGCAGACATATCGGCCGATACCGATCACTTTTATGAACTGAAAATTACGCCATTACATAACAGTCACACATGTTTAGAGAATGTATCAGTAACTGTTTGGCTTTCTGTCCTAGCTCAAAATCTAAAAAATGTCCTTTCAATCACTGCACATTTCTTCAGCACACACAGACACACACAGTCAGTCACACACACACACACCGACACACACACGGGGAAACAGCTGTTTGAGCGGCGCCGGAGCTGCTAGCTACACGACTCACACACACGGACCGACACACACACACACACACGGACCGACACACACACACGGGCCGACACACACACACACACGGACCGGCACACACACACGGACCGACACACACACACACACGGACCGACACACACGGACCGACACACACACACGGACCGACACACACACACACACGGACCGACACACACACACACGGACCGACACACACACACACGGGGAAACAGCTGTTTGAGCGGCGCCGGAGCTGCTAGCTACACGACTCCGCTCTGCCTTAGCGTTAGCTAACTTTGAAAACTCCTCAACCTCCTTTCTGTGACTAACCTTCACATGTCTGATGAGGTTGGTGGTGTTGAAATGTCTTTGGAGCTTTCCGCCTCGTGGTATTTCCTCGGTACACACGTTGCTAATCGCTAGTGTATTGTCTTTTTCCCAGATAGCAATGAGTCGGCGGACCACCAGCGGTGCTCCAGAGGCAGTAGAAGCGTCAGAATGGTGTAATCACAAACACGTTTGCCGGAGCACCACCGGTGGCAGACGCTTTTTAAAAGCAGTAGCCGTCTTCTTAGTGTCTTTGTTGCGCGGCCGCGGGCCAACTGCTGTTCTGCCACCGTTCAGACACCTTGTAGAACTGCCAGACCGCTGAATGTAGGGACGCCGCCATTTTGAAAATGTTCTCAGGAGTAGTGTAGCTCTTACATACATCCGTGGTAGTGCGTCATCTGATCGGCCTATCTGATCGGCCTTTATGGAGACCACCGATCAAACTATTTAAAGCCATTATCGGCCGATACCGATCGGTGGCCGATCGATCGGAGCACCCTTACATATATATTCTATATATATCTCAGTGTTTCTCCTATGTTGATTGGCAAGTGGCGCACCGCCACAGTTAATTCTGTTCAGTTATTTCTGCCGCCACGCCACGGTATCAATGTTTATTGTCGGAGAATATCGCGGAAACGCGGTTCACAGGTAGAGCACAAACCCAGCCCCCTGTCTCTATTCACATGCCGGGATTCTCGCCTGCGCAACACACACACACACACACACACACACACACACACACACACACACACACACACACACACACACACAGCTGAGCCGAGGTGTGTGTGTGTGTGTGTGTGCATTGACGCACACACGCATCTAAAACACGCAGCACCTGACTGGGAACAATACAGAGGATTACCAACGGCCGCTGGGGGGGCAGATGAACTCACGCTAGTCTCATTACTGTAAGTAGGCTACAATGAAACCTTCGTGAGTAAAAAGTCAATACTTATCAATGCACTCACCTGTAGCTACAGACCGGCATAAACATGTAGAAAGCGATATTTTAATCTGCTCTGTCTGCTCTGTCCACTCTCGTCCACCGTTTTAGGCAAACAGCTCTACTCTGCAAATAGCGAATTTCTACCAACAAGCTAAAACAAATAAAGCTGTCGGTTGTAGTCTTAGCTTAGCTTGCCGGGAATCTAGAAATTTGGACAAATTCTTATAAACTTAATTGCTGGCTGAGCGAACCGTCCTCTCTCCTGGAGCGGTAAATCTATGGATGTATTTTAAGACCAAAACAGATACACGTGGCTACTTAATATGCACGTGAATGACGTGATCGTTATGTTTGCGTTCTTCATTCTTGATGATGATGATGCTAGTTGTATTATTTTGCAACAGCATCATTTCATTGGGGGGGGTTGACATACCTGCCCCCACAGTGGTTGTGAATTATGATTACAACTGTTGTGACATGATGTTCTCCTTCCTGCTTTCATGTCTCCTTTTCCCTCTCCTCTGTTCTGTATACTAAACAATGAAATGGCGAGAAATATTATGTTGCCTCTTCTGTTTAGACAGGGGCATGAAAATGTATAACTCGGAACAAAAACACACGCTTGAGTCCCATCTCATTCTTTTTTCACACACTGCTCTGTCTGATTTTAGTGTAAGCATAAGAATTGAGGTATTTTAAAAAAAAGCAGTGTGTCTTTGTGAGATAGATAAAAGATCTGGCTGTCAGAGTGACATTTCCAGTTGATCTGTAAAGTGGAGATACTGCTCTTTCAGTAGACTAGTGAAGCTCCTGTCGTGGCCTTTTGGTATTTACAGTATCACCCACAGCTTTACAATCTACAATATACAGGCATAAATATGTGCACACAGAAGCCCACAGATGCAAACACAAATACACAGCACTCCAACAGCAAGGTAGTTTGTTGCTCTGTGACCTTTTTGTTATTTTATTGAGATAAAGTTACTCATTTCTGTACAGACTGTGCTGCTGGCCTTTTCCTACAAAACAAGTCTTTGGCAGTGCTTGTTTTCCAGTTGCCAGCCACGAGGGCCAAATGACGCAATTTGCTTATTTGCATGTAAGTGGGCTAACATCTCTGTGGAGGGAAATTAAAACCGGAGACTGCAGCGTTTAATATACCAATATTGATTAACAGCATTTAGGGATTATTGAGGCCTTCAATGCAATAAACCATGTCTAGTTGGCGATGGTTGGATTTGTTCAGATTAAATACTGCTTATACCAAGAATATCTGCTTTGCTTTTGAAATTGAAAGAAACATGGCAGGGGTAAAAATTGGATTAAATTGACAAAATTAATTGGATTAATAAAAATCTGCGTGAAAAATTGATTTAAAAAAAATACAATTTCTCCTCCCTTTGTATTAACAGCACAATTTCACAATTGAAGAAAGTTCTCTTTGAGGGGAAGAAACATGAATGGTGATACAACAGGCGGAGATCTATTCTTAGATAGAAATTAAAAAGACTTGATTAAAAAATAAAATGCCAGTGGCATTAGTTGGCCTGATGTAGTGTGTCCTGCTTATGCTGCATTCACGTCATATCGTTTAGTATGTAATTACGAGCAACCGAGTCGGAAAAAATGGACGTCAAGGTTGTAATTTAGAGATTTCCCACTTAAGAAAGAAGAAGTGTCAAACTGTTGGAAATTGACTGCAAAGCCTTGGCATGTACATCTGCAGCACTAATACAATCAATTCAGCTCATTTAAAAGAAACGTTACTAGGTAAGAAAACGCTCCGAATACATAACATTGTAAAAGCTACTAATGTAGGCTATTTAAATTAAATGATTATAAGGCTAGCAGTGGGGGTAACCACACGTGAACGATGCCAAGTCGGAATAGCGTTTTCCTGTCTTTCCCATTCTGATGACATTGTGTGAATGCTGCATTACATTCAGACTTTGACTGCATTGGGCAAGTTGTATCACATTATGCTGCAGTCAGATGACACAATATAGGCCCGATAATTGCCCGCCAAGTATGACATTTGCCTGTTTTATCCCATGCCGTGTGTCATAGTGGATGACAACCACCACAGCATCTAAATACTTAAAGGCAAAAACGTAATTTAGTCTAATTCCGGCATTATACAGAGAACTTGGCAAAAGATTTTGAAAATGTACCTGTAGGGTTTGTAAATATTGGTAAAGCAAAAACAGCAATGCCTGTGCATAGTAGGATTGTGTATTATCTCATGTTGGTATCTAAATCTATATTGAGTGCAGCTAACAATAAGCACCTCATAACTTAGTACTCGCAATAGTGACCGTTAAGAGGACATAAGAAGAGCTGGAGTGAGATAAAGGAGATAAAGCAGATGAACGGACAGAAGGGAAAAGGCTAAAGAAGGATGAAAAAAACCAACAGAGTGACTGTGCAGATAGGGGGATGGAAGGAGAAGTGAGAGGGATCAAAGAGAATAGTGTAAGGAATAAGTGAGATTAAACAAAAATAATGAAAGAATACGGGAAGAGAAAGGAGAGATGGAGGAAAGGAGAATTGGTGAGCAGGAGCAGTAGAATTACACAGATAGCAAAGATGAGACAAGCAGATAGGACTGGCTAGACAAACGAGTCTGAGTGAACGTGACATTAAACAGAGGAATTAATTGAAGCTTGATATTAAAAACAGGGTGAAGGAGGCAGACATGGGTCAAACAAAGAAGGAATCAGGTGGCGTGATAAAAAAATAAAAAGAGGAATAATAGAGTACGGTGATAGACGGAGGAAGATTGGATAGAGGTTAAGAAAGGGAGAATTGTCCCTTTCTCTGTGGAATGTGATATAAGAATAATCTGAAATGTTTTCCTCCTTCTGTTTCTATGTCTGGCTTAACATTTTATTCTAGTGTTGATCATTTTTTGAAGATTTATTTAGATGAGTTCTGTCTAGGGCTGTCATCGACTAAAGAAATTCTTAGTCGACTAACACTTATATGATTTTGTCGACTAATCGATTAGTTGATTTAATCGACAGAGCTGTGCTCTTTGAGAGGTGGTTAAGAATAGAAAAGCACAATATAAATGTAGTTAATTAACCATCTGTAAAACTGAGTTTCTCCGAAATTAATCCTGCAAAAGCACCACTTTAAATCTTGTGTTCGCCAGAAATGTTCTCA